>JAQFVV010006404.1:1587982-2080868 GCA_028023455.1 Epiperipatus broadwayi
TCTACTGAGACAATGCTTGGAACTGATTCATTAGTTACCAGAAAATTTTTAGTGAGCTTTTAAAAATTATAGATTTAAAGCACTTTTCATCATTATTTCATATTACTTTTGTATATATTAACTTTACTTTCTATATAAACAAACTTGAAAAATTCTTACTAACTGAAGCAATTAAAATTAGTTACATTACATATATATATATATTCTAACCCAATAAATATTGTGTATTAGAAAATTTATTTATTTATTTTATTTCTAACCCAATATTTTTATTAGTTTAGTTTATTTGCACTTGTTTGTTAAGGCAACCAAAACAAACCAACATATCCATTAATTTTCCAATATGATCTAAAATACTTTTCATATAATACCATTGTACATTCAATTCTCTTAAGCCATGCCACAATTGTAATAACAACAATAATTGATCACTTATTAATTTAAAGAATAATTATAATAATATTAATCTCAGGGTTCTTTGTTTCATGTAAGGAAATGCTCGGCAGTATTGTGTTGTCGCATATGACTGGCATTCTGGTCAGCTAGAGGAAACATTTATTTTACTTAAATTCAATGTGTCTTCATCTCTCATATCCACTGCTATATTATTTAAAGAGATGATAATTCTATTCAATAATGATGTATAATTTTGAATAACACAGCCTTTTTTTTTTTTTTCAGAATCTCAGTCAGAATAATAAAAAGACAAGGGTGCTTTTTGTGTCCTTCCATCATCCATGACAACACAATAATATAACTAAGATTTATTACTTAGACAATTTAACTAAATGGGAATGGAATAATGTGCAACCAAAGTTAATGGTTTGGGAATAAATTCATTTTTTATTTTATTTTATTTTTTTTACACAAAGGTGAATGTTTAGTCTTAAGTTTTCAACTCCATAAATAATTATCATTAAACTAAAATATAATGACATATTCCGATCTGCTTAACTTTATTTATCTGGTATATTAAGTTTTTAAGAATTTGGAATGATTTCGGACTCAAGAAAAGGTTTTGCAAATATTGTGCAAACACTTATATTTAGCATATAAAAACAAAAAAATGAATCTACAACAAATTTTAACAAGACTATAATTTATTATTATCACACAAAAAAAAATATATGAACATTTATTCAATAATCCCATAGTAATACAAAAATATAAAATATAACTGACATTAATCTGTATACTCTTTTGGTTATGGACTAGAGGTTACTACTTCTCCTGTATGCAATCATATGGATTGATTAACTAAAAGTACATTTCATTACCAATACATTGTTTATTACATTTTGGTAACCTTGTAGAAGCTTTTATTCAAAATTATTGACTAACTATTTTTTTTTTAAAAAAAAAAAAGATTAATCCCATCATATGCAATACGCAAAATATTAAATTTATTTCTAATACATTTACTTTATTTATGGTCTTTAATGGGATAACCTATTCTAATTATAGGCCAGTTATCAGAAGTTACACTTACCATCTTACATTTAACTTAATGCTAACTTAAGTTATGATACAAATTTTTATTCATACGTATAATTTTAAATATGAGTATTATTTAATTACTAACCAGAATTAAATATTGCATTTGAATATTCCTTCAGTAAATAAGCGTTTTAAATTACGCAATTTTAATTACCTTCTCCATTGATTTACTTGTCAAATACTAGCAATATTTAGCAGCACAATACAGATATTGATCTTAGTTACTAACGCACTATTTATACTAAAGTGGATCTTGAGGAACTAACACCTCCAATATAACCTTTATCTTGCCCGAACTTTCAAAATTAAGCACAATAATCAACACCTTCCATGGTGGAGCTATCTTTATTTTCACATGAGGAATATGGAATAACCACGAAGGTCTGTAAAGTAATCTACTACATTAAAATATTTTGGTGGTTTCTTGCCTCTTACTTGGGCATACAACGAACACACACCAAATACAATCCTCTCCTGGGATTTAAACGAATGAAGCATACTAAATGCTAGATAAATTCTTGATCGTCCTATCTATGAGAATCGATCACTTGGGCTATAAACATACCCGAACATTATATTTAAAATCTTCCTCTCATGGAAAACAAAGCTTTTGGGGAGATCATTTTTCATCCCACAAAATAAATACATTATAATTATTACCTATGCGAATATTAAGCATATACCAATGCTATATCTGGGCAGGATAAGTAAATACACTGATTATAATAAACTTATGTTACCGTGTATACTTTGATCAACCTCTGAAATCAATGGACATCATAGAATAAAAGTATAATAATTTTAATTTTAATAAAGGAACATTCAAAAATAGTTGGTAGCATACTATCTTAAACTAAATAAAGTGGATGTGTTATTTAAGAATAATTAGGAATAAATTCCTCAATTAATACAGTATAAATTCGTTTCAAAACTTTAACAAGAAATATTTTGTTATAGCATTTTTTTTTTAGTTACTTCTGATAATTTTCAATATTTATTTTACCCCTTAAATATCTAAATATTTTTCTTTTACGTATCTAACATACAAAATTTCTACCTACAATTGTATGTAATATTTAAAACATATTTTATAGATTTTTTTCTTTCATGTTAAATATCAACTTAACCTATAATAATTATATTAAAACATACCTTTGTCATTACAAGGCTATTAAATATCACTTGACCATACAGACTTTAACCTATGTGATATAACAAAAAAAATACGTATCATTTATAACTTAGTTTTAAACCATCATTAATTAACAAGTGCATACTCTCTCATTAGAAAATGTTTTTCTGTTGAGCAATTGGTCCAGGTGAAGAGCTTTATCCAGTCGTATTTCACGAAGCAAGTTTAAAACAATAAACGCATGGTATTATTTCCTTTAAATAAAAGTTTTCTCTTATTTTGTGCGTTTAATAAATTAGGTAAAGAAAAATATAGCAGAATTGAAGATTAATTCTTACTTGAATTAAACTACTACAATTTTGGGATCCAAGAAAAAAAATAGACTTCTAATATAGACGAATATTTGACTATAGACGATAAACATACACAATATTTTTTTTTATTGACGATACGTATACTTATTAGCTAGCTTACTTAAGGACGAAAATGCGCAATTTTTCCGAGATTATTCTGATAATAACTGCAGCTGATTTACATGTATAGGAAGTTTTAATAACTCCAACTGATGTGTAATATAATATATCATTTATTTTTATCATTAAGTCACTAAGATATTTGGTTTTGTTCATACTTTAGGAATTATAAATTTTTTTTTTTTAACGGTAACTTCTCCGTAAGAATGCCCCTATATAACTTTTCCTATATTTACTCTGAGAAAGTTTATATATATTTTTTTTTTAAAAAAAAATATACAGGTGCATAATTTAATCTTATTTATCATTATTATTATTTCCAGACAATTCTTGGTGAATAAAACATATTTTAACGTATGTAACTACATTACTTGTAAAGGCAGACAATATTGAGAAAGAGCGCGAAAATGTTTCTAGTTGATTTTCCTTGGTTTCAAAATATTTCTTTCAATTATTATTATTTTTTTCTTTCTATACCAAGAAAATATCAATAAATGACATAAAGTTAATAAATAATTATTTCTTACTTGGAAATCATTTATCTTCCTTAATTTAGACATAATAACACTTTTCGTGATTCCCTTAGTTAATTCTGTCATTTTTGAACTTTAGCTCGAGACAATAAATTTTTAAGTATAAAAGGTCTTTAAATAGGTAGATGGCAAAGAAAATCAGGATATCTTATCAAAAAAATTTAGCCACACATTATATTATTAAAATTTTACTTTGATTACATTTATTTCTGCAAAATAAAATGAAAAAATTGAGTTACCAAATTTCAGCACTGTTCCTTCCTTGAAAACTAAAAGCAGACTATTTTTTTTTTTACTTTAGCGACCTCTTACAGAAAAATAATCATTTGATTATAACATAAACAAAAGAAAGGAAAAACCTATTACAATCATATAGTTTTAGTATTATTTACCTGGATTACAAAGTAATTTGACAATATAAAAAAAATAATAATAAATACATTAAATTAACAATCAGTGATGTATAATTCTTTAAACATTATTTTTTTTTTTACAAAAAGAAATTACCAGAAGTTATTGTGCTTTATGATAAGACACTCATCCACTCCCCT
Source organism: Epiperipatus broadwayi (assembly GCA_028023455.1). Classification (NCBI taxonomy): domain Eukaryota; kingdom Metazoa; phylum Onychophora; class Udeonychophora; order Euonychophora; family Peripatidae; genus Epiperipatus; species Epiperipatus broadwayi. The sequence continues at coordinate 1,592,169 of JAQFVV010006404.1, forward strand.
CTCTACCCATCCAAAATCAATTACTGTTTAGCTTTTATACCATATTAATTTGCTCTAATTATTAATATCTCAATTAAATTATTCATGTTCTCTCTTTAAAAATGACATTGAGTTATTAAATCTATTAGTTATTCACCCAAAACATGCCAAAGTGAGTGAATAGCATACTTTATTAATCAATTATTACTATTGTTATTTTATCTTTTTATTTCTTTAAAGAATAGCATTGTTTTCCTGCAGAAATAATGCCAAGTAAACCAAGTGTCAATAACACTAGGTTACAATATATATATATATATAATGAAACAGACATATTGTTTCATATATATATTTTAAAGATTTCTTTCCCTCCCAGTTAAAGCAGTTTAAATTAAAAATAAAACTGATGTGGTTCAATAAATAAAATTTAAATAAAGAAGCAAGTGACAGTGAATTAATGTCACTTTTCCAACTGTGTTATAAAAACAAATAATAATAAAAAACCAGTAAAATAAAGAAAATATAAAAGATATATTTAATTAATATATCTTTATCATTAATTGATAAATCTTCAATTTAAAATATTACAGATACATTCATTTTAGAGCTATATGTTTTCAGATTTAAATGTAAAAACACTTAAAGATAGCCTCACCTTCTTGCCTTTGGGCTTTTAATCAGGTGTTTTTTAAAAACATGTTGGTAGATGAAAAAATGTGGAAAGCAGAAGAAATAAAAGAAGCAGCTTAATTAGATAAGGGACAGTTACAATTAGATAAGTTACAGTTACAGTACAATCAATTATTAGGATGGTCAACAGTGAGTCCAATTGAAAATTATAGTCATTGCCATGCAATTTATTATCTTTTAGAATTCTAAATAACCAAGTTAGAAATCACAGTTATCATCAACAGAAAAAAAACTTTGTTACTGGATAACTGAATAATGGAAAAGCGCATTATTAATTTGGAAAACTCCAGTATGAGTGAGTAGAAAGCAGTTCTTCCTTTCTCCAACCATGTGAAAAGCCCAGGAAAATCCAAAAACATGCCCAATTAACAGCAGCAGTAACTCAGTGTGCCATTCATCCCAAGTAACCCCCTTCTTGAGATGAAGATTTAAATGTCAAGGTAAGGAAAATTTAGATACATACTTTTTGAAAATGCATTTATTGAAATAATTAAGTATAAAATAAAATGCAATTATTCAAAGGATTGATTTATCAAATGAAACATAAGAAAATAATGTTTTTAAAGAATAATGTTGCTAAAGAATAATAATTATACTGATTTTAAGAACTTAAGAATATTGATTTAAAAATAAATGAAAAATAGAATAATATGCGAGTTAAATTAAAGATGTATTTATATATACATGAGTACAGAATTTGTAATGCTTCTATAGAAAAAATAAATTGAATGTGTCTCTAATTCAAATATACACCTGTATCAAAGATGAATTAAACAAATGAATGACTCAATTTACAAACATGAATTAGATAATTAATATTTTGAATACATGAGTGACTTAGGTTGATATCCATACACCTGGATCCAGAAAGAGTTAAATAAATGAATGACTTAAATCTACAAATCTGAATTAGAGAATTAATATTTTAATATAAGTGAATGACATGAACCTACATCCATACGCCGGGATGAAAGATGAATTAAGTAAATGAATGATGATTTAAATCTACAAACCTGAATTAGATAATTAATATTTTACATAAAGGAATGACTTAAATATACAAACCTAAATTAGATAATTAATATTTTGAATAAATGAATGACTTGAATCTACATCCAGATACCTGGATCAAAAATGTACTAAATAAAGGCCGAGATCTACATCCATAGACCAAAATCAAGGATGGATATTTTGTACAGAACTTATAGTTGAAGGATTTATTGCACCAATCATTGATAGTTAGTAAAAGAATAATTAAGTGTAAATCAAACTAGTCTAGGAATATATGCGCATATAGGAAAAGTAAATCCAAAGATGGACTGTCAATAACTTCTGTTGTTAAATAAATAAATCATTGTTATCCAAAACTAATCTATCTAGTCAGTTTCATTTCACATCACTCATCACTTATTGCATTTGTTCACAAGAATCTCATGCCTCCTGAGCTATGTTCAGCATAACCAGATCTGAATAAGTAAGGTTGTCGTAAGCTGGAACTCTAGTGGCACCATTTGGGAAACCAACAAACCAATTTTCTAGATGTTTCCAGTCTCTTTAATTCTACAGCCTCTGATGAGCAGAAAATATTGTTGTAGGGTGGTAAGATAAATATTGGGTAATGTCAATATTTGTTTCCATCCTGCAATATGATCATCAGGAAATAGTTACAACAGATTATATAGGTTGATAGTTGATCTGGTTACAATATATATAAAGAGCGTGCTAATAGCTAATATATACACGATTATAAAGAATTGACATGCTATAATTATTATAAAGTCAAAATAAAGAATTTTCCTAGCACAAAAACTGTTTTCTTAAAAATAAAAAAGGAATAATGTACATGAGTTAAAATTTATCACATACAAAGAGCATCATATGAATAATATTTAATTTCTAAAGCCAAAGATTATTGAGAAGACAAAATCAGATGTTCTTTGTTTGAAAAATGGTCAATCATAACCCACAAGTTCAATAACTATTGAGCCATTGCTTAGTGTGCAAAGAGTTAATCAACTTATTGTTTTATGTATTGCAGCTGGATTTACAGATGATGATTAAAAAAATCTCTTGAGATGTTCTGGTATATAAGTGATCATTCAGTAATTAACATCCATTATTCTATGAAATTAAGAGATAATGAAAATATTTTCAGATGTTACCAGTAAAATAATATATATTCTGAGTGAGTGAGCTGAATTCTAAGCTGGCCACTGAAGCTACCAGGATAACACTTTTGGAATATAGACATTTTTACATATTATTTTTTCTTAACATATAACATTGGATAATATGCTTGATGTGTAAAGTAAGGATCAGCTTTTGTAAAAATGGCATTTTAAAAAAAAAATTTTTATTTACAAACTACAGCAGAATTGGTTCTGTTCTAAATTCAACTTTAGCCAGAAGTTAAATAAAACCTGGTTTATGTGTGTTTAAAAATAGGTGCCAAGCTTGTGATAAAGTTTGTTATTATATCATACACTTTACATTTAGACAAGATATGTGATTAATGAGAATTATTGCAAAATTCTATAAATCTTTACTTCAATATCTGATTTGTAGTATAAATGTCTGAAGATCTACCAAATTCTTCTTGTCATTGTCTGCTGCAAAATATAATAATCTAAGTGAACATATATCTATCTAACTATCTAGTGTATATAAACTATGATTTAATGCATATATCAATGGAGCTTATAAAAATTGCTGGCAATGTATCAGAAAATGTGTATTTTAATACAACTATTCTGACTTTTTTTTTCCAAAGTTCAATTTAGTAAATTATAATGATTCTAGAGAGCCTTTTTCCAAATTGTTGGATATGTTTGAACTCATTACTAGATTGCAATATTTAACATGAAGATTAGCCTAATCAATAATTTCATAAAATTCTGTTAATTACCTAGCTCTTTTATTTTGAGTGATAATTATTAACTTTGATAATTAATACCTCTTCCTTCAGAATGGGAGATTTTTATGCTGAGCAGTATTTGTTAAACAGTCCATTGTCTTTACATTTCAAGCTCATAACATAAAGTGTACTGGTTCACTGACAAATAAACATATTTTTATTGTTATATTCACTAAATCATCTGGACCAATCCCACATCTGAATCTATTGTATATGTCTTAAATAACTTTATATCATGAATTATTTTTATCATATGAAAAAAACCTTTTTAATATAATTTGTAAACATTTTCATTTTTGGTAATAAAAAGTATATTCATATATATTCAAAAAATAATATATTTTAAAGTCTAACTTTATCTTTCTATCAAAAATAAAGTTTGTGCTTTGATTATTACTGAAATAATATAAAATTATTTGACATTTGAAAACTAAACATCTCACTGCTAAATGTAACAAAAGCAATTGGAAGCCAGAAGTCACATATTTAATTGAGAAAATATAAATGTAAAAACAATAACTAATGTAGTTGTATTTATATGTTGGACTATTTCCATCATCTAATGTGAGTATTGAATGATTTTCATCATCTGAGTAATGAAGGCTTTAAAAAAATTAATTTTATTTAAATATTCCAAATACATTCAACAGTTGCACAATCTTTTGAGAAGTATTATTCTCCACTCTGTGTTGCTGGTCTAATGAGTGACAGTACTAGCATGGGAATCAAACCTGGACGCTTAGATTCTTGAGTATTGAATTTTAATAATGCTCTAATTGAGCCATCCTGCTAAAGTGTTACTTTAAAATTCAATCCTCAAGAATCTAAAGGTTCAGGTTCAATTCACATGTTAGTACTGTCACTAGTCAGGCCAGCAACACTTGAAGAAGAGGGGAGAATACCTCTTGAAATATTGTGCATATATTAAATTGTGTGTTATTACTTACTGTTGAATGTATTTGGAATATTTAAATAAAGTTAAATTTTTCTAAAGACATTCAATACTCATATTAGATGATGGAAATAGTCCAACATATAAATACAACTAAAACACCATTATCATAAACCTTCAGGAAAACAATAGCTAATGTCATTTAAAAATAATTTCACTAGACAACATTAATGATGTTTATAATTTTAATAATTATCATTGTTGTTGTTGTTATTATTATTATTAAAAGAGAAATTTACAATAGGTTACAGAGGTTACAGATTAAATTTTTATAAAGTACAAAAAAATTAAGCATTATATTGTTAAAAATTAATAGTAACAAAAAAAATTAAAACATGAGTATGTACACAAAAAATTGAAACAAATAAACTGAAGGAAAAAAAACATTAGAATAGGAATAACATACAGTAAAATTAATATAAAAAGATGAATAATAAAAAATTCATTACCAGGGAATAAAAATTTAAATTATTTTCTTTTGTTGGCAATATGCCATGTCACAGATTTGAAGTGAGTCACATTAGAGACCATGTGTCGATGTATGTTTGTATTTCTGTTATTTTTTATCTCTTTGTTGGATGTTTATTAATTTATTTTTTATTGTGTTTCTATGTCTTCTGGTATTTGTGTTTATACTAAAAGTACATCTAGTGCATCAGAAGGCATATAGAATAAAGATACTGGCTCTAATATTGGAAAATATACCTTTTTATATGTTTGTAATAAATTTCTAGTTATTGTATTTTTCTGTGTTGTAATATTGCAGATAGCTTTGCAAATGTTTTCAAGTCCTTTACAAGTGAATAAAAATGATGTATTGTTTCTGATTCCCAATGACATAGGGAACATATGTCATCTATGTTATGGTAATATCTTTTATATTTTAAAAATTTTAATACTGGAAGTACTTCAAGGTTTATCTTTATCGGGAAGTCAAAATATTTTGGTTCCAATAACCAATATTTATATCTTTTACTTAATTGCTTATTGTTAATAGACAATAGTGTTTCTGCTGTATTTTGGATGCTTGGATAGACCAATTTAAATATTTCCCAGTATTTATATTTAGAACTATTTGTTTGAATAGAAGGTATATTTACATTTATTAATGGGTTCAATAGAGCTTTCCAGTAACCTTTGAATGGTGATGGTGCATCTGTTGGTGTAATTTTCACTGTATGTGATATCTTTGGATATATTTTTATATAAGTTGCAATGATGTTTATGATTTTCTGTATATGAAAAACATGAATATTGTGTAAAGCCAGTCCATTCAAAAATAATGGCAACAGTAACTTTTTAATGGAAACAGATATGTTTTTTTCCTTCCATAATAACTTCCTGCATAGTGTAAATATTATTAATGAAGCCTTTGGAGAAAATTTAAATAAGAGAAAAATATGTTATTGTAGTTATTCTTAACATGTTGAACAGTAATATTTTTGCATATAATAATAGGTATGCGCTTTCCATTGAATTTATTAATTTCTCAATTTTTTCCTTTAATTTGTTTTGAATTTGTATTCACATTGCCATGGTACTATGATGGAAAGAGAAACCTAAGGAATGGTTAGGTTTTTCATTGAAATAATCTGTAATTATACTTGCTGTGTAAATTTTCCAGGAACGTGATTTTTCAATGTTTACAATAAGGTTATATGTATTGGAATAATCTGCTATTATTTTTAAAAGTTTGGGTATTTGTTGCTTGCTGTTTAAGATGATACATTTCTTCCATGTAAGCAATGCATTGAACCTATAATCCCAACTATGGTATGTGTATTCCATTTATTTTAGCTTCAATTTCTTTAATTAGTGTTTTGATGTATATTGCAAACAGTAGAGAACTAGCAGTTTGGTAATATTGATGTAGATGTTTTACCATTTGTAGTAATATATATTTCCTTATTTAAGTAACAAATTAGCGATTATGTAAATATAGGCTTTGGGGATTGTAGAGTTTATTAACAGTTCTATTAAGTTGTTTATTCATACATTATCAAAAGCTGACTATATCTAATTGTACTTTTTGTTACTTCTTACTGTGTCTATGACTGTTTTATAAATGAATGCTGATCAGTTAACTGAAGAGCCTTTTTTGGCAAATTGATGTTTGTTTGTAGTTGGAATGATGTATGACTCTATTCTGTCTTTGATGACTGATCCAAGTATTTTTATGCCTAGTGAGCTCATCGAAATTGATCATAGATTTTCAAGTGAGGTTGGGCTTTCCTGCTTTTTTAAGAAGGGGGCTAATGATATGGGGTTTAGGTTTGGAATTTTATATACTTGTTTTATAAGCAAATTTGCTATATCCACTAAATATTATGTAGTATGCAATTCTCAATGTGAAAAAACCCTCATTGGAATCACATGCATGCATGGGTGGCAGGAATCTAGGTTTTCTCTATTTTTTGTTTGAATTATATCTTTTCAAATGTTATATTTTCTTCTACTTCTCCTAGAAAGAGACTGGGTCAAAAAATTCACGACTGAAATTTTTTTAAAGTAATTATATATTGTATTTAGCATGAATTCACCACTTATTATTTTGTTATTTAGTGTAGATGACTGACTAAGGCACTATCTAATATATTGTTTGAGATATAAATTTCTTTTCTTTAATGGTATATATTCTTTTAATTTATTTTTTGCTAAATTATATGGTTTTTTTTAAGTGCTATAATTTTGTCTTTATTATTTTCATTGTGTGCTGTATTAATGATTGCTTTATGCAATTTTTCAATTAATGTATATAGTCTTGTGGGTGTGGGTGCGCTTTCTGAAACATGCTTTATAGTGTGTGAAATAATGTTTATACATGTTAACCATGCTTGCACAGGAGCAATTTTTAGTTTTTTAATTTTATTAAGATGTATATATATTTCAGAATATAGGAATTCTGTTGTTTATGATGGCAGAGGATCCTCATAGTTTTGCCTGTGCTAAAATACTTTTGCATAATGAATAAGGTTTAAATCAATCATTAGTGTTGCATGGTATGGCATGGGTATATTAATTAATGAGAGATTGACCATGTGATGAAATGAAGGTGAGTAAAACATTAAATCAATCAATGATGTAAACCTGCCATTGTTGATTAAGATGGCTCCATCAGAAAGAAAACCCTCCCCATTGACTAAAAGGTAAGCAATCATATGAAGCCATTTTTTATGAATTTATCATTTGCCATATTGAAATCTCCCAATAGTAAAGATGGATAAGGTGAAGTTGATAACATAGTGTTTATAATTTGCATAAATGTGTTGATCATTTTTGTGTTAAGTGGAATATATATACACATATTATATTTATTGCATTTCATAGATGTAGGGAGGTTATAATTATTATATTTGCATCCATATATAGTATTTTGAAACTTGAAAAAGAGTTACTTTCATTTATTATTATTCCTGTGCCTGATGATGATAAAAAAGTGTCTGTGGAAAAGGTTGTAATGCCTATATTATTTGTATAGTGTGTTGGGTTGGTTGTAGAACCATTATATGTTTTTGATTCGAGTATGCCTAATACATGTGGTTGTATTATTTCATGCCATTTTTTATCTGATATATTTTTTCTATAGCATTTAAGCCTCTTGTATGGAAAGAATAAACTTTAAATTTCATCTTAATATTTCTAATATAAAATTTTATCTATCTATTTAATATTATCGCTTTTATATAAATAATATATATATAAATTAAAATTATATATATTTAAAACCAAATGCACTTGTTAACTGAATTTTAAAAAATGATTATCAGTATTTTTATTTAATTAGTTATATTTCCACTTTTATTAATTATTGTAAGAAATTCGTTTTTGTTATTATTTTTTGAACAAAGTGAACATGATATACTTGCCTGATTTGATATTACTTCTTCCTCTGTGTATTCATAGAATTCAAAATCTTTTTTTCTTCTTAATTTTAATGTTCTTACTGAGGTATTTTGTGAGTGAGGGGAATTTACTATCACTCTCATCTATTTTAATATTTTGAGGTCACCTGCCTCTCTTTACTCTCATGGATCTGCCTGTTTTTCTTTTGATTTCTGAGTTTGAATTTGGCACTGGGTCAGTGATTGAGGTGAGAGCATCCATCACGTTCAGCAATGTCTTATTCAAAATAATATTTTCATTCATGTTCTCAACCTTTCCCCTTTGTGCTGATATTATTACTACTCTCCTCCAGTGTTGGATCATTGTCAATTAGTTTATTTACCTGTGGACATTGATGCACTGGAGTTAATTTTAAATTACAGTCTTTACAGTATATTTTTTGACAATTGTGAATTAGATGGCTGTGCTATTTATAGTGAAAACACAAGCTTTAAACCCCTGATTGATAGAAATAATATTGCTTCTTAATCCATTACAAGTGATGGTATATCTTTTGGTTTAATATTTTCGTTAAAGTTTTATTTTAAATTTATAGCTATTACTGTATATCGGAACTGGCGCATTACTATGATACATGGGTAGAAAATCAAATACTTCTCCAAATGGCTTCATCACTTTTATAAAATCTGTCTTCTGATATCCTAGATAAGTGTTTTTAATTATACCTGTTACAATATTATTTCTGGTGGGGTCAATTGTGCCAGTGCATAATTATTTAATGTTTTTTAATTATCTTTAAAATCGTTTCTTTACATTTTTGTTTGAAATTCGATTATAATGTAGCTAGAGTTCTGGATGATCTGCGATACAGGTAATGTATGGTCATATATTTTCCTTACTTAATAGCTCAAATACAAATTTTTTGGAAATATATATAATGAACAATGCTGATCAGTTATAATTAATATTATTGATAGATTTGTAAAAAAAAAAAAATTGTAAATGTGAGAAATAAATCTTTCAGTATTGTTGAGTTAAAAACATCTGAAATTTTTTTTTAATCTGTACTTATCCAGTTTTTTTCCTGCATACTTCCAAATTCATTATTGTTTGCTGTAAATAGATCCAATTTGTTAATATCATTTTCTGTTGATTTCTGTGGTTGTTTCTATTTCTTTGGTTCTATTTTGGTCACTTTTAATTATTTATTCATATGTAGACTTCATTTTAATGCACATATCTTCAATGGATACCACTATATTGGAAACACCTGATCAATGCTGTGTCTTGCTGAACTATTATTTCTTGTTCAAATTGACTAATTGCTTTTTCTTTTTTATATTAGAAACATACAATTTGTACTTATATATAATACCAATATACTATATTTGCAATATTTAGGCTAATAATTTCTTACTCGGAGTTTTCCCTTAGAATGATGTGCTTGTCATGCTTTTTTCTCAGATGGCAGCACCACCTATATTATTATTATCATCCGTATAAGGAGAAGTCACAGTGCATCACATCACATTATTATTATTATTATTATAACTGAATAGCTTTATTGCTTAAGAATTCATAATAAGTTTAGCACCATCTCTGAAGTGAAAGCACTAGAAGTAGTCCAAAGACCCTATACTTTGGAGTCTGGTGCTTTACCACTGTACTCAACAACATAGGATTATTTCTGGTATTAATAGCCCTACTATTTAAATAATACGTAACTACAGGATCAAATTCTTTTTATTCTATTTCACTAATGCCATATATTATAAACTTGAGTAGTCAAAAAAATATTTATTGAATTAATATCTAGTGCTACATTAACCAATATCCCCAGATTAGTTTTTTGCTTATAATCTAAATCGGTGAAAGTTTATATTTGTTTTGAATGCACTTCCTTATTATCCATATTAAATATTATAGCTGACTTGATTATGAACCAGCTATTTAAAGAAAATTCTGAATGAGACATATCAGGTTCAATTTGAATTCAGTTAGAGAAAATGATAAAAATGTGCTTTTACAATACTAAACTTCTCCTACACACATACATGTATATATATATATGTTGTGAATTTGCAATATGTATTTAACTGTGCATAAGAATTAATTACAATTTAAAAACATATTTGTCTTGAATAAATATATACAGGTAAATGGTAGATAGGTAAGGAGGAAGGGAGGTAGATAGGAAGTTAGTATGTAAGGAGACAAAGTCAATCTACCAATAGGCAAATAGATATATAGATTATATATATTTTATGTTAATTTTAGATTTATATATAAATTATGTTTTCATATGATTATGAAGATGAGCTGATAAATAAGTTAATCTTATATTTATATTTAAATTATCCTTTTAATATGATTGTGAAGATGTGATGATTGCCTGCTTTCCATTTAAAAATAATATTTTTATTTATTTAATCTATTACATAACAATTTATTGTAATATTGATTAATGCAGATGTTGAAAATAAGAAAGCACCTTTTGTTTAGTATATATCTTCCTTGACAAGGAATGGTAAGTAACTGTCTACAATTAATAATAAAATTGAGATCAAAATATAGTTATTGGCCAAGTCTTTATAACAAAATATGTAGATTTCCACATAAAAACAATTGTTAGATTTCTATTGATATATCTTGACTATGGCCTATTTGACTTGAGAATTTAAAAACTTTAGCTAATGGTTGTGCAAAATATTTGTTGTTTAGCTTATCAATATATCACTATTTATATATCACAATAAGTGGGATAATTTATATCCATTTTACAACATTCAATGGTATATACTTATCATACTGTAAATAATATGTTATATATTGGCTTATATATCTAATAAAATTTTTTAGATTTAAAGCACATTTCTCTCTGATTTGTTATTAAATCATTAGTAAATCCAGCATAAATATTTTATAGATCAAATTTTACATTATATATGTATATAATGAAAACAAATTAGAATGTGAAACCAATTCAAGTGAGAGGAGCCATCCATCTCAAGTCTAAAATTCCATTTGAACATAAACTTGCAGGTCTGAAAGGTTTCTTACATAGAAACAAAAAGTTATGCAAGTACGAGGTTGATTGAAAAATCAAGATCAAGTCTTATATTAGAGATTTAATAGATATCGGATATAACTATAACAAACTAATAAAAACAGTTATAACATTAACAAAATTGCTGACAATAATAACCCATCTAAACCATGGATAAGCCTGCCTTACATCCCTCGTATTGCAATGAACCTTTGAAAGATCTACACAGATACATTCAGACTTAACATCAGATGCCCCACCCCATTCAACAACTTTTTAAACAACATAAAAAACAGAATATCTTTTGAACACATTCCCCAGGTCATATATGTAATTTCATTCCTTGCCCCATCTTTTAGCTCTGTATATTACAGTGAATCTCATGTTAACTGATTGATGAAAGTCGCCCAGCACATGTATTTAACCTAAATTAAATTGTCAATAGAAATTGATTTTTTTTATGATGAGCTGGCTATGGGACACATCTTTTCTCCCTCCAATGTAAGAACAATATGTGCCATGAGGGATGATGGGAAAAGAAAATATAAAGACTTGGGTTTGCAAGGGATCCTCATTCCATCAATAAAAAAGATTCTTGTGTCCCATTAACAAAAAAATGGAACATCTAATATACATGCATGACCTGATTTACATATTGGTTTTTGCCACTATATATGCATATTTTTAATGCCACCATTCTAATCAGCACTATGATTCTGGAAGCAATCTGCTAAAAGGTGGCTGAATGCTATTAAGACTTTCTTATTAGTTTTATTTTACCTTTTCATATTAACTTGAACAGTACAAGTTTGGTAGAATTACAATATTATTATTATGTCATAATGTTTCAGAATACATCCAATACTATGTATAGTTTCATTTTTATATAAAATACAAGATATAATAACTTGTTTTTCTTCTCCTTTTAATATAACTAATTTGGGCATAATTAAAACTATATAAAACCAGACTGTATCAACAAATGTGATGATACATATAAATCTCCTCTCACTTGGGAAAAAAATTTAATGTCCATTAATCAGAATATTTATTGATTTCCCTCTGTTTCATATTTTAAGAATTTCTATTTTTGTTTTATTAGATGAATTTATTATATGTGTTGTTGGGTGCAGCACATCTACAACAGTTTTTAAAATCCCATTTTTTACCTTTTGATTTAGATGCTATCCAATAAAAATATCAGCACAAATATAAATTATTATCCATCAATTTTTATTCCTGATTGCTCTAGATAAAGATAAATGTGTAATAAGCCATGTTTAAAAATATTTTTACTAAACTATTAGAAACATATAACAATGCACATGTTAATTTTTAATTACACTTAAATGATAATTCTTTTTGTGAAACTAGTAAGTCCACAACAACTCAGACATTGATTGTTAAATGATTATCTAACTATCTTCAGCTGGATAGTAATTCAAAAATGAAAAACTGCTCAAACTCCCACCATCCAATAATTAGCAAGTTTTATGAGTTTGTCTTCTCCTTAACTGTTTCTCTAATCACATGACCACCACTTCTTATGCTTGTGTATAACTGTTGTTAAAACAGGCAAAGCTCACTATACGTATTGCGACACACAGCAAGCTGGAGTAATCAATGGATGCCAGAAGCCTTGTGCATAAAATCCCCATCTAGTGCCTATTCATCCAATATCCCCAGACTAGTTTCTAGCTTGTGGCCTTCGTCAGTGAGGAGCCTTGGATCTGAGAGCACTGCATCTAGATCTTAGGATCTCAACAGATTGTGTGTATTTGAAAAGTTTAAATAAAGTTTAAAATTTTCCAGAAATTCAACATTTAATCACTAACCATCATATTATCATCATTCTTTATGCTTACACAAACTGATATCACTGATAAAAAACTCAACCTATAATCTAGTCTGGGGATATTGGGTGAGTAGGCACTATATTGGGATTTTATACACAAATCTTCTAGCATACATTGACTACTCTGGCTTGCACTATTATTACTCCTTGCACTGAGTGGTGCTACTGTATGGAGTTTTGCCTCTGTGTGACATTCAACATTTAATGATAGATAATGAAAACAATCCAACATATCAAAACAGACTTCAAATTTGAATATTTTAAGATATTTGCTAAACTATTAATTGTATGCATTATAATTGAAATAATATCCATCAAATCATATGAAACAAAATGATGATTATGAGATTCCAAGTTATGACTTTAATTTTGTATTGGAAAAAAACTTGGCAATAAAATTTGTTTTACTCCCATGACAACAATTTATAAAAAAAAAGTTTAACATATATATATAATATTTGTCTATAGGATAGTTATGAGACAAGCAGTTAACAAAGATTTTCTTAGAAATTAAAATAATTCCATTTTATTAGTTAATTTTTGTTGCAAATAAAAGTGCCTGTATTATCTTAAATACTACTATGATAATTATTGATCAATTTTAGGCTGACGGTAAATAATTCTATTTATAACTGTGTGTTTGATTTATTTTATATGATTGTTTATTAAATTTCTGAGATCGAAAAGTCATCATTACAAATATAAGAAATAAATTATTATTAAACATATATATTTTCTTAGGAGATAAATTCATTATAAATGAAAATACTATTTTTACAGCAAAGTAGTCATGCAACCTCAACATCCCAACAGATATTATATATATTGCACTTAATACTGGAGTGTGCTAATATTAAATATATTTAAAATACTTTGACAATTGTAAGACAAATAATGACTTTAAATAAATAATAGCTATTTAATGATAAAGCTCTCATTTTTTCATTGTCTTTAGATGCACATATGGATTTATATACATATTGATAGATTGCTCTTTTAGTAGCTTCAATTCCTTCTTTTTTAATTGTTGATACATCAGTTTTCAATGGTGCAACTGAATCACCTTAACTAAACCATACGAATTGGTCTTTAAGGTTCACCCTTGCAACGGTATGTAATTTATTTAATAAATTGTTTTAATAATCCATACAGTATATGAATCTGTCTCTCAGCTGAACTGTTTTTATCATACTACTAACTTTCATGTATAGTTTTGGCTGTTTCTTGGCCAATAAACTATTTTATTCCAAAATTATGCAGATGTCACTTTACATACAAGCTTTTGAATATACAAGACTAAACCATACTTGAATCTTTTGTTTAAATACTTTTCATTTTGAATAAGCAATTATTGTTATAAGCATTGCCTGTTTATCAAAAAGCAAATTTTCCATATGATAATAATTATGTTTTTTGATAAACATTTTTTTTTTCTTTAATATAACATAATGATAATTAAATTGTCAATGTTTAACAATTCTTTGTGATCAAAACTATTTAATACAAGATTACAATTAAAGAATTACCAGTGATGATTAAAAAAAAAAAAAAATCTAAAATCTGTTATTGTCTTCCTAGCAAATATAATTTCTTTTTTTCTTTCAATGAGACACACATCTGTAAATGCAATGTGACAATAAAAAAAAAAAGTTTCTGAACAAATTTTTCAAAAAATTTCCTATTTCTATATAAACATAACAAGTTAATGTTTTGTTGAATCTTTATTAATGCTAATATATATATATATTTTCATATATGAGATGCCATTCATTTGCAAAAATGTTTTAATCCTTTTCTGTTAATTATCATATAAATTTTAGTCAAATTATCTGTTTATAAATTTATGAAGCATAAATTGTACTATTTATACACTGAACAAGAAAAGATAATTTATAAAAAATGATTGACATATAATTCAAATGACAATATGTAAAAATATAGCATTGCTGATAGTAATGTAAAAATCCACACATCAATTTATTTCTATAAAAAGTCTGCACAAATTTATATATATTCTTGGTTAAAATTAAAACAATTTGTTTGTTAATCACAAATATTTTCATGATTCTCCATGATAAAATAAACATGTCTATAATAATCAATTAATAGGAAAAAAATGAGGGAAACATATGATATATTAAATTTACTACATCATAAAATATCTTAATTTTTATAATGTTATCAAACAATGAGAAAATATATGCAATATATATGATAATCTCTTTTGCATTAATTAAACTTATTTCTTCAGGAAAAATGTTTCTCCTTCTTAATAAACAACATTTAAATAAAATATAGTATTGATATGTGATTTTATTTTATATGACCTATTTTATATAAATAATATGAAAAATATAGTTGAATCCACAAAATATTTATTATACTTTTCCATTGGTGATAAAGCCTCATGTAGTTTAGAGCAATGATAAAGTGATGGCCTCTACAGGTCAAAAATCTGTGGATTACACAATTCTGATACTTCCAATTAAAATTTCCCAAGCAACAAATCGTTCTATTTTTTTAATGATAATAAATATAAGATATACTGGAATTTAGACCAATGAATTAGAATTTTATAATGAAGTAATTTCAAGTAATATATAATAGCCTGAAATTAATTGAAGAATTTATATTATCAACAACATATTAGTATAAATAATGGATACACTTATACAGTCTCTTATCAACAATGTATACAAATGAAGAAGTAAGATCTTTTACACATTATCATTATTTAATTTTAAAAAAAAAGAAAACACATGTGTTGGTATGTTTGCTTGGAACTTTCTTTGAATATGGATATTTATAACTATTATTAACAATAGATAAATTAAAAAAACTAATAAATTTTAAACCCACCAAGTATATCAAATATGTCAAATAACAAAAATGATGCACTTCTGAAAATATTAACTAAAATATCAATAGCAAAACTAGTATATGTCTACGAGAATAATACAAAATATGAAATTAAATAAGTAACTATGCATTCATTAATCAGTTCAGAAATAAATGACATTAATCAATTAATTAAAAAAATGAAATTACTATAAATAAGAATGAAAATAATATAGTAAATGATTTACAAACTAATAATGAAATGTTCTTCAGAAAAAAAAAAATTAAAATAATTTTTTTTCTCTCTAATCAACAAAAAAAACCAATGTCATTATACAAATTAATAAAAAGAAAAAGGGAAGAGATCATTCTTCAATATTGGACTTCTAAATATATCAGTTTTCTAAGATAGAGTAATCATGTTTAATATGCAAAATATCAAATCTGAGTTAGTTACCAAAAAATTGTCAATCAGTATTAATTTTATTCTCAACAGAAATATTTAGTTTTTTAATAATTTTTTTAAATTTTAAATTAATTATTTTTTAATTTTTCCCATTTACCAATGTTGTTTTCAAATAACATGCTATATTTCCTATTGATTATCAATTTTTGGCAAATACAATTCTACATAAATGAAAGTCAGCAATCCAGTCAAAAATCAAATAATATTAATTATAAAGATCTGGATTAGATCTTTACGTTAATTTCTTAAGCATATCATTTTCTTATTTCCTTTGGTGAAATTAACTATTTCAAATTATAGCAATTGTCTTTCATCTAAAGTTCCAAACATCTTGAACCATATTGCTACATTGGAAGGCAAAACTGACTGTCTATATTTTTCTAAATTTAAGTTTAATGTGGATAATAAAGTCACTTCATATCTCAAATGATTATTTCGACCTTTAAAACTTTTAATTAAAATCATTATCTCTTTTTTTATGTAATATTAAAACAGTACGAAAAAAAGCTGTTTCAGTAATGCATCTGTTGAGATGTAAGAAAAAAAAATCCCAGAAACTCAAAATATATATACTCCTTCAACAATTTAAATTATCATTTATAACACATTCATTAATAAAAACTTCTTGCTACTTACATTGCTTAAATGTTTATATTTAATAATTTAATCTGTTATTTATATGTGCATGACAATAAAAGTAATGCTAAAAAAATAAAGTGCAATTTGTTTTGATTTTTTTTTTTATATGATGAAAAGAATAGATAACTAAATCTTTATCACCAAACAAAAGGTGATT
The DNA here is from genome assembly GCA_028023455.1 of Epiperipatus broadwayi. Lineage (NCBI taxonomy): Eukaryota > Metazoa > Onychophora > Udeonychophora > Euonychophora > Peripatidae > Epiperipatus > Epiperipatus broadwayi. The sequence goes on from JAQFVV010006404.1 coordinate 1,609,548, forward strand.
ATATGAAAGCTATCTGAATAAAAATATTCTGTTTGAAACCTGGTTTAACAGTTTGCCAGAAGAGGAGGGATGCAACTCACTACAGTCAGACCTAGGGTCTTTAGGTAGAATGCTGTAAAAGACAAGATGAAGTACCTAATCAATGATCGTATCAACCTCCAATGGGCTAGCTCTAAGTTTACACATTAAATTCAGATACAATTTAGGCTTGTTCATCCATGCTTCATCCCTCTTTCAGATTCCATTGCACCTCAGTATTCAAACTCAGGGAGAATGTTGCCTTCAGCTCTATTCAGGGTGAATTTACTCTTGCAGATCTGTATAGGTTCCAATTGAGTGAAGAGTCCATCTAACCATGTTATTATATTATGATGTAAAAAGAAAGTGTGTGTATATGCATGTATATCCAGTTATGAATCGATGAATAAACGGATAAATAATTTTGACAAACCAGATACCATTTTAATGAGAATCAAGTTAACAATACTAACAAAATAAAAGTTCAAAACTCTTTTAACATGATAAAAAATTTGTATATATTTTTATATATGTCAACTATGTATCTCTACCATATTAATGATTAAATGTGTTTACTAATCCAACCTTTATCCATGGTAGATATATATGATAAGGCACTAACTATTTACAAAGCAGATAAAATTAACAAAAAGAAAAAAAAATCATTAATTCATTATTACAATGATCACAAGCTTCATTGTCCAATTCCAGTTGTAGAAGTTCTATCTTCTTTGGGACCCCTAACTATGTACAAATTTCCTATGGCTGATAGAAAAGAATGTCCATGCGGGAAAAATTGTCATTCATATCGAATAAACATATAAATGATCATTAGTTAACAAAAAAATAACATAAACCCTGTCCTGTAGCATGTGTATGTTCTTAATATGAAATAATATCAAATAAATTCTTACCTTATTCCCTATCATAGTGATGATGATGATGCCTAATGCAAGTCACTATGGAGGGAAAGCTGACCTAAACTTTATTTAATAAAAAGAGTTTGTCTAACTTAACAACCTTCCCCCCTGTACTTTCTTAATCTCAATTACAGTGGACTCTTCCAAGTTGTAGATCTTTAGGTTTCCAAGTGTGGAAGTGAACTAAAAACAGAATTCTACAAATGTATATATAAATACATAATAAATTAAAGTTTTCTTCAAATCATCTTGAATAATGTTCTTAAATTTAGCAAATAATGTCTTTCATAGATACAGTCTATCGCTTTTCGGGTCATCCTTCTTCGGCAAGTCATGCATCACTCGTGAGAACTTCTCGGTGATGTGGTTGAAATGGTGTTATTTCCATCTTCTATAGTTGTTTCTGGATCCATCTAGACATTTAAGACAGCATCTGATGTTTCATTATGCATTATACAAGGTGAATATTAAATCATCATGCCTCCTATGATCAGGGATAATAGCACTCCGGTCTTATGGCAATGTTAAATTAGCCAGAATACATTGCTCTGCAATTAATAAAAGATTTAAATTTCCTTAATTTGCTATTTGGTATTTAATGGCTTTTATAAGAAAAGAATTATTTCATCATTTATATATATATATGCTGGTGATGTTCTATTTTTTTATTTTATCCATATTCGAATAATAGTGCAGTTTTTTTATTTCAAATGTCCATTTAAAATCAGTTCAGTTATTTTTATCCAACCTAATACAAATCTATCAAAACTTTTTTCTGTTTAAATATCGGCTATAGTTTTTTATAATTTTGCACTACAACCGATTAAACAAATAATTTGGATTGTTCGAATAAGTCATCCATATTCTCTTAGATTAGAACATTTGATTTTTAGATGCTGGTGTTATATAGCTATTACATTCTTTTAAAAATAATAAAAGATGATGGAAATGAACTGGGTTTGCTTTTATACTGAGCTTACCTTCCATTGTTTAGTATACTTGCATTTTTATTTCCTTTTCCATTGCCATATGTGTCTATTGTTGTACCCTATTATATTGATTGTAAGTAAAAATAAACTTACATAATAGAATTCTGCTTTCACCTTCCACATTTGATTACTTAGTGACATTAGGTCATCACTATGTTTTACCAAGTCTAAGTCTTGTATCATGACATAAAAAAATACACTGACATTTAATTCATTACTGATATACATATATATTTGTATGATTTCTTTAACTAGGGTTTTTATCCTTTTATTAAATAAGAGAAATTAAGCTATTGTGACATTTATTCAATATAATATTTAATAAAATAAACATTTGTTGCATATATATATAATTATTAAGAAAAACAATATATACAGTTGATATTCCTAATCTCAGAAACATTCTAATGAATTTAAATTATAACTTACAAATCAGTTTCAAATATTAGTAGATTTTGAACCTGATTCAGATTTGAATGAAATTAATATGAAAATAACTGATCACTTTTAAAAACTGCAACAAAGATAGCTGGTAGAAAAAAGTGGCAATTGGCCAATAAAATTTCTACTGAGACTAGAGAATTTATGAAGAAAAAAAGGAATATGAAGATATACAAAAATGATGCATTAAAAAGGATTGAATATCTCGAATTTTGTAAAATGGTATGGAAAAGAGTTGAAAATGATATAAGAAAGTATAATTATGAACTAGCAAGGAAAGCTGTAGAGGAGAATAAAGGTCTTAAGATTGTAAAATAACATTTTGGTATTCATAGGAAATTTATATCTGTAATAAGAAAAAAAGGTGGAATTATTACTAAAAAAAGAGATGACATTATGAAATGGGTAGAAGACTTCTATCAAGAATTATATAGTAATAAAGAACAAGTACCTCCTATACCTATTATATCTTCCGAATTACCCAGAATTTTAAATGAAGAAGTGAAAGATGCAATTAAATTTATGAAAAAAGGAAAGACTCCAGGTAATGATGGAATTGTAATTGATATATTAAAAGAATCAGGTGAAGAAATGGAATTTTTTTTAGCAAAGTTATATACCAAATGTCTGATAAAGATGTACCAGATGATTGGAAGAATGCAGTATTAATATAATATTTTAAAAAGGTGATAAAGAAGATATTAAAAATTACAAACCTATCAGCCTTTTATCAGTTACATACAAAATTTTTACCAAGATAATTAAAACTCATCTAGAGAGAATATTGGAAATTCCACCAACCAAAAGAACAAGCTGGATTTAAAAGCAGTTTTAGTACAGTAGATCATATCCAGGTATTGGGAGAAGTTATAGAGAGAATGAATGAATATGAGTTGCCATTATGCTTTAGATTTGTAGATTATGCAAAGGCATTTCATTCTATAAACATTTCTTTAGTGATTAAAGCATTGGATCATCAAGGTATAGATCCAGCATACTATCATATTTTGAAGAATATTTATAAAAATGGCACCAGCAACAATTAGATTACATAATGATATTAAAAAAGTCAACATTGAGAAGGATGTAAGATAGGGTGACTCCATATCTCAAAATATTTTACAGCAGAGCTGCAAGAAGTATTTTGTGGATTAAAATGGGAAGCTAAAGGAGTGAAAGTAAATGGAGATTATTTAAGTCATTTAGATTTTACAGATGATGTAGTTGTTTTTGCAAATAATGCTTTAGTGCTGCAAGAAATGTTGCAAAAGTTATCAGATGAAAGTAGGAAAGTAGGACTAAAGACAAATGTTAAAAAGACTAAAATAATGCTCAATGGATTTTCTCAAAATATGAAAATAAAGATTTATTATGATGAGTTAGAAGAAGTTAACAGCTACAAATACCTTGGTCAGATTATTAATACAGATGGAAACATAATGGATGAAATTAGTCATAGAATTTGTTTGGAGTGCTTTTGGTAAAAATAACTTGATACTAAAAGGAAATATGCCTATGTGTTTGAAAAGGGTTTTTAATAAATGTGTTTTGCCAGTTCTTACTTATGGATCTGAGACTTGGACACTTAATAGAAGAGTAATACAGAGACTTCAGACCACTCAAAGAAGTATGGAGAGATGCATGTTGGGAGTAACAAGAAGAGATTGAAAATACAATATATGGGTAAGAGATCAATCAAACAGGTGTTATTGGCCTCATTGAAAAAATTAAAAGACTGAAATGGAGTTGGATTGGACACATTTCTAGAAGAGATGATAACAGATGGACAGTTGAAATCTTAAACTGGATTTCAAGAGATTGTAAAAGACCCAGAAAGAGACAACATGTGAGATGGATGGCAGAGATGATGTGGAGAAGAGAAGCTAAAGATCTGAGATGGATTGAACTTGGAGAGACCTTTATCCTTCAGTGAACTGCTAATGGTTGATGATGTGTATACATTTTCTCTATATAATGATAATGCATGCTTAACCACCTATTAACTAATCTTACATTTTAAATAAGTTTGATTTGGTGGTGTGAGTAAACAAAGCTGGACTCACTCGGATTGTAAGATAGTCTTACATTTGAAAAAAATTCAAGTTTTAACCTGGTCCAGAATCAAACATAGGTTATGGGTTAGAAAAATGAGATGCTAACCACTATATTATAAAGTTCTTTAACATATATATATATATTATAAAAATAACTTATAACATACTTAAGTCTGTCTATTCTAATTTTTATCACTGAACCCTAAATATCAATTGCTGTAATATGTAAGTTAACAATCATCATTGGTTAATTCTTCCATATATTCTGTTTTTTTACTTTGACACATTTAGTGGCATTACTAATCAACACATGCTTATTATTATCAAAAAAAGACTCCTCAAAGTCTACAATCAGCATCTATTTGGTCAGACAATAAAATTATTAATCCCTAAATATTATGTTGCATATTCAGTTAACTGTATTATAGTATTAAGAGGTTGTTTGTTTTAATGGTTAAGGCTCATTATAGCATGAGATTTAATCAAAAGTATTTCATGCAATCATAAATCTTCTATAGTATTACTTGGTGTTCCAATTTTAATTCAACAATATGCAGAGAATCTGAGAGGCAACTAGAAAGTTGCTTTGATAGATTATGTATATCATCTGCAATAACAAAAACTCTTTAAACATTTCTAACAGTGATCCAATCAAAATAAAAAAATACACAAAAATTTGTATTCTCATATGATTATAGCTAGAAATAATTAGAAAGACATCTTCAGATATAAGAATAGGTCTTTATTAATAATTTTATTATACTTTTTATTTAGTTATTTGATCTTTACCATAATATACAATGACTGTATGCCATTCTATAGAATTTTTCGCAATTAAATGATCCTTTATCTTAACTCAAAATTTCCATGCATTAGTAGGAATCTTAAAAATTATTATAATATACAATTTTTCTTTCATTGACATGTACAAAGTCAAAAATCTTATTTTGGATAATATTAGTACCAAAAATCACTGTCATATGAATTATCATTTGGAGTGAAATCCTTATGTAAATGGTCTATTTCTTTTTTATTAATCCTTTTATAACATTATCTGCTTAATTTATTGATCTTTCTATGAATACACAACTAATTTAAATGCCCATACTATAAATATACCTGAAATTGTTATTATATTAATTATTTCAAAATTTTAACAAAATCAGTAAGGTCTGATTTAAATAGAAATAAATAATTATTAGGGTAATTTTTGGTCTCTACCGTGTTAAAAATAGAGAGGAATGATCTTAGATGTTTTTAATTGAATACTTTTTCCATTGAATACTTTTTCCATACCTTATTTAATTTTTCCAGGACTTTAGTTCTAAATTTCCTTACAAATATGTTTTAGAACTTTTTTTTATCCAAAGTTATGAATGTTGGTTTGTATTTGTTAGATCATTTCTATTTAAATGTTGCATATCAATGAATGAAATGTTGTTGTTAAATAGTTCATTAGCAAATGTTTGAGGTCATTCAAATTTGTTTCTGGAATATAATTAATGATCTGACTGTTTATAGAAACATTACTATTATTTTTTTATAACAGTATAGCTATTTTGTATTAAGCTTAATAAATTATCATATTTACTTTCAACTGGTCATTTTTAAAAGCAATCACAAAGCGACTACAGAAAAGGAATTTCGACATCCACAGTATGAATAACTTTAAAATATATTTGTAATTATATCTAGTCAATAATTTTTCTTTTATTAACATTTTAATATAATGCTTTAGATTAGATGGTTTTATGAATAATTGTATAAATCCTTTAATTAATATTAGAATATTCATTAATTATTATTATTATTATCACCATCATCAATTCAGTTTTGAATTGAATTCTGTTTCCTGTACCAACATTAATTTATTAAATATTAATATTTAATTAGGTGACTTTTTGCATGTATTTTCTACTTTATTGCAATTAATTATCGATTACAAGAGGCTGAACAGATATTTAGTGATCTTCAAATATATATTTATATATATACATGTGTATGCATATGCAAGTTAAGTTTTTTTTTTGTCCAGAAGGCAGGTAAAATATTATAACCAAGTGATAAAATTCAATTTTCATCAGTGATAGACAGCCATTGTTGACAACCATTGTTTACCGATTACTTAATTTAATACAAACTATCATTTTTATCAATAATTTGCTAAATAAACTTCTACTTCCCTTATACTTGCAGCAAACTAATGATCTGCTTATATGTCAGTCTTTATAATAGTTATATAATATTATTTCTCCTATATACTAAAAAGATAAATTAAGCATTATGAGTATTAAAATTATATTTTTAGCATTACTTCTACAAACACCATCTCATACATTTATACTTCTAAGACATTACATATATGTAATTTATTATTATTACTGAATTGAAAATCATCCCATCACAAACAATTCCTCAAAAACAAAATCATCTTTTATAATGATTTTATAAATTTTAGAATATTATCCATAAGTGTTTACAAAGCAGATTATAAAAAAATTACACAAAATGTGAAGTCAAATAGTTCTAATAATTTTCAAAAATTCTGGTTCTTATTTAAAGATTTTGGATTAACCAAAAGAAAATTACAGCATAATAGCCCCATGTTGAAAGCAGATGATTTTACTACATACTTTTCTGAAATTGCCAATCTCTATCAATCTCATTCTACTTCTAATATTTCCAATGTTTCATATACAGAAAAGTTAAGTTTTGATGTCTTTCCTGAATCTTATATCCTACCTTCCATCAAAAAGATTAGATTGAATTCTAGTTTAGATCCTGATAATATTCCTCCTTTTATATATAAAGGCTGAGAAAAATTTATTGCATATCCCCTCTGTCACATATTTAATTGTTCTGTAAAAAGTGAAAGCTTCCCCACAATTCTAAAAATGGCAAAGGTTTTTCCTATTTATAGAAATAGATCTAAAGACAAGGATAATAATTATAAGCCTATTTCTGTCTTGTATGCTATTGCAAAAGTATTTGAGCAATGTATTTATGATAAATTTATTATGAATATTTGCTAACAATTTGATAGACATTGACTCAGTAAATTAAAATATTTTATTAGCAATAAAGCAGCTCAAAAATAAAAAATGTTTTGGGTATATGTTACTTTTTATTTTATTTATAAAGGATAGTGCTAACTGCTAGCTCCAGTGCTTTGTTACATCTTTAATATCACTTTACAGCAGAGTATTTTTCCTTATTCCTGGAAAATTGCAAAAGTAATATGAATATCAATGTTATTGATAGTTATACACCTATTTCATTACTATGTATAGCTGGAAAACTCTTTGAAAAATGTATGTATAAGATAATAGATGAAGTGACTAGATCATTATCTAAAACACAACATGGCTTTATACCAAATAGATCTGTTGAGACTAATAAAATAAATATTCAAGATGCTTTTGCAAATGCAAGGTTGCAGCTAGATGTAATTTATTTTGATTTAAGCAAAGCTTTTGACTGAGTAGACCACTCAAGTTTGATTAGTAAGTTGCATATTATTGGTTTTAGTTGCTAGCGTCAGCAGTGGTTTGCATCTTGTCTCAAATACACATAATTTTGCTTCTTTTGAGTCTACAAAATTATATACATATTTTTGCAATGCTCGAATACCTCAAGAAAATATATATGGACCACTACTATTTCAGTTTGTTGTTTGGATATCAAGCAGTGTGTAGTTGGCTCTAATATTCTTTGCTTTAACTATTAATAATTTTGATGATCAAAAAATTTTACAGTCTGATATCTAAAGATTTTAAGATTGGTGACTAAGAAACTATATGGAAATTAACACTGGAAAAAAAGTGCTATATCATTTTCTTAAAAAAATCATCTACAAATATGTTCAATTATACACTAAATTCAAAAAGTATTTCAAGAAAAGAATATCACAAAGATTTAGGTATTATTTTTAATAATAATGGAACATTCAAGAACAACATTCAATATATTATTGCAAAAAATTATAAAATAATGGATTTGATTCTTAGAAACTATAAAATGTTTAAGAGAAATATATGTGTGTATTTATTTCATACATTGGTTTTACATATTTTAAATTATGGATCTTTGATCTGGAACTCTTGTAAATTAAATAAAATCAGCACTAAAAAAAGTTTATAAAAAATTCCTAAGATATATTAAATATAAAATAATATATGACAGTGCACTCTATAAAAAACAAATATATTCTGATATGAAGAACTTATAAAAAATTACATCAGGTATAATGAATATGAGAAGTTGCCAAACAATATTATCATTTAAGATGATGATAAAGGATATGAGATTTAAAAATGTGTATAACATTCCAAAGTTTGAAAGTGACACATTAAAAAATTCAGCCTTAGTGAGATTACCAAGACTGTATAATAAATACTTTAGTGCTGTTAATATATTTGAAACAAATGATAGAATATTTAGGACCACTGTATAAAAAACTCTGCAAATGTTTTGTGAATTAGATTAGCTGTGCATTTTTTGATTGGATGTAAAAAAATTTAAGTGTACTAAATTGAATTAAATTTTACTGCTGCTATTATTATTGTTTCAAAAAGGAGTTTTATTAGTCAAAAGTGTTACATAGCTTTTCTTTTGCATACATATGTTTACATTTGCAGTTGTCAGGTTTACATTAAGTTTCATGTATATGGAAATTAAAATGTCCAGAGAAACAAGGATTAGTTACAACCTTCAAAGGGTCAAAAGTTCTTGACATTAATGCACATAGTGTATTACTACATTTGTTTAAGTATAACCATACTGTATGTGAGTTCAATTTACAACAGAGAAAGCAAGATAATTTTAATAATTATTATATATTGATTACATATGTATGCAATGTATATAATTTTGATTTTTATAGATATGTATTTGTTCAAGTCCATGTTGTATCATTATCCAGGTTATGGATGTCTTTGATATTCCACCTGTCCATAAGGGTATTCTTTTTGGTTTTTGGTACACACAAATACTATAAAGTGTTACCATGATTTGTTAACCTGATTGTTCATATGATTTGTTAAATATATTCTTTCCATGTTGCTGGGTTTGTATTTTCAAGCTATGTGAGTTGATCATTGACTGACTGCAGTTATAGTATTGATTGCTGCTTAAGCAGTGACCAAGTTGCCACATATAGTTGCATTTTTGATATGAGTTTGTCTCTATTTCTTATCTGAGTTAATTTATTTGTAAAGGTAGATGGTGTCTTCTGGTATTGTTGCCTAGTAAGAATGTGCATCTTGTGCACCAAAAGTCATATAAAACAAATGTGGCTGTCCTTATATTAAAAGTTGATTTACCTTGATATGTGCCTATAATCAGATTTATTGTAGTATTCGGTCATCTGTAAGTGTCACACATTATATCCTTTATTTGCTTCAGTGCTGTGCATTGGTATATGAGATGTTGTAGAGTCTCTTCAGCCTGATGGCATAGTCCACAAGATCAATTGAAAAATATATTCTCCTATTATGTAGAAAGTACATTGTTGACATGGCAAGGAGATTAATTTTAATGATGAAATTGCTTGGGTTCTAATGCCTATCCTTCATACTTTTGTAATATTTTTTTATTGTAAATTCCTATTATTGGAGGAGAGTCATTGTTTTTTTTTGTTCCTGATGTGTAAAGTTATATATATCCCAATATGTATATTTATCTGTATATTGTTCAGGTATATTAGACATCTTCTTGAATTGATAGATCATTGATGTAATATATTGCTGCTGTGGAGGTGGTGTGTCCATGTTAATTGCTGCAATTGTAACTTTCATTGTTGCTGTGCGAAGCTGATGTGGGTGTGTTTATGGCTTTACTACTCCTAGTACTACTACTACTACCACTATTCCTACTCCTACTCCTACTACTACTAGTATTATTATTGTTGTTGTTGCTGCTGCTACCACCACCACTACCACTACTACTAGTTTTAAAAGGTTCATTTTAAATTATTTATATGTAATGTTTGGTCATGTTATGTGAGTCAGAATATTCAATACATTAAATGTTTACATTGTTTAAGCAATTGTATTACAAGATTTGTATATAAATATTTTACATTTTTGTACATAAACATATATAGTTTGAATTTTCTTTTTCACCCGGGCAATGTTACCAGACTCCACATAGCTGCAAAAATGTCAATAGATTTGACAATTTGGATAAGAATATAGATTTCAACCTTCAATATGTCAGATTAAAGACAAAGTGGCATCTCATATACCAAAGAATGAACAGGAGATAAGTAATAACTCTAATCTGTGGGAATAAACCCTTTTAATATTTGCAATCATGAGGTTGATTGTTGGCATTTGAGAATAAATTATCATTGATATAAAACTGTCTGTATGTATCCAAAATAGGGCATGTATAAAGAAAATGTTCTATTGTTTCCTCATCTCTCCTACGCATTTCATATGTTGCATCAATATTTGCATAAATCATTTTATTAGCCATGAATGCATTTGTTGGTAGCACTTTTAGGTTTATTTTAATTAAAATCTAAATTTTTCAGCTCCAGGTGCCAAAAGTTCAATTTTTTTATTGTGTCTCAATTTTAAATAGTGAGTAAAGATGGAAATACTTGTTGATTTGTTTCATTTGTTAGATCATTCTCTTGCGAGTAGGATATTTTTTCTGAGAAAAGTTTAATTAGTGGCTTTGTGTGCATGGAAATATTTTCAAATAGCTTTTTGATATATTTTTTTCTATGGAAGGTGGTGAATCTGTCGGAGTAATTGGAAAGAAACTTTCAATATTAGGAAAGAATTTTATAAGTCTAGTTATCTCATTAATTACCCTTTGAATATAGAAGGTTGTAATGTTATGTAATGGTAGACCATTAAACTTTACATGTTTTTGCATGTGTTTAATGCTTTTTGAAACCACCTTTCCCCCCCAAATTAGCTTGATACAATATGAATTGATTTTATTTATAAACTCATTGGTATATTTTATGACTGGAGCATAGTAGTTGATCTTTGGAAAGACCAGCATGTTAATTAAAGATATCTTTGCATGCAATGAAAGATAAGCTTTTGAAAGTGAATAATTTTGACTACTGACTCTATAAGTTAATTTTGAATCATAATTTGCATATCATTATAACTTTTACTCAAAGGGTAATCTAGAAAACTTGTAGGAGGTGCCTTACAGATCATCAATCTTTTTCCCTGGGAGTATGCTCCACATTGATGACTTCTTTTTGTTGAAAAACAAGGACAATTTAGCAGAGAACTCCTCTACAATTGAAAAAAGCAAAGGAAGAAATTTTTGTGATGAAAGAAACACCACTATATCATCAATGTACATAATATGCTTAATGGTTATATTGATAAGAGGAACAAGAATCCCAGGTAATTTATCTTCTATTTCCAAAGAAGTGAATTTATGTAGTGAATGAACATCAAGGCACTCAATGGTGAGCCTTGTGGAACAAAGTTCCAAGGAGTGAATCCTGGCATTGTTTTCCCATTAAAAGATATGTGTATCTCTGCATTAAAAGTAGGTTACCCATAATATTCATGATTTGGATTAATAAGTAATGAAAGGTCATATAAAAGCTTTTTAATGGGCACAGATTCAAATGGTGCTTCAATGTCTAATTGTATGGCAATAGGAGCTGCTTTTCTTCCCTGACAAATTTCATCCAAGACCATTTTACAAAGAGTCACTGTGCCCAAAGTAGAACAGCTTTTTTTGCATATTGGTAGTCAGATATTTTTGGAAGGATAAAGGGCAGAATCTTATCCTTAATTAGTGATTCTATAATTTTTATCATTAGAGGGGTCATTGGGATTGGTCTCATATTTTCCAATGGTGTGGAAGATATATTAAAAGGAATGAAGGGAAATAATAAGTATGAATGTGAAAATAAGTGGGACTATGAAATTAGATAGGTGATCCAGTACAAATTTAGCATTCACATGGATTCCAGGATGGATCCTTTCTGGGGTGGAATTCATTTTTTGGAGTATTTCAAATTTGGAAATTCCATGATTGCCATCTATTATATCAAAAGAAGATCTGGTAATAAGTTTATCAGAGGATGCTTTTGTAATTTGGCCTTCAAATGAAATAAAATATGAGACAATATATCTTGTCCAGTAATCATTTCTTGAATTTTAGTAATTGATGAAGGTACCATTTTCTTTGATTTTTTAACCAAGTGCCCATTGAATTCAACCTTTAGACCAATCATGAGATCTGGCAGGATATATTTTTTGCTTTTCTGATTGAAAAGTACTCTGCTCGTAATAATTGAGTTTGTCTATATTTCTGTTTTAACATTGTAATTGATTCTATCGATGCAGGATCACATGTGGTGTCTTTAAGTTTCATATTTATTGCTTCAAGATTATTTATTAGTTTAGTTGGGGATTTATTATTCTGAGTATACTGATTAAATTGTGGATGATACAATGTTAATTAAACAAACCCATGCATCAATCAATTCCAGGGAAAAGATATTGATTTTCCTAAAATAAATATATTTCCGATATCAATGCTTTTGACATGGCAGATTTTAAAAGTAATCGAACTGTACTATTAATTGCCAATCCTGGATTGTCCATGTATATTTAACTTCAAGCATAAATTCAATGCTAAATGGTCTGAAAAGGATACAGGTTGCAAAGAAGGAGAGTTATGATAATGTAAATCATGTGAATAAAAGCATAGATCGATTGACGATGAGTTTTTCTTGTATAAAATGATATAGAGTTGGAAAATAAAAATCCCTCACCCTCATCAAATGCAAGTATTTCCTAACAAATGCACTGTAAGACATTGAAATCACCAATCATAATTATAGGAAATGAATCGGAGCCCATGAGTAAATTAATCTTTTTATTATGGAAGATTTATCATATAAATAAAGGCATATAATATTAATTGTAAAGGCTGAATGTATAAGAGTAACCATAATCTTGTGATGGTCATGATAAATTATTTTGAATGTTTGGAATAGCAATTTATTATGGATTAATATCCCAATTCCTCCTGCAGCCAGGACATTTACTGAAAATTGGCAATATCCAAACTTACGTAATAACTGTTGAGAATTAACAGATGAATTTAGTGAATATTTTGTCTCTGTAAAACGTATTATATGAGGGTAAAATTAGCCATCAAATTATTTAATGCAAAAACTCATTGGATAGAATTGATTCCCCTTGCATTTAACTCTGATGTATGTAAATCCATATTATTTCTAAGATAACACAAAAAATAGTTGCTTTCAAAATGTCTATTATAATCATGAATTTATCATAGATTACACCATGCCACTGAGTTCTTATAATAATTAGAGAACTTAATTTCAAACTAAAAATTAGAAGGCATTTAATAATTACAGGTAGTATTCTCATGACTTCATTGTAAAACATGCAACTAATAGTCCTTCTTAATTTAGGTTCAGACAGGTCTGCTATCATAAGAACACTATTATTAAAGTACTTTGTCCATTAATTTGTATTTCCCATTTCACTGTTGATGCTTAAATGTTTCATTTCAGGGTTTCTTGTATTTTATGGTGAGTTGATTGACTGTTTAGAGGGATATCAGAAATTTGAGGAACATTTATTTCCATTTCTAAGTTATTTTCTGCAGAATCATTGTCCTTTTTAATTTTTGCTTTTCTTTTGTCACTCTTAACTCCTATGAGAAATTTTACTTGCTCTTGTGAAAAAGGAGAACTAGTAGAGTTTTGCTGGGTCCAATAGCTTTGCATCTTCAGAAGTGTTTCTTACTTCATTAGATACAGTATATTTAGTTTTTTTGTAAATGGGCACAGAGAAAGTTTTATTTTTATTTTTAGAGTTGTTTCTTTGTTTATTCTTTGCATTAAAGACTATTTTTATTTATGTCATTTTTGGTTTTGATGTTTTTTACTTTTCTAATGCCTTTTTCACTTAGTGCCATTTTATAGTTGTCATCATCCTCTGATGAGGTGTCAGTGGTGTTTAAGTAATCAGAGAGGTATACTGTTTGCATTTGCTGTGAAGAATTAGAATCATTTATCATCACTTCATCAGTGGTTATTGATTCCAAGTTATCTTGTTCATGAGGGTTCTTATTAGGCCCATATTTTAATATATCCATGTCATTAGTTATGTTAGTGATTAATGGTATTTGATTCATAGATTGGTCATTTACTATATTAGATACTTTTACAATACTTGTATTTTCTTCTATCAACATTTTCTCTCTGTTACATTGATGAGTTTTGGTATTCTTAAAGCCATAATTTTTACAATATCTATTAGGGCAATTTTTGATGAGTGCTTCCTGGACTTGCAAAACAAACCACTGTGAAGGAATTCCTTTGAAGATGATTATCAGTGGTGAGTCATCCATGGAATGCAAAATTGGGATATCAATAGGCGGTACATTTTTATTCAAAATAATGCTGAACGAGGCTGTGTTAGTAAGTACTGGCACTGTTGCTTTTTTTTCTAATAGATATCTGAAGTTAGAAACTTTACCATATCTATCAAGCAATGTTTGTAGATCGTGACTATCAAAGTTATTATGACAGTTTCTAATCTGTCCTTCTGGCTTCATTTGTCTATATGTATCTACATAGCAGATAATTTTCTCCTCAATAATCTGTACTTGAATTTGATGATCTATAGCAAAATTAAATTCAAGTACAAGGTATCTATTATTAGGATGGTCTAGCACTTTATACATCATTCCCCACATTTTTTTTCTGTGAGAAATTCATAACACTCCTCTGTAGGGAATTTCGTTATTGTAATATTTAAATCTGTCATAAAAATGATTAGTGTCCTTTCATTTATAAATTTTTGAAAAGATTTAAAAATAACTGGGGGTATTGTTTGATTAAGCTTGATTACAATATCTTTATATTCTTCAGATTTTAAAGTAATTTTTGAAATTAATGTACATTCTATATTTGTATGGGTAATTTCATTCACATCTGAATTAAAGAAATCAGTTATATTTTCATTATTAACATGAATTATATTGGCTTCTTTATCTGTATTTTTTTCAGAGCATTAGCATAGCTACTCTCATTTTTAGACTCAGATCTTTTAGAGATAAGATCTTCAAATAGCCTGAGGACTTTTAGGTTTAATGTTTTTTTCCATTATCTGTTTTGCAGTCAAACCAGAAACACGTACTTTTTGATTAATTGATAAGGGCTTAGATATTTTTTCAGGAATTACTTTCATTATTTCATTAACAGGATTAAAATTTAAAATAGAATTTTAAATAATTAAATTTTCTGTAGAATTGAATTGCAATCTAGCATAGGATTTTCAAGAATATTTAGAAAACTTCTTATACTATCACCAATTTAATAAGAGATTTGCTCTAACTGAGCTTATCTTAAGTAGAAAAACTTCCTCTATTCACTATTATAGGTTTTGATATCAAATTCCTAGTACAACTACGATAAATCCTCCTTCAAAAATGAGCTGTTGTAACTCTTGACTGTCTAAGAAAAGTGCCACAACAACATCAATGAAAATAATCAGTTATTACTTTTTTTGATAATCATCCCTCCCTCATTCCATATTTTAAAAAAACATACAACAGACTTTAAAAAAAAGACAATCTTCAATTTTTTTTTATTTAAAAAAAATCCAAATGGTTAGTGAATAAAAAAGTGGAAATCATTTTTCTTCTATACATTTCTGATCAACCATGAAATGAATTTCAACTGAAAATAAAAATCAAGCAATATCATTTCCACTAAGTTCTTTTTCAACAAACTAATTTCTTATCATAGAAAATATATCAATTTTTTTTAAAAATGAGAACTTCAATTAAAACGAATGTTGTGATCATTAACTGAAGGGATTATAAAAGTCAATTAAATATATAATAAAAAATGAATCATAACTACAAACTGATTAAAAATTTATAAATATAATAAAAACAGCAATAAAACAAGAATTTATTTACTTTATTTTTATTATAGGGGATTTGAACACAGACTTTCAAGCTCCCTTCAGCTATCCACTCTATCTCATACAACCGATATACATGACCACACATGGATAAAAGGTAAATAATCTTTAATATTGCTAAATGTATATTTATATTTATGTATACACAAAATACATATTATTAGTCAAATAATAATTATAATTGAAAACTAAACGGATTTAATGTTATAAATGATATAATGGTAAACTAAATGTATGTGCGTGGATGCCAATGGCATTCACAATATATTATAAAAGCATTAGACTAATTAAATAGTTTAATTAATGAAAAACTATAAACTAACTTATCAAGAAAATGAGATGAATGAAAGCAAAGGATTAAGATAATGTAAACAAAGCCATTGCTTAAAATAGATAATTCTAAAATAATTGCATTATCTGATCAGGGATCAAATCAAGGGAGGCTACTCTAAAAACAATGAGAGAGAAAAAACAGATCTAGAATAGAACTGAATCAGGACACTTGCTAAGTGAAGCTCTTGAAAGGCAGATGTGCCATTTCCTTGGGTGCCCCAGTCAGCTCCCTCCTTCACTTAGCCTTCTGGAGAAGTTTACCTCCGTTCAAAAGTAAACTTAGGAACTGTATACAGGTCATATTGATATTATTATTTTGTTACACCTTTGGACTCATTGTTATTTATATAGCATGTGTATATAATCGTCATATATGTATATATTAAACAAGATTGATTATCTTTGTATAACTCTGTAAATAAATTCTTGTTACTTAAATGTACTTGCCGAGCTGCCTCATTAATTAGCAATTATTTGTGTTATTTATATTTGCAATCCCGCAGGCAATAGAGTGCCGCTGGACACAGCAAATATATATATTTTGTGCTGAACTAGAACTCATCATTGGTCCAGATCCTCATCTTCCACACACATATATAATCAGTGCTGTTTATATTAATATATTAAATCAAACTTTAATGTTAAGGCTTCAATCTAGTTCATCCTCCAACTCTCAAGCTGTCATTACCACTGAAAATCTGATGATGGAATGCCCAAATCCCTTGTTGCCAATATTATTGTCATGTTCATGTTGATTTTGAGTCACTCTGACCTCTCATGAATAGAACTTTGTCCATTAAATATGGGCAGGATGCATGCTTAATGTATATTTGAAATATAAGCATCATTCATATACATGGAATTTAAATGTATAATGGAGATTATTTACCTTTTTCATGTGTGTGGTCATTGGTTGTGTGAGATAGAGTGGATAACTAAATGGAGTTTGAAAATCTGTGTTAAATCCCCTATAATTATATTTAAATTCCAAGTATATGAATTATGCTTTCAAATATTACTATATGTTTGCAAAAAATATGTACAATATATAGAGCTAATAATGCAATAGAAAAACAAATTAATGTTTTTTTCTATATACCATCAATATAATATCTATTAGTGGTTATATCAAATGACTTTTTTTAACACAGTAGGATTTTTTAAAAACTTTTAATCTTGAAGTGTCATAATTGAACATGACTTTTTTCATATATTGCTTATATGTTTTGTATTCAAATCTGTATTGTCTTGTTTTTCCTTCTTCTTCATCACTTTTTTCTTATTTTATTGGGTTTTTTTTTTAAATTTTGTTTTGTTTATTTTTATCTTAATTCTTCTTATAATAATTATATTAGACAGCAGCAATAAGTTAATAACAAAATCTCATATTGCTCAGAAGAAAGCAATCACAAACATGCAACATTGAAAATTTTAAAACAGATATACAACCATCACATGATCATCTGATTTAAATACCCAATAAAAGATTGTTTTCCTGAACTTAGTTTGCTTGTATTTCAAAAACATAAATATAGAAAAGCTTTCTTTCTCCATATCTTTATATTTTTCTGTCAACAATAAAATAATGCTTCAGCAAAATATAGAATTTTTACTCATTTGACTTTAGATTTGGGACATGTCTTTCAATTATCTATTTACACTTAAAATTCTTTTTATTTGTTTTAATATTTTTCATTATCTACAAGTTTTTAACCCTTTTTTTAAAAAAAAATTATCAAAAGTTTGTGAAAACAAAATAAAAGTAGTGTATTTAATTTTGGAATATTTTCAATATTATTTTAGTTGATATACAATAAGTTCAAAATTTTACAAACGTTTATTTTATATTTTTTAAAATTATGCACCAAGGGCCATTTAATATTTATATCCTCATTAGCAGTCTACACAAAATTATCCACTAAAAAATTAGCTTACCATATTTGATCAAAAATGTAATTAATTTTCCTCTAATCATTAACATTGAGCAATCTCTTTAACTAGCAGACAAATCTCAATGTTCTCCTTTTAAATTAAATGAGATCCATGAAATTTTTGTGAATTAAAAATAAAGTAATATCATTATTGTTAATGACTGTTCCACATTTAATTACAACTTTCCTGATTCATCTTGAACTTATCTTCTTGACATGTGTTCTTAAATTTCTTGTTATGTTCTGGACAGGTTAATTCTACAGAAGATAGAATGCAGTCTTCTATAAACTCCCCTTCAGAAAATAGTTTCAAATTTACTGCTATTTTTAAAAAAATAACTGTTCTCTCACAATTTTCTGACATGTTTATACTTTTTATAAAACATGTCAACTGCTTGATGAAGCTTGTTTTCGAGTTTTCTATTCCAATATTTCTTTCTTACACAATGATTTTGTTGTACTCAGAATATTTGATAAATAGTGTCTCTTAATAATATGTTCTTTATTAATTGAAAAACTTTTATGCATATTGATTTACAATTTCTATTAAAAAATATGCATTGATCCATTTCTTTTCTAGTGTGCAATTTTAGTCATTATAATAAAAAAAGGCAAAATAATAATAAAATAAAATGTTTAATTTTTGCTATAAAAACAAACAAAATGCTCACAGCATCATAGATTAAATCTGTAGTAAGATAGACCACACATATATATAATTTGTTAGAATGTTGTGCACCTCTGATATAATGAAGTAGAATTATTATAAAAATTGGAGAGAAGAAAATATGTAGTTGAGAAAATAAATATTTTATTTTATTTAACTTTTGACTCAGTATTTGCATGTATATTGGTGCTGCACTATGTTCATTTTTAAATAGGTTTATACACATTCATTTGATATATATCTGGAGATCAGATCAGACTTGGCCTATGGGCTGAAGGTTCCCTACCCCCCCCCACACCTTATAGTAAAAACACTTGTTTTGACTACATATTAGATGAAACTTAACCTATGAGCAAGCTAATTATTATTTCAGAACTTTTTAGAGATACACTGATAGGTAAATAAATATATAGAGATGGATGGACAGACAAATGAATGGATAAATGAATATATGAATAGAAGGATAGGTAGATAGATAAATAGACAGATAAATACATGGATGTATGGATAGATAGATAGAAAGGGAAAGAGAGAGGGAGGAAACATCAGTTGAATTGGTCAGTTAATAGATAGACAGACAGACAGATAGAGATAGATAGATAAAGACAGACTGACAGACATAGATAGATAAATAGGTGGATAGACAGATAGCTAAAGAGATAGGGACAGATATAAGTAGACAGATAGAAAGACAGACAAACAGGCAGGCAGGTAGGTTGATTGAATTTAAAAATATTATGTTTAGAAAGTTAACTTTTAATCTTCTAAGAACCTAGAGTTATTATAAATCTATTATGTTAATAAATTTCTAAACTATTGTTTTTCATGGCTATATAAAAAAAATGAACAAAAAATTATAATTGTGCTGTATATTTGAAACAAAAGTAATGACAGAATTAACAGATAGTAATAATAGATATGTTGAAAAGATTTTTTTTTTTTTTACATTTCTTTCTTATACAATACCACTATCTTCTCCACCCCCCACCCCTTTTTTTTTCTTTTTCTTAATATTTTAGTTTTGACTGTCTAGCAGTTTTTTTTTTTCAAAATTCAATCACATTTTTAAGCAGACAAAAATGGTGATTAAATTCTGAAGAACACTGCTCAACAGTCAAAAGTGTAATGAATAATAGTAAATGTAATAAATGTTGTCTTTTAAGTATTTAAGATGTATTTCAAATATATTCATTTATCTTTCTGAAAAAAGCATTTTTGTAAAATTGTTTTATAAAGTTGCTATTATTTATTTATATTTTCTTAAAAAAATTTTTTTTAAATAAAAATATAACATTTTAAATAATACCAACCATAAACTTTGCATACTCTTATCTGTTAAATAAAAAAGATAATATATACTGTAACACTGTAAATTTGCTATTATAAATTTAAAACTGTAGAAATGTTATTGGTTTTAATTTTTATAGTTAAGCAAGTATATTCATCACTGTCATTGGTTATATAGCATTTTAGATAATCAATATCATGTTTAATAGTCTCTCCTACTAATGTTTATGAGAAAATATAGAATTTTATATAGCATTTTTGAATGTCTTTTCAAGCAGATTTTATAATCGATGCTTGTATAAAATATGTATACCAAGTATATTTTGCCATTATTTCTGTTAAAGAAGAAAGACATCAAATGGTATAAGCAGATAGAGCAGTGCATACACATAAAACAACTAATTTCATACAGAAATAAAGAATAGAATTATAAATTTAACATTGCCACCCTAAAATATTTTGTGGTAAAGTAATTATATTTAGATTACATTTTTATTACAACTCTTACATTTATATTAAACAATAAATTATTTAATAGGCCAATTTAAAATTAATTGAAACAAATATTTGTAATACAATTTTAAAACTCAGAAATAAAAGTGAAGCAATTAAAAAAAAAGACTGAAATTATTATTTTCTTTGGTACTTACATAGTTTGCCTTTTGGAAGATAGACATCCATTTTTTTTTAAATAATCCATTTTCAGGGGCTGAGAACACATGGTATAAACAATATGGCTAACTCTAAGTTATCATATTCAATAATTATGTTTTTTTTATTTATTAAAATGATAAAGAAACACACAAGTCCAAAGGGTTATAATTGAAATTTTTTTTAATGTAAATTGAGTAAATAAAAATTAAAAATAAAATCACTTAGTAAACTATAACAAATGTGCATGGAGACATCACTTTTTGAACAGGAACTATTCCATAATTTTAAAAATATTCTGTTGAAACACACACAAATTCAAAGGGTTGCAAATAACATGTAAATGCAGTAAAGAAAATAAAAATAAAACATGATTAAGTAAAGTATAGCAAACGTGTAGACAGACCTCATCATTTGGGCAGGCACTATCCTGTAATTTTGAAAATATTCCTCTGCATCTTGTTCTGCTGATGAAATATTCCAAATTTTAATCATATTTCCAGTTCTGTCAATGAAATATTCCAGAATTTTAATCATATTTCCAAAAATGATATGATAAAGGAATGATAAACCATGTGTAAACTAATGTTATAAAAAATTATGACAATTTGACACTTGTTACATGTTAGCCTCTTGTGAATAATTTTGAAAATATTTCAATGCATCTTGTTCTGTAATGACATATTCCAAATTTTAATCATATTTCTAAAAATGACACAGTAAAGAAGCAATGTTAAAAAATCATGTGTAAACTAATGTTAAAAAAATTATGATAATTTGCCATGTGTTATCTGCTAGCCTGGTGTTAAGTGTTCACCAAGTGTTAATATTTTGACGTTATTTTGTGAATGGAATTTATGGCAAGATAAATCCCAATTTTTTTAATAAACTGCATACACAATTCTAAATTGATTGCTAATTTTAAAAGTTTGGAAACATTTTTCAATAAATTCCATTTAGACCTAACATTCAAACATTAACGTGCTCAACACTTAACACATGATGCTAAAATTATCATTGTCTAAGCATTCGGTAATCTGTATGTAAAATTATAAAATTTAGAACATTTCATTAACAGAAAAAGATGCACTGAATTATTTTCAAAATTATTAACAGGAGGTTAACAGATAAGTAAAAATTATCGTAATTTTTTTAAAATTAGTCTACATGTGGGTTTTTTAATATTCCTTCTTTACTGAATCATTTTTGAAAATATGATTAAAATCTGAAATATTTCATTCACAGAACTGGAAATATGATTAAAATTTGTATATATTTCATCAGCAGTGAAATATTTTCAAAATTACGGAATAGTGTTCACATGAAAAGTGACATCTGCCTACACATTGTTATACTTTGCTTAATCATACTTTTTTTTACTGCATTTACATGTTATTTACAACTCAATGAATTTTTGTGTGTATTAATGATATATTTCCCAAATTATGGGATAGTGCCTGCCCAAAAAGTGATGTCACTCTGTATGTTTTTTTAAAAAATGTTATAACATTAAAAAAAATTTGAATTGGACTTTTGTGTTTCTTTATCATTTTAATAAATAAAAAAAAACATAATTATTGCACACAACAACTTAAAGAGTCAGTTATATTGTTTATACCATGTGTTGTAATCACCTGAAAATATATTTTGAAAAAATGGATGGCAAGCTTTGAGCAGGCAAACTAATAAGTACCTTTTCTTTTTTCATCATTTTGTAACAGGGTTTCTAAAATTTTATAGTCTTATTTCAAAAAAATGTTAGCTCTAGCATTTGCCTGATAGTAAGCATAATAACATCTTCCAATATTTTGCAGACAGAGAAATCCCAATGCATGATGCAGAATATTCTGTAAACCTGATATCACGTGATAACTGGCATAAAAGCTGAAGTTTGAAAAATCCACACAATCTTCATAAAATTTTATTGCATTCAGTACATAAACAGATTCAAATTTTTAAATAGCCATTTTGTTTTGCCATCAACAAGATGATCAGCTAAATTAAGTGGTTTAGGCATTTGCTTTTGCTGGTCAAAAATGACTTCTTATCATACTAGAAAAAAATGGACAATGACAAATAAACCAAAAACCATCATTAATTAATTCACTAATTCTTTATTTTAATAAATATCATTTATTACAATCAACTGTTAGTGGGAATATGGACACATTTATTTATGGAATGCTGTCTCACTATTTCAACAATAAATTGCTGGATTTCTTCAATTGAAAATAATGGTAAATAGCTGATAGATTTGGAAAATCATATTTATTAACTTCAAATAAATTGCTGATGCTTATTTTTAAAATATTGCAAAATAATTATTTTCTTCACTATAAGAAAGGATGCTTATTTGACTCAATGTTGTGAAGTGTCTCATCTTTAATTATATAAGGAAAAACTTTAAATAATAATTTTTCAACCCAAATTGGCCTCCACAAATGAATTTTGATTCAAAAAGTAATGAAAATCGCTTGGTTATGAATGATAAACTATTTGTTTTATCAGAGATATGATCAGAATTACAGATATCATGGATTAAAGATCTATAAATGAATAGATTAATTATATATCTCAAATTAAAAAAATAATGAATGCTATTTTTTTTAATAAAATTATAACATCTGTTCAAATAAATTAAATTACTATGTGTAACAAGTTATGAATTTGTATCCAGTGCTTAAAGAAATGCATTTAGGATTATTATTGCCAAATATTCAATGGATAATAAAACTAAATATTTAAATGCCACTCCTGAATAGTGGAACATCAAAGCAAATGTGATAAATGTCCAAGTGATAAGCAATCTTAAAAATTGATTAATGTGGAATGAGTACCTTCAATCAACAAGTATGATAAATGGAATTTATTAATCTGTATGTTATGTCCAGAAAGAATTATATTACAAAAATGAAATTAATTGTGCAATAAACCAATGGATTATTTAGTGCACTTTCTCATAATTGTTTCTTTCATAATTAGCTAAAATTATAGTTGTTATTAATGTAATAAAGTTTTCTCAGATATTTTCTATGCTCATGTGCAAGTAATATTTTCATTTAATATTGTTTTATTGTCGAGAGTGAATGCAATTAAATGGGATTTACCTTAGGTTTAAGTTTGATAAGTTAAGTAACTATTAAACTTATATAAAACTATGCTGTATTGCAATTATTATATTTTATGGGTTCTTAAGTTTTAACCTCATAGTTAAATGAGTAGATCTGTAAGGAATATTTTATGCATCATTCTTAAATGTTAGTAATAATGTTCCAGTTATATATGTAACAAAGCATTCTAATGATCTAATTATGTTTTGTTAGTGAAGTGATATTTCTATTGAATCTGATAACAATTCTGGATATGTCCAATGTGGTTAATATCTAGGTATGCTAAGTAATGGTTGTACTTGCTTCTCTTAAAATAGTTAAATCTTCTCCAACATTCTTGAGGTTGATTAATAAGTGATTAGACCACATACAGCATTTATCATTGATCATTATGATGATTATTATCCTCCAGTATTGGAATTTAGGATTATTTTTTAAAAAATAATAAGCAATATATTCTTATAATGTCTGATAACACACTTTTCTTACCCCAAATTCAAATAACATTTATGAAATAAATAGTAATATTTATTACATATAATTTTCTTATTGTTATCATTCAGTTTTATCATTTACTTTATATTGTATAATAAAGTAAATGTTAATTTTTTAATATTTCTCTTGTGTTGTTATTTATATTCATGATATAAATAAAACTCATATGAGATATTAGATTACATGTAAAATCTATTTGCATTAAATACATCATTACTGTATTAATGCTATATGACACATATATAAATGTATTGGTTAAGATAATGTATATAGAATCCTTTTTACATTACTATATCCTCAAATACATAAACACACTTTATATTCATGCATATGTTCTTGTTTTATAAAACCCTGCTATAAATCATTAATCAACTTTATATTTAAAATTGCTAGCCTGTTTTAAAATACAGATTGAGTTACTTTTAATGTGTTCTTATAGTAATAAACTACTGTGAGAGTGAGTGATGATGATCAAATTTTCCTCACCAGTTTTGGTCAACAAACACTGTATTCAAGTATTAGTTGACTCAGAAAATGCAAAAGTATAAATATAATTTAAAAACCAAAAGGGGCATTTTTAGAAATATATATACACACATATTTATATTATCATATAGGTAGTCAAATATTTGTATACTGCAATTATTTTTTTTATTTGTAATATTAATTTTTGTTAATAAATTTTCTTGTGTTTTACATTTTTTTGGTGAAAATAAGAAAAAAAAAACTAATTAAATTATGTTAGTTTGTTCTAATTAATTTTGTAGAAATTTTTTTTAACAGTGTTTTTATCAAAGTTTGTGATGATGGTGCTCTAGTTGTATTTTTATATTGGACTATTTCCACCATCTAATATGTGTATTGAATGTTTTTAGAAAACTTTATATAAATATTCCAAATACATTCAACTGTTAGTAATAGCACATCAAACAGGTTAGTATATGCACAACATTTTGAGAGGTATTATTCCCCCCCTCTTCTTCAGGTGTTGCTGGCCTTAAAATTCAATAATCAAGAATCTAAGAACCCAGGTTCGAATCCCATGCTAGTATTGTCACTGGTCAGGCCAGCAACACTTACAGAAGAGGGGAGAATATCTCTCAAAATGGTGTGTATATACTAAACTGTTTGATGTGCTATTACTAACAGTTTCATGTATTTGGAATATTTAAATAAAGTTAAATTTTTCTAAAGACATTCAATATGCATATTAGATTATGGAAATAGTCCTTTTTTTAACAGTGTTTAATATATCAAAGTCTAATTAGAGACATTGTACCCAAATTCTATAATTCTTTTTGGTGGGTAATTAAAGGATTTGTCTCTTTGATATAACATTTTTTAATTATTTTTTTTTCTTTAGATGTACTAAGAAATATGTTATCAAGATTTGATTTGTAAAGTGTTTTATAAAAAAATCTTGAAATTCCTTTTGTTTGTAAAGATTAAAAAGACTCATCTCTAAGTTGATTCAGAAAATAAATTCATTTAGATTAAAGATAAAATATTACGATTTTTATTTTTTAGTATGCATATAGGAGCAATCAGACAGCAGTTGGAAGTCAGAGAGCAGTGGTCAGTCAGAGAGTAGTTGTAATCAGAGAGCAGTTAGTAATCAGAGAGCAGGGGGAAATCAGAGAATCAGTAAGAAAAGTCAGTCATCAGAGTTAGTGAACAGTTAGTGATTACATTATAGTGCAGAGAAAAAAAGAATTCATGAATAACTCTTGGAATTCATTTTTGATAGACTTAACAAAAGATGTTAATGCAGCCAGAAGAGTTAAGTAAGCTAAACAAAATGGAATAGAAGTTCACTAAGTGCACCACATCTAATCTTCAATCACCATGTGAAATGTACTGTTATGCTGAAACTCTGCCTGGTATGAAAAGTAAAAAAAATAAAAATGTTTTTCTTATATTTAATACCACACTGACAAATCAGAATATAGCTCTATTTTCCTTAAAAACCAGAAAGCAACAGGACATGTATTTAAACCTACTCTGGCTGCAATAAAATATATTGAAAAAAAATGACTTAAAATGTAAAATAAGGAAAGCATGGTATATAGCTAACAACACCAATGTTATAAACTGCAAAGAATCATGCTTCCCTCTCTCTCCAAAAAATAAACACCTAAACTATAATTTACATAAATTTAAATAATATCCACCTATATGTATTGTAAATGGAATAAGTATATGCCATTACCTTATTTTCAAATAAAAGTGGGAGAAATATATAATGACTCTCAGGTAGAAATATATATAATGCACAGATGGCAAACTAATTATATAATTCTTTAAAGTTTAAAATCTAAAAACAAGATTGTTTTTAATATAAATAATAATAATAGAAAAAAGTTGTTAATTAGTTATTTTTAATCTTAGAATGGAAATGATTTTCTATATTGACATAAAGTCAGATAAGAGATAAATTTAAAAAATACTAATGATAAAATTTTGAGTTACCACTCTAAAGAAAGCACACCAATAACAATGGAAATAAACACATGGTCCACATAGAAAAGTCAAGCCAGGCAAGATCGATCCTGGAATTTGATGATAAGAATTCACATAGATATAAAAAGAAAACGTTGAAGTTGAGATTTAGATTTGGATTGCTCTTGCTGATTGTGTGTTAGTAAATATATTTATAAGTATAGGGTGGATCTCCAAAATGTAGGGATCATGCAATAAATTACATTTCCTGCATTTTCTTCAGCTGAGGTGGGCTCCAGAGAATGATGGTTCCCAGAAACTGGCTAGCAATGGACTTGTCTTCACCTAGAACAATATGAAATGGAAAGAACTCTGAATTGTGTGATGTATCAAGGACTGCCAAGCCAGACTTTACCTACAGCATTGGAAAGTATAACTTTTGTTTAAATAAAATATGAACATTAATTATATAATACAAACTTTTTCAAGTAGCAATTTTAAATGTCATTTAATTTTAAAAGAAATCTTTTATCTGACTAAACCTTAAATTATTTGTTACATTTTCTTTTAATATATTTGCTAGTATTATCATTTCCATTCTTGTAATTCCTTTAAATTAATAATTTAAAAATAAGCATAAATGCTGCATAGATTCATAAGATTATGTTAGTTTAAGGTGTACTAATTTTGGGCTAATTGTTTCATAGTTAAATCAGTGCTAGTGGATAGATATACAGACGTTTTATGTCAATGTAATCTGAATAGGTGCATTGGATACTCATTCCCTTGTACCACATTAGCATACAAGGCAGAATACTCACCTGAACATATGGCCCAAAAGTCAGCCATCACATTGTCAATGATCATAGATGCACTTCTTATGCCATTGATTCTTCTTACACTCTGATTAGAACAGTAAGTCGGCAAAGATCGCTATCCCCTTTTCAATAATTTCATTTTGTATCACCAATTGGGCAGTGGATCATTCCTGTCTGTTGGTGAAATTTATTAATGATCATGGAAAGATGCTCATTCCTTCCCATTATGTTTCATTATTTCTCTAATGATGTCATGCTACAGATGTAAATCCCTGTTAGCATGATTGTGTTATGTTAATAATCTCATTTTCCATTGGTCACATTGGTATATCAGTAAGCTAGCACTGGTTTAAACGTGAGATTTTGGCCTAAGGTTAAAAGAAATTGGAACGACAATATGCATAATCTATGTAGCATATTCATACTTAATAAAATATTAAAATGGTATTAAATCAATTAAATGCTTCCATCTGTGCATATAATTAAAATCAAATATATTCACTAGTTAATTTAATTTTCAAAATTTTCCTTTTAATGTGTGTGTGTGTGTAATAATAAAATATTTTGTTTAATTAAATTTTGGCAGTAATTTATTTTATTAATATTTAAAATTAAGAATTAATTTGAATATACAATGTGATATTTTAAGCTTAGCTTCACCCTGAGTTAGTGACTGGGGTTTTTGATTCGATAAAAGAGTAACCTCTCCCGTTCATATCTGCTGACTATATAAATTTTCCAGCTTCAAATGGCCTGATAGTGCCCTGGTATGCAGATTAGGTTAGAAAGGTTCTGTTGACCATTATAATATAACTATAACCATTAAATATGAATATATATTGTGCCCTTTTCTATAGGTCAGTAACAGTCCATCTCAGTCAATTACTAAAAATTTTAAATTTTAGAATATGTTCTTTTAATATGGTAATCATATTAAGTTAATTATATTATAAAGTACAATTTGAGGCTAAAGAAAATATGTAGTATATAAAATTATAATGAATCACTTAAAAACAGTTAAATAAAGTTAAAAATATTATTTCATATGGTTGTAAAAGCTGGCCATAATAAATAACTCAGCTATAAATATTTAAAAGTATGTTTAATAAGCTCAATTTTAGTAGTCTTAAATGTATAGATAAATAAATGTTATACAGTATTTAAATTTATAAACTATGTTTAATAATCAAAATTAATATCGTATATTTTAAAAATTAGTTTTGTGATGGTGAAAGTTATATCTAGTTCTATATTTTCTAAATTGTTCTTCCAAATTTTATAATTATATTATGTAGTACAATAAGTGTAGCAATTTTATAAATTCGGACAGAGAAATAGATTAAAAATCTTCTGTCTAAATTTTATATTAATCATGTGACTTGTATATTACATACTTTCACACACACACGCTTGTTTGAATTAATAACAAAGTTTGAAATATTTTAAAAGATTGCAGTATGGAATTGGATGGAATTGTCACCTAGCATAAAGCAAATATTAAATATTAAGTTAACTCTCGTATATAATATTTTAAAATAATATTATAAAGACGAATACAGTTAATAAAAAAATTAAATATTTTGTTTAAATAAAAATAGATAAATGGAATATTAAGAGTGGAATAAATATTAAATGTTATTTTAAAAGCTATTTTAAATGATTAAATAATTTAAATAAAGTAATAATTGATTTAGAGTTAGTATTTTAAATAATATTTCTTAAATTTTATTACGTCATAATTTTATTTTGGAAATTCAATTCTGTAAAAAATTGAAAATATGTAAATTTGTTCACAAGCTAAAAGTAAGAATCAACCAATCAAATGAGGTATTCTTACAGACTATAAATATGACTTGCACGGGGTATCAGGGGAGTTTTAATAATGTGTTAGTGGTGATTAATAACATACCTATGTAGCTGGATAATATCAGAAGCTATAGAGGTGAAAAATCTTTAAAAATTTTTATATTTATTTTAAAAGAGAGTTTAAAATACAATATATTTTGAACTTCATTTAAATGGATTGCTAATTTTTAAAAGTTACTTGCCAGGATTATTTTATAAAATTTAACCTAAACTTCGCAATGAAACAGATGGATATAATAAGTAAAATGTGTATAAATTATAATGCTATGAAAATGTATAGTATGTTCATTGATATCATTATATTAATGCTTGACTGGAGAACTGTTTTGGTACATAAAAACCACAGCTCGGACATTATGCTGGAAGCTTAAATGGAAAACTATTGCCATCTAAAAAAGGATTTGTGGCGCATTATTTATAAGCTTTATCCAAGAGTTTTAAAAAGAATAAGATATTTATATCTTATGAATTATCATAAAATATAATAATGAAAGAAATAGAATGTTTAGTCTTTTTTGAAGGAAACATTTTTTTTAAAAAGAATATATTTTACAAGAATTAAAAAGAGCTCATAGAGAAGATTTTGTTAAGGAATTATAATATTAAAAAAACTTCTAGTCTCAGAAATATTAAAAATGCATCTTTAGAAGTATTTGTTTTTGAAGCGCTTTATCAAGGATGGAAACCTATATAAAAGAATGAACATATAATAGTTGATTAAAAATGAATCCATGGAAATATTGGGGAAAAGTTTACTGAATATTTTTTAAAGTTAAATTATCTAAGAAGCTTCACAGGATTAGTTAACATAATGAATCTTTAATAATCATTATTTAAAACAGTAAAACCAAAGATTATTGTTTTATAAAATTTACTAAAACAGATTAACAAGGATTTTATTATATTTTTTAAGATTTAAAAAGACGTCAAATTATTTTTTACTATTTTTTTAAAAAATTGTTCGCCAACCACCCTCAATTTCTTGTTCATCGTCATAGCAACGGAACGGGGGGAAAAACGCTCTTGCAGAATAACGCATTTTTAGGAGGAATATTTAAAAAAAAAACTGGAGAAAATAATAAGTTTTATGAACTCTATCAAGGACTTTTATCAAGTAAAGAATTAATGAAGAAATAAGTAATTATAGTCTTGAATTTTTTTTTATTTTTTTTTTACTAACTTAGTTTAAATGTAAATTTTTCTATTTTATAAGATTAGGAAAACATAAAAACATTAATTTATTAATATAAGAACTTTATAATATAATAATCTAATAATTTATATAAGAATATTTTAAGATAAAGTGTATGGATGTATATTTTCGTTTATGTATGCAATGTTTTTTTATATCCAGTGGATGGAAGAAGCCTACTGAATATGATGACCAGATAAAGGTTATTTTGGTAATAGTAATAACTATTAATAATTTATAATGTATATTTTTTTGTTTTCTTTAGATCATCTATGAATCTTAAGAATGAAGTGTAAAAATTTTTTTAATTATATGTAACACATTTTATACAACATTTTTTGGAAAAACATTATGAGATAGGATTGATTTGAAAATATGCATACGACGATTTTTTTTTATATTAGTGATATAATCCAACATAATAACAAATAGTTATGTGATTCTTTCAAAATTTTCATGTTATTGGATATTCAAATATTGTCTAGTTAGATTTATATGATTAAACATACAGAATGATGAAGTAGACAAACTTTTCTTGTGGAACAGTGGGATTGTTTAATTATCAATGAATTTTATTTATTGTTTTGTAAATGCAGATAGTTATTTATCGATGTAAGATGTGGAAAATTTTGAGAAATAATGTTGAGATAGTGGCTTGGAAGTACTTAGTGAACAGGAAACCAAGATGATGTTTTTAAGAAATAGGATATGATAAGGAATAGAAATAATATTTAGTCTTTATGTGGATATTAGCATAGTTAACAAAACCCTATGATTGGTACACATTTTATTTGGACAGTGTTTTATATTTCTTTAAATATTTGATGTTCTAATAAAGCTGAAGAAATAGCTTTAACATCATTCATGTATTAGAGGTTATTAGACAGGTAAAGGTCATACCTCTTTCTTGTAATGCACTGTGCCATGATTTTTGAGATATGTTATGAGTGATACTCTAGCTTTCTTCCTTAAATCCTATACATCTGTTTCGCTATCTTTATTTTATGTAACTGCATCGTTCGGTAAGATATTTTGAAAAGAAATTATAAATAATTTAGAACTTAGGTTATGCTATCATTTTGTATAAGATTGGTTTATTTGCTTATAAGAAACAGAATTTTATAACTTAAAATTGAAGGTCCAATATATCCTAAGGAAGGGAAAGAATCATAGAATATATTTTTGAATTTATTTTGGAAATGAAATATAAATTTTGGAATAGAGTATCTAAACAAGATGTTTTCTTTGAAATGTTAATTATTTTTAAATGCTTTATTATTATTTTTTTAAGAAAAAAATAAGTATTGCATATTTTTAAAATACAATAATATACAATAAATGTAGGGAATATGCATAGTATATTTTTTGTTTATTGAATAACAGGAATATATTGATTATTACACTTATATCATACTAAAGTAAGGCTAAATAAGAATATATTATGATTAGTAAACATCGTGTGATAAAACACTAAAATCTAGTACTGAATTTTGGATGAATATTTTAAGTAACATCTTTGACTTTGCAAGATGAAATTTTTTTTTATATTTTGAGAAATCCATACTCATTATAAAGTTAATTTTGTTTTCTGTAGAATGTTTTCCTATGAATGTTTTTAAAAATAAGATAGTTTAATAATATTAAGGATGAAATATTTTGTTAATAAAATAAGTAAATATATTTGTAATAAGTTAACCATATCGAGAAACCAAATGGTAACATTTTATTTTGTCTTAAGTGTAAATAAAGATATAACTAAACTATAAATTATTTTTTATAACCTGGTAGATAAAAATGTAAGAATAAAATAAGGATATCCATTGTAAATAATGTACATAAATTGTTTATTTTATTTTGTTGTTGTAATAAATTTTGTTAAAATTTATTTTCAAAATTTTTGTGTCTGGATTGTTTATTTCTCCACTTCACTGCATGAAATCACGATATATTCATAGCAATTGAAACAAATATATAATTTTGAACAAAAAGATAAATAGAGAATTATATTTAAGAATTTAAATATTTTATTGGTATTCTTTTAATTAAATAATCATAATTTTATATTATTTTATTGGTCATAAATCAGTTATCACAATAGTATACTGAATTATATGCTATCAGTTGCCACACATACTTTTGTTTGTCAGATTATCATATGCTACCATGTATTTATTATATTATTACATGAAGATAAAAGATTATATAAAATTATTTTATTATTTTATTATGGTAATAAAATTATAATAAAAGAAAAGATATCCAGTAGTAGTTAAACAATGAAGAATATTATTATTATTATTTATTATTATTAGTTTCAGTGTAGTAGATTATGACATAAAATCCCTTCTCATATTTTACTACCGTATTTTTTTATTAACTTAGAATAAACTTTACGAACCTGAGATTTTTATTGAGCTAGATTATTATAAATAGAATATTAAGATGTAATTATTAACTTAATCTTAGTGAGTAGAAGTTATTAAAGTCATAAGAATACTATGAGTTTGTTATTTAAAATAGTAATAAGGGGAGATAGTGTTCTTATGCCATTGAGGTAGTATCCTGTGGGATATTGGCTGAATGTAATCTATCTTGTCACCTGTATTTTCACTTCAAGTCTCATGAAAATATTAAATATTTATTTAATTTATTTTTATAAACTGAACTTTATTCGTATTTTAAATTTGAGCTAGTGAAACATTTTAATTTTAATGCTGAATATTTTATTTATTAATTATTAACTGAGCTAGAACCCATTTTATTTTATATCATATACTATTCTGAAGTGAGGATGCACAAGACCAGGTTAGAATATATATATGCTACTATTTTCCTATTGTGATTCTGCTATGAATATGAGGAGACAATAAGCTCTCAGAAGCACTAAGGCATCATATTATTTCTCTAATCAGCTTCTTTATTGGTGCAAAACCAGCACACTTAACATATATTAAAAATTCTTTAGGTATTGCATCAAGTACAAAAGTCTTAGCATTCTTCATTTGTGCAATTGACTTTGTTACTATATCTGGAAATAATATGATATCTAGATATAATGTAAGTGAAAACTCCTTTCTCTTTTCTTTGACTTACAAGAAGTTAAACCATTAAACATCACATGATCACATTTTCTATGTTTACACAAGCCATTAAAACAGTGACAAACTGCATACAGTAGTGTCCCTGTATAAGCCATAGTAATCAATTGATGCAAAAAGATTTGTGTATAAAATCCATATCTAGTACTTACTCATCCAATATCCCCAGACTAGTTTCTACCTTGTGGTTTTCATCAGTGAGGAGCATTGGATCTGAGAGCACTGCACTTTGATCTTAGGATCCAATCAACCCTTTCAGATCCAAATTTCCTCACTAATGAAATCCACAAACTACAAACTAGTTTGGAGAAATGAGTTTGGAATAAAAACATTATTATATTTTTATTTGGAATCATAGCTTTATAGTTAACTGAAAAGGTAAAGTGGTTTCTAGAGGATTATATTAGATCCAAATATCTAGGTGCAGTGCTGTCAGATCTAAAGCTCCTCATTGATGAAAGCCAAAAACTAGAAGCAAATTTGGGGGTATTGAATGAGTAGGCACTAGATAGGGATTTTATACACAACTCTTCTTGAATCCATTGATTACTATGGCTTACTCTGTGTGGCACTACTGTATGGAGATGTTGTCACTATTGTTAAGGAGATATGTGGTTATATACATATAAAAAAGGTAATTAAAGACCATTGAATCTAAAAGATTAAATGTTTCAATAAAAATAAAATAAATAATACTTCATATCCACACATACATATACATAAGTAAAGGTTAACTCGTCAATTGTAATTACATAAAAAAAATCAATGACATATATCAAATAGGTTTAAAATAAAATTATATTATTCCATATGCATACATACATATGTATACATATAGATTAATGTATCAATTGTATTAAAAATTATATATATTAAAATTAAACAAATAATTAACCTGACTTTCTGGGGTGTATGACTTTCTTTTCCATTTTAAACATTTAATTTATAAATGCAAAGAAATATCTGGATCTATATTCTCTTCAATACTAAAAAAAAAAAAAAAAATGTTTTAATACATTATGATACTTCTTTCTCTCTCTCTCTCTCTTCCCTTTTTCTTCTTTTGACACAAAATTCAAGGTTTCCAGAATATTCTTCATGTTCAAAACTATAAAACAGGAGGTACAGTATAAGCATTTTGATTTAGATATCTTATTTACAGTATTATTTTCCCTTAATAAGCAGATATTGGTACTCATCAATTATGTATAGGCTTACATGATGAAGAAAGAGGATTGATGTACTAATCTGCAAATTGTTTTCTTTGATTAATATTAAACAGCATTCTGGTAGTGTAAAAATTGATAATACACCAAATAACAATATCTATTTCCTGTTAGTGATTGATTGCACTAGGTAATGAAATATTGATGTACTAATGAATGTTTATTGCAAATTGTTTTCTTTGATTAAATTATCAAGCACAGTTTGGTAGGGTAAGAATTGACAATTCACCCAATATAATATTTATTTCCTGGAAGTGATTGATTGCACTAAGTAATGAAATATATTTATGCAATTCTCATCAGCATTTTAGAATCCTTCAGGGCAGGGCTTTGGCAAACTATTTCCCACCTAAGATTTTCTTTTCAGAAGTACAGTTTCTCAAATACAACCAAATAATAATTCAGAAATCCCCAATTTTAATTATTGAAATTTTATTTATAGAACTATACATGAAAATAAAATGTTTTCAGCTTGTTTTTTCTTATCATTTTTTTTTCTAATTAAATTCTCACAAATCTTTTAATTAATTAATAAGAATGTTCCAAGAAACCAAAATAATATGCAATCATTAACACACACTACACAAAAATGCTTTCCAGAATTCTAACTTTGATAAGAGAAAAAACAAAATTATTTTCACTTTTAGAAAATTAATTATCTAATCAATACACACAAATATATATATACTTTTCAGAATCTGTAACTTTGATAAGAGCAGAAACAAAATTCCCTTTTAAAAAAAAACATTATATGAACAATAATTAAAAAAATTCTTTGATAATTTCAACCAATTTTAATTAATTATAAGATAGTAAAAAGAAAAACTTAATTTTCTTCTATTTTTAATATTTAAATAGATAAAACAGAATAGAATATATAGATTTTTTCTTGGTGATAAAAATAAATTAATGTACAAATAAAAAAAAATATTTCCAATGTATATTTTATTACTTTTATGAATATGTGCTACATATGTATACATATTTTGTCTACAATTATATATTTTTGCTCCTAATATATATCTGTTTTTAAGTTTTTAGATTTATCTCATTAATTCATTTATGTTTATAAGACTAGCTGAATACTAACTTGTAATGGGGTTTGATTATCATAATCTCTATCACATATCCCCTCCTCTCTTGATACAATAAAATGCGAGTTTACCATTTTCCATCTTTCCCTACAGAAAATGCAATGTGTATGTCTCATGATTTTATCCAATTCATTCAAGTAGATATCAAATATCTTAATACAAATTAACAGATATTACTGGAATAAATTGAATTATGTTATTAAATTTAACTAATTTCTTCTGTAAAATTCACCCATTAGGCTACATTGAATCTAACCATCCAATTGCTATTACTGATGGACAAGGAGCTTAGTTATCAGCATAAAAACATTCTTAGATTGGGAATCTAAAGATAATTATCACAATAAAACATAAAATTCCACCACAATCCTCATAATAGATGCAAATCCTTGCTCGAGGATAATTTCAGACTTATAGAATGATTTAGCACCATCAAGATGAAATGATTTAACCTTCAAGAACTCTATACCATATCAACCTTTCTAGTGGTTATATGTGTGCAAGATGTTGATTTAATACCTTGCTCACTTTTAACTAATTGGGAATTAATAGTAAACAAAATTGGTGCAAAATTTGCAAGTTACACAGATTAACCTAGATCTCCAATTTCTACTAAAATGCTCATTCATTTATAACAAAAGAAAGTATGAAAGACCACATTAAACCCAACTCTATTTTAATGAACATTCTGAAAACTCAAACAGGGATCAAATAATCATATCTAGATTGATTCTGTTCCTTATTTCCTAAATACATATATTTTTTTTAATAAATATTTGTTAAGTAACACAGTATTATCTTTAATTGTTTGTTTCATTTTTTAGAAATTTAATGATTAGTGATGTAAAACAAGATTTTTTCCTCAAATTATTTATTTAAGGCTTTAATACATTATTAGACTATAGTGTGTTCATGATTTCTTTGCTTTTCATATTAGTTGTGTCTTTGTTTTTCTAAGATTTTGAAATTGGTATGTCATCATAAGTATGAGTTTTATATTCTAATTATTGATAATGTTCCATGTATTCTTGTATCTGTTTATTGGAGTGAGGATTTGATCCCTTTTCCTAAATTCAGTTAGTTTGTTGGTGAAAAATATCTCTTCATTTTGTTGTGGGATGGTGAAAACCTTATGGCATCTGGTTAACCATAGTGCCATCGTTAAAAACATGGATAATCTTATGATTGCAAATTGTTTGGTCTTGATGCTTTGCTTTATAGAAATTTATAGTATAATAGTTCATTTTTGTCTTATTGTAAATCAATTGTTTAGATTTCCAAAGACCTTGGCAGTTGTTGATAAGATGTTCAAAGGTCTCATCCTCTTTCACAGATGGAGCAGATGGGGTTTATTTTAGATACACCTCTTTTGTTATTTAAATAGTAGTTGGTAGGCATGGCATCCATGTTTATTTTGATAAAATTCCAAATAATCGGGCTCCATGTTCCCAGTATTTGAAAATTTTTGTAATCTTTTGATTTGTAAGATGAAGGGATCCTGGGATGGTTTTTAATAGGGGGTGTATAAGTTCATATGCATCCCAGATTTTAAGTTTAGTTTTAAATGTTTGTTTTGAAATAGTTATGTATTTTTTAAGATTTCTTATAACTATGTCTATCCAGTTGCTTTTGTTAGGTGGGGGGGCGGTTTGTTGGAGGCACTGGTTCTAGTATATTTTCATAATTTGAAATGTTGATAAAGAGTCTAATCAGGCTATGTGTTTTTTGAATTATGAAAGCTTGGATGGATTGGAATGACATCCCATTATATTTCCTGGGTCATTGCATTGACTTCATACTTAAGACAGCCACTTTTCCTCTCCTGAATAGTCTGGCTGCTAGTGAGTTTATGTTTTTAATGAATTTGGAAGTTACTTTTATTATGGGTAGATAATAGCTTATTTTGGACAGTATTTTCATGTTAATTAATGCCACTTTGCCTTGGAGAGAAAGGTATACTGTGGCAAGTTTTTCCATGTCTTGTACTATGCTTTGTTGTATATCTTTTGTCATTTGTGTTAGAGATTTAGCTATAGCAAAGCCTAAAAATTTTTGTGGCTCAGCTTTAAACTTAGAGTTGATTTTTTTCCCTGTTATGATTTTCCATGTAGCTGATTTTGTGATGTTAATTTGGAATCCTGAGTCCCATGAGAATTGGTCTAGGACTTGGTAGAGTTTGGGTAAAAGTTTGGCTGACAGTAGAAATATTAGCACATCATCCATATATGCTACTGCTTTTATTGATTTTTTTAGTCTGTGAACATATACTCCAGGCAGCCTTTGGTCTATTGTTTTTAATAGTGAGTTGATGTAAACTATAAATAAGATGGCACTGAGGGGAGATAAAACAAGATCTTTTTTTAATGATTTCAATGGAATACATCACCAGTTTCAGGTAATTATAAAATTTGTTTTAATAATCAAGCATCATGTACTTTTTATTTTTAGCAGTATCAACCCAGAAGGCATTGATCCTGTGACAACCCCACAATGGTGAAAGAACTTTTTTAAACAAAATTTTTCAGGAGTACTTGCACAAGTTTTTTATCATTACTTCATTCCAACTTTAAATCTATGTTTTGAGGCATTCTGTTTTCTTCTTTTTTGATTCATTTTGCATCAATGTATTATGTGTTTCAATGCAATCTGATTTTTTTATCAATAAAATCCTTTAAAACATCAGTAACTAGCTTAAATAGTTTTGGGCTAAGCTTACCTAGATATAAATAAATTGATGAAAAACCAGTAGATTCATTTACTGACCAGATTGTATAACTGATCACTTATTGTAACTATTTATCATAGCCTTAATAATTAGTTGAACAATATGTTCAAAATAATCTAACTAGATCTGTCATAATACATTCACAAGACTTGACTGAGGATTCCTAATAAAGATTAGATCATGCTAAAATATTTTTAAATCCATTTGCAATTCCTATGATAAAAAGGAATTCCATGATCTGAAGTGAAGATTTCATGCTCCCCTTCAATAGGAAATGGAAGGTATCCAATATTTTTATGATATGTTGGATAATAGTTTTTGGTGAACAGATCAAATACCCTGACTAAATACTCATCTGTTAAATGAAGGTAATTCTCCATGGAAATCATTAGGCATAATCGTTAAGAGTTTCTTGGGTATGATTGATTTTATTTGACTAACATAATTCTTGTTTGTTGTTTAGCTCACTGGTATATCTCACTTTTATTTAACCCAGAAAAATGTTATTGTGCATGTATTGCCAATAGAGCCCATTCATTAGAAGATGCTTTATTTTATAGCTTCCATAATGCCCAAACAATATATATACAAGATGGGTGGGTTTCACATATAAAATGGCATAACCCAGTTTTCACTCATCTTTTCCTTTGTGAGTTTGATATGAAGCACTGCTTTCACAAGCTTGTATTTATTGATTTTCTTGCTTTAATTTTTATCTGATACATTGATCCTACTTTCCAAGTGCTCAATTACTTGATTTAACTGCATCTTCTTGCTGCTTTATTGCCAGTTCTAGCTAAATCTTTCTTTACCATCTGATCAATAGTTAATGAAATATTTGCAACATATATGTTTTTACACTTGAGTGTTGGAGTGATGTAGCTGGATAATGACTGAGAATATCACTATGATATTCTCTGATCCCTTGAAATACTGAATAATGTAATTGTAACTCCTGCAAAAACAGACTCCAATTAATCAACCAGCTCTTAAGGTCTGTCATGACAATTTTGATTCCAAGTAATATAACTTTTGGAATGTCCAATCTATTGTAACGATCTGGAGAAAAGACTTTAACGTAATCTGCACTACAGGGCGCCATCTAGGCATTTGAACCTAGAAAAATTTATAAAGTAGGCAGATACGTAAGTCAAAAAAAAATTTTTTTTTTTTTAAATTTTGCATCCGGTCGTTAGCCCATGTCACTAGCTCAGTGGAATAGCAGAGATTTAATAATATAATATAAGAGTATATATAAAAAAAAAAAATAAGCCACTGCCAGTAATTAACACACAAACATTTATTTATTTCACATATATATATAAGATTTAAAATTATTTTAGTATTAGTTTTACATTTCAAAATTTAACCTACATTTTTAACTTTGATTTTTGACTTTAATTTACATTTAATTACTATTATATTCTAATTTTACATTTTAATTAAGTTCTCACAGATAAATTTATGAAAGCTTGTTTATAATGTTGAATATAGATCGGTTACATAGATTTCACAGTCAAAAACATTTCAAAATAAACATAAACGATCAAAATACAAAATTATTGATTACTGACAATTACGGAGGGAAATTTATACGTAACCCAATAGTATTCACCATAAGATACTTGCATTGTCACCAATAACTTAAAAGACATCCGAATAAATACATTTTAGATACCGTAAGGTATCATTATTTATCGAATGTCTATATATTTTGATCAAATATGAAAACCCAAAACATACTTAACCGATAACCAATCCATGCAAGCGTCTATAAACAACTTAAATTTAATGCATTTTTATTTAGGTCGAGTATAAATAGACTACATAGATTTGCATTTGAAAATAAAATATTCTATCCCTATTTAACCTTAGGCTAAAATTCGCAGTCAATCCGGCATCAATTCATCTGATATATCGATGTATTCAATGTAATACGGAATACGGCAGCACCAAAAAGATTAAGAGAAGGCATTGACTCTCATCAGATAGGAATATTACATCTATCTAACGAGAAGAACAATAAAAAAAAACTCCACAGAAAGGAACTCGTTCTCCGTCTTATAATTCCTTCCATAGGCAAACGGGTGAGTGCGGCGTATATATAAACGATTCTGTCAGTAGCGAATCTCCGACTACATCTACTAACTACATCAATATATCCAATCCATTGACCCAATTTAACAACGACACAAATAACCTAAGATTACCCTCCCCTAATATAACTTTACAAATCTATACAGCCATTCACGCCCGACTTAAGTTTAACATTTATATAATTAATTTAACGAAAAACAAAAATCATGATAAAACTTAAAGAACAAAAAATAAATGGAAATGATTTTAAATATATATATAAAAAAAGAAATACATCAAATAACATTATTAATAAATTAAGTTGGTCAGATAGGATAATATTGCAATCATTTAAATCTGGAAAGTTTTAATTTAATGTTCATTATTTATAAAGTTCTTACGGTTTAAAACAGTTCCTCTTTATCCGTTGCTTGCCATGA
This sequence comes from Epiperipatus broadwayi, assembly GCA_028023455.1. Classification (NCBI taxonomy): domain Eukaryota; kingdom Metazoa; phylum Onychophora; class Udeonychophora; order Euonychophora; family Peripatidae; genus Epiperipatus; species Epiperipatus broadwayi. Next base: position 1,651,378 of record JAQFVV010006404.1, read on the forward strand.
ACGTGAATTCCCACACCGTCCTAAGATTGGTATTCTGTTGGCCGATTTATTTATCCATCCGGAGGTTTTTGCTTTAACTGGTCCTCAATGTAGAAAAACGATAGTTCATTTCTCTTTCTTTCCTAGCAAAACTGAAGGGATTGAATCGTGCGTCTTTTTCAATCCCTTCTCCTTCACTTCCGCACTAACACATATCTCTCACATCGTAATTAATCATAATCAATTACCCATCACTAATTTCCAAATTTTCCTTTTATACGTATTCGAAGGATTGACTAGGCATTATGTCATCGATGTGATGATCCTTTTGCTGAGGTCCGATTTCCCGATGGATTTCTTTCATTGGCTATTTGTTTCTATTGTTTTCCTATCTGACCGATGTTTTTACATTTAAATGACCAAGGCTGGTTTACATTTAACTAATTAACAATCATTTCCATTTCTGAATAATTTCTGTGTTTTTCAAGATTAAAGATATATTTTTATCTCTAAATCTTTTTAAGTTTTTGTTTTTAAAATACCTTTTCTATTTTTAATACAGTTTCATTTTAATAATTTTTTTTATCTGTGCGATTTAATATATACGAGTTTAAGATGATATTTAATTTCAATTTTTAATTCTTAAAGAAAAATTTTAAATGCGAACTTTTTAATTTACTTTCATGTTTAATAAATATAAATAAAAAAAAATGTAATGAACGTCTATGCTTGTTACACTATAACTAGTGATTCTTTTTCAGTTATCATATAGGTTATTTCTGGATTCTTAAGATGTCAGCCTATAAAGTTGAGGACTCCCATTTGGCTATCTTCCTGGATTTGGAATAACTTGCAATCTATATTCACTACTGTCTGTTGGACAATAAATGATTTACTGAAATTAGAGAAGGAAAGCATCACATATTTCACCATTTTTGTTTTTTCAAAGGCTTTCTCCTTTTCTATGATTTATTTCCATTGGGTGAATGTTCTTAGCAATCTCATTAATGGTTTCATATGATAAGCAAATCTCTCACAAAATCTGTTATAAAAATTATATAATCCTAAAAAGGACCAAATTTATTTCTTGGATCTAGGTACTGGAAACTTTTTAATTTCGAAGATTTTGAGTGGGATTTGATCCCCTACATTCCACATGACCTAAAAGTACAATTTCACCAGTAACAAGTATACTTTTTTTTTAAGTTTATCTTAATTCCTTTATTCAAGCATGCAAAAAAAATAACACCAAATGCTGTATATATTCTTTTAGGTTGTTTTCTCATCCTTGGTGTTCGCCTTAAGATGTCGCTACTTCTAGGTAAATTCCTAGAAATATACAGTTTCACCAGCCTTCACCCAACCAAAGAGGAATTTTTCTACATTATAAATGCAGAAAAGTCCTCACGTTATGTTGGACGGAGGAGGCGGCGACAGAAGCCAACACAAAGAGTCTTCTTTCTATGATAAAACACAGAAAGAGTTCCCGACAGCTGCCGGTTATGGCTTTTTTTCTATGCTAAAAGCAAAGAGAAAGAAATGCCTTGATCGGCTGCCGTAGTAGTCGATTTTGTTCATCATTTTCTCGTAATAGTAGAATATCTATTTTCTCTGTAGTTTCGAGTGAGTGTGTATTTAAAGCAGTCGTAGTTTTTTTAAATTTGATAAGACATCTATTTTTTTTTAATGTGTTGTAACTTACTTTACTGTTGTAAGTTTAGTAATAATGTCCTGAAGATTCCATTACGAAGGAGTAACCCTCAAAAATTGCTTTTAAGGGTGCAAAAGGGAAAAAAATTAAAGGATCATGCGAAAAGTACCGTTTTCGCGAGAATTCGTCCGTGACCAGTTACTTTTTCTATATATATATACGCACAAACAAAAACAACCCACTGTCTAATTATTAGGAATTACTTGTCCGAAAAGTAAAATTAGTCGGGTATTTTTTTTTTTTTGTTTTGTTACATTTAATATTTCAAAATAAGATTAGTTTTTATATCTACACACTAACAAAAACAACCCAGTTCCTGATTAATTACTGTCTTTAAAAAAAAAAAGCAAATTTAACAGGGTTTGATTTTTTTCAATGGAGTCTTTAAATTATGGTTTGTTTGTTTTTATATATACACAAGATTTACCAAAAAAAAAAAAACCCCCACTTTCTGATTAATTACTGTCAAGATTAGTCGGCTATCATTTTTAAATTTAGTATTTCAATAATGGTACCCTTTTTATATAGACAGACTTAACAAAAACAACCCACTTTCTGATTCATTACTGTCGTCCCCCGTCCCCCCAAAAAAAACAGAAATTAGTCGGGTATCATTTTTCAATCGAGTCTTTTAATGACAGTCCTTACTAATAGTAGTTGGGTATCAATTCTAAATTGTAGTATATAAATTACGTTACTTTTGATAGATTTAGAATTACCTCTTGCTTTTTTAATAAAATGATTGATTTACTCTTGACCAAAAATACCGTAACTTTAAAAAAAAGACACACGTAAAGTCCCAAAAAAAAATGAGAAAAAGCCCCGTAACTTTAAAGACACACACACAAACTCAAAAACAATCTAAGATTAATAAACATTGACTTATTACATCTTGCTTTTGAATCAAATTATTGATTTACTCTTGCAAAAAAATACCGTAACTTTAAAAAGATACACCTAAAGCCAAAAAAAAAAAAAAAAATTCGAAAAAGCCCCGTAACTTTAAAGACACATACACAAACTCAAAAACAAAATAAGATTAATAAACATTTGCTTATTACGTCTTGCTTTTGAACAAAATTATTGATTTACTCTTGCAAAAAAAAAAAAAAAGAAGACCGTAACTTTAAAAAGACACGTAAAGTCAAAAAAAAAATTAAAAAAACACCATAACTTTAAAGACATACACACACAAACTCAAAAACAAGATAAGATTAATAAACATGTACAAAAATGAAAAAAACTAACATCATATAATAGTATTAGTTAGTAGAATATTTTATTACAAATCTAAGAAATCAGATCTTTTTAGATCAAATCGATCATTTAGGTCCAGCCCGGAATCGTTATATGTATATGTTTTTGATTAGCATCAACGCCATCTTAAGGTGAACACCAAGGATGAGAATACAACCTTCTTTTATTGTAGATCACATATATACACATACATAGTCACAATCTGGTTAACTTCAGGAGATAGAATCTGATCTAAACAACACAAGAATCCAGCACTAATTTTAATTAAACCAAAGGGCATTCAAATGAATTGATATGAATATCATTCATATCTGAAAGCAGTATATTAATGATCCTCAGGATTGAAGTTTGACTTGCCAATAACTGGAGGTCAAGTCAGAGATAGAGAAAATCTTTTTTCTTTAAACTTCATTAACAACTTCTGACTAGAAGGGAGAACTATCATTTTGTTCAATGATCATGCATCCAAGAATAACCTGAAATCTATTTTTTTTCTTCACCATCTCAAGAAAATTGTGATATGGAGATAAGCATTTAGAAATTATGCCGCAGTTTATCCATTTCTCAACTTCTCCTTAGTTTTGATATGATACTGGGTACAATCTAGATTAGAATGATTGGCTCTTTGTCAACCTAATTCTATGTTCAAATCTCTTCTGGAATATCTGAAAAGATGGATAGATTGCAATCTTCCATGCCAATCATCTGTTACTAACTGTGTTTGACTGGTCTTTTGTGTAATTATAACATGAGAAAATAAATTCATTTATACAACAAACTTCCATGGAATTATATAACTGGGGTGACAAAAATCTTACTACTTCATCATTACATATAATCTATCTTTGGCATAATTTAAAATACAATTATTTTTATACAAGATATGAGATCCAATACATCACATATAAGAACATTCTTAATTAAAAATATGTGATATTAGTTTTTCATTTATCAACAACTGAGCTTAAATTTGCTTTGGTGCTAGCTTTGTTTTGTGGTTATTTGCATGGTACCTGAATAGATAACAGTGGTAGTGTTTGTGTGTGAGGATCACAGTGTAACACATGTTGATATATTATCTCTAAAACTAGACATTTGATTGCCAGAGTCCAATAGAGCTCAATAGTTAGCCTTTCAAATGATATTTTAATCTTGCAACAAGTCTGTTTAACACAGCAAGAAACTTTATCTTCCCTTTAGCAAATCAAATTTCATTACTTCTTTTGATTTCATCAGGCTGTGGTTCCTCTTGGAAATTTTCAGGGCATTGAAATGAGGAACAATTAACCAAGGCCCCTTCCTTACTATTATTCCTAATACCCTTAGAAGTTTTATTATATCCAGGTATTGATGAAGAATACAGACTCATTTTTAGTGTATCAGCTTGAATGAGTTTATTATTAGTTCTTTTTCTATTAACATTCAGTTCTGAACTTGATTCATCTTTCTTTTCAATAGGCTACATTATTATCTGTTTTTTTCAACTGCATAGCATTGATATAGATAATTTTTTAAACTTTCTCCGATGATCTGTCTTGCTGACTCTGAAGACTCATTTCTACAGCATTTTACTTTCTGCCATCTGTTCTGTAGACTACTTATCAGTGGTTAACAGCATCTATTCTATCCAGGAAAGCAAAATGTGCTAAATTGTCCAAATAATCTGATCTTCAGTCATATTAAAAAAATTCAAAATTCTTAGTTTTGTCACTTGTCTCCTAAAGAACTTTGAATAATATTATCTATACCAGTTTTAATTTTTTTTACATAATTTGATATCAAATGGTCTCTTGGTATTTCTCAGTCCAGAAATTGCTCAACAAAGTTTTTCAATAACTTTGAGCGGTTTTAGGTCAATTAAACAATGAATTCCACAAAAATTGAGCATCCCCTTGCTGGTAGCTGTATACTGTTGCTAATTTGATTTCTTCAGACATAGGAGTTAGATGGAAATAGATTTTCAAACTGTTTAGATGTTCTACAGGGTTTCATCAATTTGACCTTGGAATATCCTGATTTTAGTTCAAACTAGAATGAGTTGGACTATTTTTTTTAATTCTCTTTTCTTAATTGGCTTTAAGTTTTGTCTTTTAATTACTTTTTTCTCATTTTGGTTCAAAAAGTATATTTTTCTTTTTTTTTTTACTCTTTAGTATAGTATTATGTCCCAGATGATTCATTACTTTCACAGAAAACTCCTAAATCTCTTCATCATATTAGTCAATCTTTTTTCTTCAGTTAATTCTTTCTCTCATGATGTTATATTCCTTTCCCCTTCTAAATCTTTTATTTTTTGTGAATTTCAGCCACACTTCCATCGTTTCTCATTTCATATTCTAAAACTTGGGTATCAGATGGCCTATTGGCATTCCTCAGTCCAGAAATTCCTCAACAAAGCTTTTCAATGACTTTGAAAGGTTTTAGGTTAATTAAACAATGAGTCCCATCAAGATCGAGCACCCTGTTGCAAGTGGCTGCATGTTGTTGGTAATTCACTTTCTTCAGACATAGGAGTTAGATGGAAATAGATTTTCAAACTGTTTAGATGTTGTACAGGGGCTTCATCAATTTGACCTTGGAATATCCTGATTTTGGATGAGTTGGACAATTTTTCTTTAATTCTCTTTCCATAATTAGCTCTAAGTTTTAACCTTTAATTACTTCTTTCTCATTTTGATTCAAAAAGTATATATATATATTTATTCTTTAAGTATAGTATCACCTCCTAAATTATTCATTACTTTCACAGAAAACTTCTGAATTTCTTCATCATATTAGTCAATCTTTTTTCTTTGGTTAATTCTTTCTCTCATGCTGTTATTCTCCTTTTTCTTTCTAAGTGTTTTATTTTTTGCGAATTTCAGCCAAACTTCCATCATTTTTCTTTTCATCTTCTAAAATTTGTATTTCTTTTTCATTCTCTCGATTTGCTGCTGTTTTATCAAATTTACAATTTGTGACTTTATTAACTGCTATTCCTTCATGTTAGTGACTTTATGACCAAGAATTTTCTGAATTTTATCCAATTTATCATCAGTTTTTAACTGTGTCTTTCTTTTAACTTTATATTCAAGCTTTGCTGCTTTTCTTCAATATCCTGACATTTTTGATTTATGCTCTGCTGCATATTCTTAAACTCTTCCTCCCACTTGTGTTGTATGACTTCAACATTATGGAGCTTTTTATTGTGGGTCTTAGAGATTTATATCCATATTATCCACATTTTGTTGCATAACTTTTTTATATCTTATATTTTGTTGCATATCTTTTTCATATCATTCATATCTATTGTATATCTCTTTGTATATCCTTCATATTTTATTGCACATATGTTTGTATATCTTTCATATTTTGGAGTTTTGTGACAATATTCTTCACATTTTGCATATCTTGCATTAACTTTTCCATCATTGCAATTAGTGTTTGATTTTTCCTCTCTAACTTTTCCTGCATCTGCTAATCTCTATTAATTTGTAGTTTATATTTCTGTATTTCTGGCTGTTTTTCATTTGATTGGTTCAGTTCCATGTTTGAGCCATCCACATTCTCAGTTATAATCTGATCTTGCTTCGTTATTTTTGATTAAGCTCTTGTTATCATTTAGAGATAAACACATTTAAATTATTGTTTCTTGATATAATGTCAATTAATATTATACACCATATCTGAATCTCTGATGATGATGATATTATTATTATTATTATTATTATTATTATTATTATATAAAACTCATATCTTTTCCATCTCACATGCATTTAAACCATCACATGCTATGTCTGCAGTATATATTCTCCTGCCTTTGTTTTAAAATTTTAATACATTTTTTTTTCAAATCCTCTGCCAGTCTAATATTCAAATCTTTTTACCTGTCTTCCAGATTACTTATATTGTTGTAAATAGTTTCTCATTCTAGCATATTTTATTAATTCATTACTTATTATCCCCATTATCAGAACATAAATATTTTATTTATAATATGAATGCATGTATTCAAAACATACATACAAACAAAAAAATTATTAATAAAATATCTGAGTTTTGTCCAGTTTCTATTTCATCTAAACTACTTGTCATTTTCTTAATTTAATATTATACTTACATCTATATCAGAGACCCTCTAATCTGCTTCAGGTCTTACCACATTGTGCACCATTATTTACTGTACAGGGAACCTACTTGTTTCATTCTCTCTATAACATTCTATTTTGTACTCTACACAACTAATTCAAGATCTACACAAGGTGCTATAAATTTCTATACAGTGTTTAACTTAGTTATTTAAATTAACTATCTATAGGTTTTACATGTATAGCATACAAGCCAATTTAATGATATCCACAATCCATACAATATATTATTTCAAGCCAATTAAAATTTACATTATTTAAAGGAGATCAAAGTAATAATCACTAGTTATATTTCCTAGTCACCCTACTGTTATCAATCCCTCTAATGATCAGCAAAACTTGCCATTAATAAAGCATTTTTATAAAACCTGAATTATATGGACTTTTATATGCTACTTTCATAAAAAGAAATGCTTTAAAAGGATTCTTATAGAGACATCCACCTTCATTTCCCTACAGCACATTCCAGATTCAAGCTCAGTATTCTTATACTCTCAAGGTAAGTGACAAACAGTAGAAAACAGACAAGCAAATCAATAATTTATATTTAGATTATGGAGTTAGATGAGCATCAAATAATATTAAATGAAATAAATAGAGCTATAACTATAATTTTACACAATATGACATACTAAAGAATACTATATCTAGCTATTATATAAATGAAAATCTTTTTCCTTCTTTTCACTGACTTACAAAGAGATATATTATAACGGAAACCCGGTGATCGAAAGGCTTAAACTTCCCTTTTATATAGATATAATGGGGAATTCTTATAATTCAAGATCGCCCACTTTCCGCTACCGCAAGCAGAGAGAAAATACGGACATAAACGAGTCTATATCCGTACTTGACTGAACTTGTATGCTATACAGTATAGCCCCAGGTTATATTTCCCGGTCAACTTTCTCCTGACTGCTGTAAGATTTAACAGAGTTACAGCGCTTGGATAATTATAAATTTAATGGGATCAAATACTGCACCACTAGCTTCACATGTTAATTAAGTACTCAAATGCATAATAATTATTCCCAACCCTAAGATTATATTATTTTTTGGAAGTGGCGAAGAAAGAGACGAAACAGATTTTACATAAATAAAAGATATTTAATACACTAAATTATAATAAAAGAAACACTCTAAATTATAAACACTCAATATAAAAAGATTATGCTATAATACTACAACAAATAAATAAAATACAATAGAAGATTATATTATAAATGATTGCAATCTTTGAAAATAAAGTGTCCCTTTATAGTCATTCCAAATATTGAAAGGAGTCTAATTAACATCTATCTCATTATATGTTGGATTGGCAATTGCATTAAATTTAAAGGTATGTGCACATAATTATATAAAATGTCTTATTCATAATTACCTAGGTGATAAAGTCTTCGAATAAACTTGGCGTCTTGCTGACCATCCCGTGGAATTTTTCCACTTCTTTAGTAGGGAACGGTCGCTCTTCGGTTAGATTTGATTGTTGGAACTCCTCCGTATTGTGGGCATCAAGGCAAGGCAAAAACGAACTCTTCAGCAGGCGCTACATTGGCAGTTGTTACATCGAGACGCGAACCATTATAGCACGGAAGTCTGGATCGACCGGCGATCGCGACTGGCCCTTAGCCACACATCCTTGAAGCTTCCCTTAGGTTATAGTTTGTTTTCATGTTCTCAAATTTAACTTTCATGTCTGCTTTCTATTATATTTCTCTGCTTCTTATCAGAGCAGTGTCTTCACTGAAATCTCGACCAATACTGTTTTCCAATTAATTAATTAATGTCCTTTATTTTTCAAATTCCTTCCTTATCTTGATCTCCCGCTGCATTTTTATTTCACACCTTTTTACTTTAACATGCTTTCAGCAACTTATACAAAATTACTTATAATTTGATATAATTTTATAATATAATATTTTACATTTATTTATCAGTCACTTTCTTTAATAAAATTATTTCATTTTGACATGAAATAAACCTTACTCTCTTTATTCATACATTCACATATGCATTTCATTTTCGTCAAAATGTGTAATTTTAAGACCAGATCTTTATCTTTTCGTTGCATTCTAAATTTTACTTATATTTTATTTACACTCCCCAACTATCGCTTTTTTTTATATCATTAAGTTTCTATTTTATTTATATTTCATTTCTCATTTTTTTTAATCTTACATTAAACACATGATATCGATATTTCTAACTTTAATATTTCTATTCTTTTTTTTAAAATCTGAACTTTGATGGGTAATTCTAATTCCCTCTCCTTTTTACTTAAACATTTCTTTGTTTTGTAACTTTTTTAAACTCACTTTTTTTATAACCCAAGCACAATATTTAACATTCTTTAAACGTTAAATATCTATATGTGTGACGGCAGTATGTGCGATCATCACAATATGGTTATATACCTATAAATACATCACTGACTTACAAGGAGATATATGGTTATATACCTATAAATACACACATATATTATAAAAAAGTAATAAGTAATTAAAGATGATTTAATCTAAAAAGTTTAAATAATTAAATATAAAATAAATATTTCATATGGAAATATACATATATTTAAGTAAGGGTAAAAACTCATCAATTGTTTTTACATTTAAAAAAACTTAAATCAATGTCATATATTAAATAGAGTTAAAATACAATTATATTATTCCACACATACATACATATTATAATGGTACAGAACAAAGGGATGATATGGGAAAATGGGAAAACAACATCATCCCCATTGAATGTTGTAATCAAATCTAAAAATAAATAGAATGAATAAAAATATGAAGTGAATGAGCATGGGAAATAGCAATGAGATAATATATAAGTAGTTATATTAATTGGCTCTCCCTAATAACTCCTTCTTAGTACATAAGAGAGGATACTCCAAAATAAACCCTATCTGCCACTTGTGTAACAGAGAAGATGAAACTTTTCCACATCTTCTCTTTGGATGTCCAGTTCTTGGAATGTACAGAATCCTCATCAACAAGTGAATGCTCTCTGACAAGAACAAAATATGTGATTTAAGTGTGAAATCATCAATGCAGTCAATTTCTCAAAAATAAGACTTTCTATCATGTTAAATTATGCTATCTGGACAATTAGATGTGATTACATCTTCGGTCATTCCATCATTAACCCACAAAACCAAATTCTTGCAAAAATCAAAAAGATCAAGCTTAGAGATGAACAAATTAGGACCGGGAAACCAGTATAAGGAAACTTGGCAAATCATCAAACTCCCAACTGATTGAAGCATTCATCCTAGTTCCCATAATCCTTGTGGTGGACAATGGATGATCGCCTCAGAAATAGGCTTTTTCATCAACACAAGTGCCCGAATCAAACACCCTACCACCAAAATAGACAGGCTATTCATATAAAACTATCCAAGTTTAAAAAAGATTACTACATGGAGTAGTATCTATTATCACAAGAAATACAGTTGTATGCAAGCTTCAACATGGTATAACAATGTATAAATTTGCTTATAAACCTACTTTTGGAAAAAATAAATAAATAAAGTTTGATTTGGAACATATAAATAAATAAAAAGAGAGAAATCATTACAAATAATAACAAATATATAATTGCTAATGTAAATATTTCTACACTGTAAAATATTTGTATTTAATCTTATCTCCTTTAATTGTACTGTAATCATCTATATTAAAATGTAACCAGTAACTAATAACTTGTAAACCTATTTTAACATTGCTGAAAGTTTTTTAATTGATAACACATTTGTTAGACCTGTCATGCCATTGTAACACTGGCAAAACCATTATAAAATTCATGTAACCTATTATTGTACAATAAAGTATTGTAACGTTTGCTGTAAGTTTTCTAATTGATAACACATTTGTTAAACCTGTCATGCCATTGTAACACTGGCAAAACCATTATAAAATTCATGTAATCTATTATTGTACAATAAAGTATTGTAACGTTTTTCCCATTTTACTAGATCTCTGTATGCAATAAACTGCATGAGTTGATCAAGTTATGAAAAAGAAGAATATTTCACTCTTATTTCTAAAAACATAACTATATTTCCTGATCAACTCTACCTAGGAATTTTTATGATTACAATTGCCAACCGAATCAGTTTTTAATTCATAAATGAGGGTGCCAGAGTTGTTAGAATCACTGATTCTGCATCAAATGTATCGCACTCATAGTAATAATTATAAGATCGGGATTAAAATTCTCATTAATTCAGTTATAATTTATAAAATTATTTACCCGGGCTTAATTGCTAAGTATTGGCAAAGGTAAATTATCTGTTCTAATACTCTAACCCTACTAAATTTAATAATAAACATTAATAACGTACAATGATAAAGTTGATGAAAACAAAATATTTTATTCTAACAAATTTTAAAATATTTTTTCCTTAGATAAATAATCAAATAAAATTGGAGAGTACATATGTTAATCCAAGTATTAAATCAATTACTTGAAGAAAACAATTAAAGTTCTTGGATAAACAAAAGTCTTGAATAATAAAATTTAATGTGTCTTTAATACGAAAATTAAAAGTCTATATCAGGATTATATTATAGGCTTATAGGAAGAATTGTTTGCAAACTTTAAGTCACAATCAGGGTATGAAGAATTTTAGCTTACCGGTAAGTTTATGTAGGTTATGGGTTATCATGCATGTTTTTTTTTGTGGTAGAAGGAGCTCATGGCCATCGGTTAAAAGTAGATCTTGGTCTGTCCTAATGGCTAGTCATGAAAGCTTTTCTGGTGTCCGTCTTCAGAAACGATGTCAGCAAAAGGCTCGGTCCACTTCAACATGCAGAATTATTTCAGCATAGAGTGGTCCTGGATATATTTTTGTTATCCAGGAAAAAGAAAAAACAGACAAGACACTGATCAAACTGGTCTTTCCTTTTTATACTCGAGGTCCAGTTTTCAGACTTCTGTGCATACTTTTTGCTTTTGTTAAAAATAAATGCTGATAATCTTGTGCATCCTTTTGTATTTTTCAGTTCTCCTTTTCATAAAGTCTTTCTGCCATCTTTAATTAACCAAAAAGATTTTTCTTTTAGATTATCTGGATTAGTAATTTGAGTGTCTTTTGTTCTTTCCTATTTTTACTTTTATTTTTAATTAGATAAAAAAAAACCTGAATGAAAAATGTAACTTTCATTGTATGTTTTAAAAAAAAAATTATACAAACTAAAAAAAAATTTAATTGCGGCTTTTTAATAAGATCGCTAACTTTACTTTTTCCTTTAGTTTTTACCCAAATGCCAATATATTTGTACCATATGTAAATAAATTGTACAGTACATATTATAGAAAAAAAAGTAATAAACTATATCATCAGCATTATCCAAGAATATTTAAATCAACAATTCATCAGCAATCAAGTCATGATTTGTGACTGAATTTTAAATATGTACATTATAAACAGGCCAATTATCTAGTCACTGCCAAGTCTATGCATTATTTACCAACAATTATTTGGATAGACCTAATTAAATACTAATATATCATTCAATAAAAATAATGCATCAATATTGATACATGCTGTTCTTCACCACTGTTCTGCCCATGTGGCACCATGAGTGTATAGGCAACTATAATGGAATTTCTAATAAAAAATACAGTGTAAATAGATCTTTGCACTATCCAGAGTTATCATCTGGATATTCAAACATTCATAAACTATATCAATTTAACTAGCTACTATTGCTCTCTAGAGCTAATTCAAGAGGATAAGACTCTAGGGATTGTAACTGTTAAAAAGAGCAAGATAAATATAACAACTTATTGTACTTTATTTTAAATAATTTTACTGGAATAATTTAAAAACCCCTAATACACTTTGCTATTAGCAAATGAAGTCACACATATTGCCTATTTGTAGAATAGATAACTGGATGAAAAAAGATATTAAAACTTATTAAACAATTATTTAATAAACTTAACTGATTAATAATTTTAAAAATGGCATGAAAGTATAATTCAAACTTAAATACATTTTATTAAGAAATGTAATTTTCTTTAGCTAATATGATTAACCAGTTGATTGTATTCCCTAAATTAACTATTGCTTTCATTAAGTTGGAAAACAACTTTTCACAATCAGAGATGAGGAAATTGTAAATTAGCTATAACCCTATTTGTATTTTTGGACAGAAAATTAAATGAATAAAATAAAACATGTTTCAAAAGAAAATGTTAAATTAATAAAAATTATTCAATATTATGAATTATTTTTATAATTTTTTTTATCTATATATATATAATGTGCAGATTAAAATACCTTTTACCATAGTTAATTTTTTTTTGAGTCCTTCTTTGACAAGTTATAATTTTCAATTTTCCAATTTGGTTTTCTTTGTGAAGGCTTCTCTATTAACATCTACATCTAGGTTTATGTATACAGTTAATTTATCCATTTTTGCCCATCCAATATTTTCAGATTTCACAAGCTGAATTTATCCATTTTTACAGTCTAATTATTTCCAAGCCAGGCTAAATATATAGAAAGGTTTTATCTCAATTTTCTTAAAAATATAATAAATTTTCTAGGTCAAACTAAAACCCAAAAAATCACTCATGCTCATCCTGTTTCAGATTGCTTCAGAGATATTCTTCATTTTCTTTAACAAGCAGCTTACATGGTAGAAGTTAGATGGTAATGAGTTTTTAGCTAACTTAGTACATGATTTTTAGCTCTATTTTAGAAATCATTTTTTAACTGGTAGTGAACTTTCCACAGATGGACTTTTGCTTGTCTTCTTCAACAAATGAATCAGAAATCTTCTGCTACTGACTTCTTCAACAACTTAACCTAGATTAGCTGTTCTTTTTTATCTACTCCCTTATAGTACTTTTCAGAACGAATTTTGCTTCCATCTTTCATATTTCTTGTTAGTTCATCTATACTTTCTTTGATATCTATTGTATTTTTGCTATTTTCCCTATTACTTTTTCCTACTTGGAGTTCTATTTTTCCTATCTTTTCTTCTTGCTCATCTTGTTTTTCTTTCAACCCATTCAAGTCTTCTTTTCAAACTCTATATACAGATTCTGTAATATTTTGATTCTCTACTTTTATATTCTCTTTCACATCATTTTACCTCATTGAATCATCACCTGTTGTTTTTTCTTTAATTGCATTCATCATTTCTCTTAATTCTATCATACTTTTCCGCTAACTTTCCTGTAATTCTTGTTTCATTTTCTGTTGGCTTTCTTGCATTTTTGATGGCTTTCCTGCATATCTTGTTACATTTTTTGATGGATTTCCAAGTACAAATTATATTACATGTATAAATCTTACTGATATTTCTACAAATGGCCTCCTCTACTTTCAGGCTCTGTATTGACTCTTCCATCTCTTTCATGGCCAGTTTCTCAATATTTAAATATTTTAATTTTGATTTCATAATCATTGAATTATAAAAACTATATTTGTTTTATTCCATCCTTTACTATTATTTAAAAACTACTATTGATTACCTAAAATTAGCACAGAATATTTTATTTATTTACTTTTTATTCTGTTACTCACATACAATTAAAACAGGAAAAACTCATAGTGCCACTCAGTGCAAGCCAGAGTAATCAATGGATGCCAAAAGGCTTATGTATAAAATCCCTATCTAGTGCCTACTCATCCAATATCCTGAGACTAGTTTCTATCTTGTGGTTTTTGTCAGTAAGGAGCCTTGTATCTGAGAGCAATGCATCTAGATCTTAGGATCTAACGCAACCCTCCAGCAGCAACCTTTTATCTCTATTTAACTACAAAACTATGAGAATAAAATTGAAAACAATATTTTCCAATCCAAGCTCATTAGCTTATAAAGTCATATAGGTATGAACTCAGTTCAGCACACATACATTTTGGTGTCTTTAGTTCTTTAATAACCATAGCCACTACTTATTATGGACTGATGAAAGCCACAAGTTAGAAACTAGTCTGGGGTTTTGGATGAGTAGGCACTAGATAGGGATTTTATGCACAAACCTTCTGGCATCCATTGATTATTCTGGCTTGCACTGATTGGTCATACTGTATAAAAAGTTTTGCCTGTTTTAATAACAGTTATGAGAAAGCATTAGAAATGGTGATCATGTGATGTTTATTGTTTTAATATCAATCCTGCCTAATAGGATAGTGGTGGATATGGTTATTAAAGAACCAAAGACACCAAAATGTATGGATACTGAACTCTGTTCAGACCTATATGACTATATAAGCTAATCAGCTTGGATTGAAAATATTATTGTTTTCAATTTTATTCTCATAGTTTTGTAGTTAAGTAGAGATAAAAGATGGCTGATGGAGGGTTGTATTAGTGCCTAAGATCTAGGTGCAGTGCTCTCAAATCCAAAGCTCCACACTGACAAAATCCACAAGCGAGAAACTAGTCTGGGGATATTGGATGAGTAGGCAATAGATAGGGATTTTATGCACAAGACTTCTGGCATCCATTGATTACTCTGGCTTGCACTGTGTGGAAGTACTGTATGGAGAGTTTTGCCTGTTTTAATAAGATATGAGCGAGCATAAAAAATGGTGATCATGTGATGTTTAGTGGTTTAATACAATTAAAATAAAAAACTATTTTTTATTTAAACATTATTAAATTAATGCATTAGTTCTACTATTATGTGGTCTCTGCCTACACCACTAACTTAATTAACCTGTCAATTGCCTATCCTTTTGCCTGAGTTTGAATACTGAGCATAACAGAACCATGTACAAAGATGAAGATTGAATGAATTAATCTAAATTGCATATGTATTGAATATTTAATTTTAAATTATTTTGTTTGAAATGGATTCAATCTTGGATTAAAGTTAAATCCTATCATTCATAACATCCTATATGAAAATGCTAAATCCGATTATAGTTAGATGCGACCCCTTGATTCCTTTAGGGGATCCGGACTATTACAATATTCACACACATTAAATGATATTTAGGGATGAATCCAATGCATCAAAAATAAAATATGCATATATGTTTTAGATAATTATGTATTCATATCAGACAAAAATATATTTAATTAGACCAAATTTAACTTATGATATTCAATATAACTTACATCCAATATAAAACAATCACATAATTATTATTATTTAACTATAATAAATAAATAGTGGCATAATATAAATCAATTGTAATAGATATATAAATTACAATAAATATTAACTTAATGATTGAATAAGAAATTAATTCTAAATTCTAATTGCTCTCGCATTTGTATAAAAAAAAGATTGTCAAAAAAAAAAAAAAAACACATTAAATACATATTTGAAATAAAAACAAAATGTTAAAATTATTTAAAGAATATTAAGGTTAATATTGTTTTTTATAAATATTATTATTACTATTATTCTTATGC
Source organism: Epiperipatus broadwayi (assembly GCA_028023455.1). Taxonomy (NCBI): domain Eukaryota; kingdom Metazoa; phylum Onychophora; class Udeonychophora; order Euonychophora; family Peripatidae; genus Epiperipatus; species Epiperipatus broadwayi. The sequence goes on from JAQFVV010006404.1 coordinate 1,667,841, forward strand.
AAAGGCCTTTTTATTTTAGATAAAGATTTATCTTATCATAGTATCAAAATTCTGATTTTACAGTTGTCTAAAAGTATCAGTTCAAACCTGTTTGAAAAATCATTTTTAAGATAGTTTTAAAGTTTAAGGCTTTATTTGATGTAACTTTTCTTGAGTAAGTCTCTGGATAGAATGATGATGAGACTGAATTTTGCATTTTTTCTGAATATGCTGATAAGAATCATCTAAAAAATGACAGATAACACTGCTTCTAGATCCTCAACATCAATTCTAGATCCTCAACATCAGTTGCATATTGGACTTAGACACCTTTAATATTAGGATCTTCAGGAAACTAAGTAAATCCAGGTTTAATTGGCTAATGCACTAATTAAATTTTTTTCACCACATTACTATGATTCTCAGCTATTGCATGTTTTTCCATATCAGCTGTGATAATAAGTCACAAATTAGCTCTGTCATTTTTATCACCTTAATTTTTTCAGATGCCATTAAACATAGTTCTTTCTGGTTGAATTGATTCATCGTCATCATCAACCATTATCAATCCACTGCAGAATGAAGGTCTCTCCAAGTTCAATCCATCTTCTCTAATCTTTAGCTTCTCTTCTCCACATCACCACTGCACACTTTCTTATTTCATCCATCCATTTAACATGTCTTTTTCTGAGTCTTTTACAATCTCTTGGAATGCAGTTTAAGATTTCAATTGTCCATCTATTATCATCTCTTCTAGCAATATGTCCAGCCCAACTACACTTCAAACTTTTAATTTTTTCAATGAGGTCAGTAACACCTGTTTCTTCTCTTACCCATATATGGCATTTTTGATCTCTTCTTGTTACTCCTAACATGCATCTCTCCATACTTCTTTGAGTAGTCTTAAGTCTCTGTATTGCACTTCTACTAAGTGTCCAAGTCTCAGATCCATAAGTAAGAACTGGTAAAACACATTTATTAAAAACCTTCATTTTCAAACACATAGGCATATTTCCTTTTAGTATTAAGTTATTTCTACCAAAAGCACTTCAAACAAGTTTAATTCTATGATTAATTTCATCTATTTTTTCCATCTGTATTAATAATCTGACGAAGATATTTGTAGCTGTTAACTTTTTCTAACTCATCATAATCAATCTTTATTTTCATATTTTGAGAAAATCCATTAAACATTACTTTAGTCTTTTTAACATTTACCTTTAGTCCTACTTTCATCTGATAACTCCTGCAGCTCTAAAGCATTATTTGCAAAAACAACTACATCATCTGCAAAATCTAAATGACTTAAATAATCTCCATTTACCTTCACTCCTTTAGCTTCTCATTTTAATCCACAAAATACTTCTTGCAGCACCGCTGTAAAAAGTTTTGGAGATATGGAATCATCCTGTCTTACACCCTCTCAATGTTGATTTTCCTAGTATCATTATGTAATCTAATTATTGCTGTTGCATTTTTATAAATATTCTTTAAGACATGACAATATGCTAGATCTATACCTTGATGATCCAATGCTTTAATCACTGAAGAAATGTTTATAAAAATCAAATGCCTTTTCATAATCTACAAATCCAAAGCATAGTGGCAACTCATATTCATTTGTCCTTTCTATAACTTCTCCCAATACCTTGATATGATCTACTGTACTAAAACCACTTTTAAATCCAGTTTGTTCTCTTTGTTGGTAAAAATCCAATGTTCTCTGTAGACGAGTTGTAAAAATTTTGTATAAAACTGATAAAAGTCTGATAGGTCTGTAATTTCTAATACCTTCTTTATCACCTTTTTTAAATATTAATATTAATATGCCTTCTTTCAATTATCTGGTACATCTTTATCAGTTAGATATTTGGTATATAACTTTGTTAAAAAAAATTCTATTTCTTCACCTGCTTCTTTTAATATATCAATTATAATTCCATCATTACCTGGAGCTTTTTCTTTCTTCATAAATTTAATTGCATGTCTCACTTCTTTATTTAAAATTCTGGGCAATTTGGAAGATATAATAGATATAGGAGGTACTTGTTCTTTATTTCTATATAATTCTTGATAGAAGTCTTCTACCCATTTCATGATCTCTCTTTTTAGTAATAATTCCATTTTTTTTTTCTTATTGCAGATATAAATTTCCTACCAATACCAAAATCTTGTTTTATACTCTTGAGACTTTTATTCTCTCCTACAGCTTTCCTGCCTAGTTCACAGTTATACTTTCTTATATCATTTTCAACTCTTTTCGACACCATTTTATAAAATTTGAGGTATTCTATCCTTTTTTTTTCATATGTCATAGCATCGGTGGGAGGCAAACCCACAACCATCTGCAATCAACTACTTGCTTGCAAGGCAGTTGCAATGGCCTCTCGGCTATCTTCTCTACCTCCCTTGCCTCATGGAATAAGAATAATTCCTGCAACCTCTTTATGTGGTCAATGGGTTTTCTCCAATATCTCCTCTAAAGGTCTTTACTTGTTTGAACTTCATGACTAGAGGACTGTCTATTTTGCATTGTCTGTTAGGTTATTTTTACTGTTTTTTGTCTATATTGGCATCATGGAGTTTCTCCTTTCTTGTTTCTGGTATCAGTTTTTTTTCTTGTGTGTCTCTCTTTTCTGCTTCCTGTTGTTTCATTTGTTTCTCCATTCTTACTCCCAAGTCTCTTATCATTAGGAACAGCTGTCTCATCCATTGAGGTTCTGATGTGTCCATATCTCTCCCTAATTATTAGAATTTGGTCTTGCAACAATACGCTCTCTGATAGCTTATTTATGTTATCTAATGTATCACTTATTGCTTCTTGCATGTTGCTCATATTTCGGGGGGGGGGGGAATTTCAGTGTTTCCTTTTTTTGTTTTCTTGTAGTGTCTTTGGTTTAAATATTGCTCTCTCTCTCAATTGTCTCCTCTTTGCCTGACCTTCTTGCTGCTAGTATGTAAGACTGTCATATGTACTTAATGCTCCATTATCTCTATGTCTGTACTGTAGTAAACATTAAAAACTGCAGGGGAAAAAAAGTGATTAAACTCCTTTTGTTCTGCTCCACAAATGATCACTCTGTCCCCCTACATCACCAAAAGAGAGAGAGAGAAAAAAAATAGTATATATTTCTAAGTTCATTATTCCAAGCAGTGTTTGGTTGGTTTCAACAAATGTACATATATATAAACAATAACAACAACAAAATTCCAGAGAGAGAACAGAAAGGATAATGAAGAGGGAAAAAAAGTACACTTCTGTCATTCACTATCATTTATTTACAAAAAGCGCATACAAAAAAAATTTTCTCCTGATCATGAAATGATCAGGTTTATTGAAGAAAACAATACTACGGAATTTTAATAATAATGAATGAAAGACAAAAGAAAAATTTTATTATTTTACATCGCAGAGTACATCGAATTGATTAGTTGTGCTGCAGGCTATTTCCCTGCAACCATATCCAGATATGAAAGAAAGATCCTTTAAAGAAAAAAAACAAATTCACATTATAAATTGGGTACGTTTCTAGCCAGTGGACAGGTTACATGATTGGAAGAGAGACAGGTGTGATTAATACTATGGTGAGAGTACATGGTACAGATAGCTGGCCAAACTATATTCACTGTAGTTGGATTTAGGGTCTTTAGTTAAACCATGGTGAATGGTGAAGCAAGCATATATATATGTAGCTTCAGTATGTATAAGTATACATTCTTCTATAAGAACAAAATAACATAAAATAATTTTGATGTACTTATTGCTCTGATCAAAAAAGGTGAGAGAAGCTTGTAATATTATGCTCACAATCTGGAGTTTCAAGCCAAATGGGTATGACTTTTTTTTCATGTTTCAAATAGACTTAGCAAATTTTCTTTAAGCAACCAATTCTATAGCCAGTTCATCTAATTAACCATTCAATTATTTATTGGTAAAAGGTATTTAATTAATTTTTACTAGAAAGTAACCAAAAAAGAAAACTTTAAATATTCACTATGCAGAAAATGAATTTTTTTGACTTCACTATTCCTTTTTGAAAGTAGTTGAAGAGCTCTTTACTCTACAGCTTGTTATTTAAAAATCATTTCCTTGTTTACCTACTTATATACAAACACACATAACAGAAATGTTATAAAAACATACACTTACATTGGGAATACCTTATATGAAAAAAAAAAAAGGTATTAAAAGAACTCCCTTTAATTAAATGTTAAACAAATAGGTGATAAGCAACAATACTATCTTTCAATTCTTCTCATATCTAACTTTATTATACCTAATTATTTTAGAGATATTGACCTGTTTGCAAAATATTTTTTTCCATCTTTTCCTATACCAAAAATTATATGATGACATATAGTGATAACATAAATTTTTTAAAATTCATTCTAAGAATTAGAAAAAGTAAATGAAGTGAAAAATAAGCATTTCATACACAAAAACTCATGTCTGGAAAAATATATTTTATCATATTGAGTTCAGGATTTAAAACAAAAATCGGTGCTAATCAGCACCCAAAAATCCTTAGATTAAGCAACCAGTATGCTAACTGAGTTTAAATATAAATTCATTGGATCTGCATTTAATTATAATAAACTGAGATTTATTATTTTCATTTTACATTGGAGTAAGTCTGTAATAACAATCATTAATTTTATTTACTGTTGCAGGCAAATAAATTTAATACCTAATAGTGCAATTTATTTTCGAAAACAAACATTATAAGAAAAAGTAACTGTCATTGAAACTTGTTTTATTTTAAAATGAAAATAGAAATGTAATCATATTTTAATAAATTAAAATAAAGAATAAAAACATCTTAAGAATAAATTCTGAACAGATAAACTAATTTCATAATTTGTTTTAATATTATTTATATAAATAACTAAAAGACTGGATATATTATACGTGCATACTATCAAAATAAAAACTGATAGTAATCATTCATCATTCCACACATTTTATTTTTTAATAAATTCCTACAGAAATATATATGCTTTTGCTATCATAATAAACTTACACAATATTAGACATACACATAAAGATTTATACACTACCAATAATATCATTCTATTGAATATTTATTGGTTAAAAACATTTTTCTTGGTTTCATAATGTGACCAGTCTTTTATCTATATTGTGTATTAATACTACCTAGGCAAATCAAAGAAAAGATATTCAATCTTTTTGATTTTTTAATTCTAGTGAAATATTGCTTAGTTTAATATTATAAATGTTATTTAAGCATTATAAATAATATATATATATAATATTTTATTAGGTTAATTTGTGTATTCTCAGGTACAAAATTTTAAAAACAATTAAAATGTCAAAAGTTTGCAAAATTGACCATTTGTGATGTTTTAAAATATCATAGTAAAATATCCAAACTGTTTAGAAATACTTTAGTATTTAAGATATATATTTTTCCTATATAGATGTTAGGAGTAATCATATACGTATATACAAATGTAATTGTGTTAATAAATAAATTTATTTAAAATGTGAATATTATTTTCATAAATGTCTATATATGTAGGCTTGCATATGTATGATAATACATATTGTACCAATATAAATGGGAGCAATGGAAATAACACTGTTTTGTAATCAAATTAAGGTACCAACCTATGACATAAAGAAAATTAAATAAAATACAAGAAAGCTCTTTAATAAGCCTTATAAATTGAGGCAACAAAACTAATGGTGTACAATAACCAAGAGATAGAGAATCTATAAAATCAAATCAAAATTTAAAATATATAATATTAAAAAATATATATAGTAAAGCAATTAAATGAAAACTTTATTTATGTGTCCTAGCATCAAATTCCTAATTCATACCAATACAATTTAAATGAACCAAAATAATAAAGAATGCTAGCTCTTGTGAATATCATAAAAATTATAAAATAAAGATTCAAAATAATATCAATCAAATAAAATGAATACATGGTGAATATAAGTTAAAAATAGATGATGTATCAAATTTAAGTTTTTTATATAAATAAAATTATAGTTTATAACATATTAATCAAAATTTAATAATAGATTTATAATTGATACCTGTTTTAAATAACCTTTAATATGCTGTACACCCAATTGTTGTATTTTAAAAATGTAAAATACTAAAATCAATACTGATAAAATTTTATTATAAAATTTATTAACAGCTTTGCCATCAATGAATACTAATTAGTATGTTAGATTAGTCTCAACTAATGGTCAAACATATAGTATAATAATAATAAAGTTTATTCTGCTAACCAATTGAAGTTTATTTATCCATCTTTCTTTTAAATATAAATTCACATGATCACCATCTCTTATATTAGCACATAATTGTTATTAAACAAGGCAAAACTCTCCATACAGTAGTGCCACCCAGTGCCAACCAGAGTAATCAATGGATGAGTAGGCACTAGATAGGGATTTTATGCACAAGCCTTCTAGCATCCATTGATTACTCTGGTTGGCACAGGGTGGCACTACTGTATGGAGAGTTTTGTTTTGTTAAATATAAATTCTCATTATTGCACTTAAATTATTAAATAAATGAGATTCAAATTCCAATTTAATAAAAGAACAATAATAATTTATTTACAATAAATAGTAATAATAGACAAATAAAATTAAGAATATATTATTGAAACAAAATTTAATGTAGTATATTATGTTTCATGTTGATAACAATAAGTAGTGCCAAACAAAATACTTACTCCCAACATCAGAGGAAAATATACATTTCAATTAAACTTTGTTAAACAAGTACAAACCTTAACTTGTTGATTTATTCACCATAAAGATGTTAAAAAAAATCTAAACAAGTCATCAAATAAAACCTATTTGATTATTATTGATAAGTTCTATATAATTATTATGATTTTACTCAGATTAAAAATATGTATAAATATTTGCTCTCATACAAACATACATTCAATTAACCTTTTAAATACAAATATAATAAATTTTAAATGAAATTAAACAACCTGTATAATAATAAAATATTTGTTATTCAAGGTCCTATTGCACTTTGCATTTTTATAATGAAATTCAAATATAATTCATTAAATATCCAATGGCTATGAAACAGCAGTCACACAACACACACAAAAAACAATGCTTAAAGTTTATTCCACTGAGCTGTCAAATGTTAATTTTTAGCACAGCATTATGAACATTAATCCTTTTTAGTGACTATTACATATTACATATTATCCTGTGTATTCTTATAGTTTAAATTTTATTAACATATTGAAACAGATATTACTGTCCTCCTATCTGTTTCACCTTTAGGTCTCCATGGAGACATCTATGCCAGTTTTGAACACTCTTTGGTACAAGTGTGTATGTATCTACACAGTGGTATATGCCTTTACACAGCTGTATATATATATATGTTTACACAGTTATATGTGTCCACACAGCGATATATTCATTTATACAGTTATATATATAATCACAGTTTTATATGTATTCAAACAATTGTATGTTTATTGTCACACGTACAAGCACCTGTAAATGATAATGATATTAATTTTTGTATGGATATATCGCAGCATTTATATAAATAATATATTGTATAAGGGTTATTTTGTTTAGAAAATGTGGCTAAATATTCTTTAACAAGTTTGGTTTGGGTAAATTATAAATCACATGCGAAATTCACAGATTGGTAATAAGACTATTTAGAATAATTCGCAGGTGAGATCAGATGGTCCCTAGGTTATTGACATTGTTTTAGAGCTCATTCATTACGATTGTAATGAATTTCTTTTCCCAGATCAAACCAGTAAAAATTTGGCAACAAGATAAAAAAAGAGAGATTAGAATCAAAAGAGACAGACTGCTGTAAAACTTAGAAGAAGTTTGAATTGTGTTTTAAAATAGATAGTCGCTGACTTTTGATCTAGGCTTTTGATCTAGGGAATATAGATATCGCAGATTTTTATTTAGAATAATTCGCAGGTGGGATCAGATGGTCCCTAGGTTATTGACATTGTTCTAGAGCTCATTCATTACAATTGTAATGAATTTCTTTTCCCAGATCAAACCAGTACAAGTTTGGGCAACAAGATAAAAAAAAGATAAGAATCAAAAGAGACCTAAGGCTAAAACTTAGAAGAAGTTTGAATTGTGTTTTAAAATAGATGGTCGCTGGCTTTTGATCTAGGGAATATAAATATTGCCGATTTTTTTTTAATTGCTCTCTTTTTAGTTTTTTTTTCTGAAAATTGTTGAGGAGACCAGAATCCAAAATGATCGAGTAAAATAATATATTTACTGGCTCTGGAGCCAGATGGCTGCTCTCAGTTCCTCTAAACATTCCTTTGAATAGACTTTCCAGCAACCTGCATGGAGAATATGAAGAAATTTAACCTATCTGAAAGGCCACTGAAGATTATGATGCTGTCAGACGCCCTATTCCAACCACTATCATTGATATACGCTTCAAGTCCAATCAAGGAGGCAGAGAGATGGTAATCATTTTTAAAAAAGCTGCGGTATGAACTTTAATCTATAAATTCTTATAACACTTTAAAAAGAACGTTCTATCTAAATTATAAAGAAACTCTTTAATTTTTGCCCTCTTCTAAAAAGAAACTATCAGTCTGTGTAACTTTATATATAATGTAAAAGAAAAAAATGATCACTTACTTTAATTTTATAAACTGCTGAAATCTTTTATGAATTAAAAGATTTCATATTTTTTTTTATACTCATTAAATGTCCGAAATTTATTCTCTTCAATTCCTACAAACTAACGGTCTTGCCTAATTTCAGTAATTTTAATATTTTGTTTAAATGCATTTTGTTATGTTTAATATGTGATAATATGCTCAGATTTCGAAACAATGAAACTAAGTAAGTAATTTATAAAGGAGATAATTGTGATCTTCACTTAGACATTTTAAAAGCATTGTTTATTTTATTAAATCATTGTTTCAAAATTATAATATGGGTAATAAACGAATGCGCTAACCACTCGTTATTATCATAGTTATATATATATTTTGTAAAATCGTATTTTTTCAAGGTTTGCTTAACCGATCTTATATTATAACCTTTGATATCTATTAGTTGAAAGGGAATATATATATTGTCTAGAGATGATAAAGTATATTTGCTAATGTTTGTATTAAGTCCCATCGAATATACTTTCCCTCCTTCATTAAGAATATTTATATGCAGATTCAGGATCTTAACTAGATTATTTTTATATAGTTTAAGCCCATTTTATTAGCATACTTATAATGCTAATTTTAAGAACTGTTTTGAATTAGCTTGACAGATAAAAGCTATCTGTTTTAGGCGCAATTAATTATATGCATACTTATTGCTTTATATATATATATTGTGTGCATTGCGGGTGTGTTTTGATATAGTACACTTATATGTGTTACGTTTTGCTGCCTCTGACAAGGGTTCACGGTAACAAACCACCCCTTTATTTAGTTCGAGTTATGGCTATCTTCATTAGAACTGGGGGCGTGAGGACCCAGATTTTTCCTAAAGCCAATCCGACTTCCTGAACTTTATGTTCATATATCAATAGCAGCAAACCGTCAGTCTCAGAGCAAACCGAGCATTTGATGCTGAAACTCTTGAAGAATCACACACTCGCACTGCAAGTTTATTTCTTTAATATTTTATATAGCGCCATAGCGCATATATGTGGACCTAATGGTAACCAGTTCTTTTTCCCATATTAATTAATCATTCAGCTTTAGACTGGAGTTTGAATCTGGGTTATCAGTTTGAATCTGCATGATTCTGAGTTTATTTAGTTGCTCAGTTAATTAGTATATATAACAGTCTTTAAAACTGGCTGTACTCATCATCATCTCTACTAAAGTATCAACTTCTAACTTAAGCAAGTCAAGTTCATAAGATGAGCATATTAAATATTTAGGCATGACCTCTATAACTCACATACACATGTATTGTAATATGTTTAAAAGGGAACAGATGTACTTGATAACAGTTCCAACTATTGTAACATGCTTGCCTGTATTGAATACCTTGTGAAGATTATGCAATCCCTGCCATTATGATATTTTGTGTTAGATCATTTGTTATTGTTTTAATAAATCCTTTTAAATATAAACTGTTGTATATCTTTCTTGCTCAGACTCTAGATCAAACCAAACCACAGTATCTTATCCAATCCATAGTATTTTATCCAATCCACAGTATATTATTAAATGTCACAGTTCATTACTCCAATTTCTTAACGAGTTTATATGCTGTATGTGTATGTCTGGTAGTTAAGATTAATAGAGTGTTAAGTGCTATATATCACTTATTTAGTTAGGTTAGTAACGACCTTGAGTCTCATGTTTCTTCCTGTTCTATGTCGGCTCGCGGTTAAATGAGGACTGAGTGTAGCCTCAGGAATGTCACTCATAAGGTGTTAAATTTGAAGTACTGGCAGATGAGTTGGAGTTTGGTCGGATTAGAGGTCTCAACCACCTCACTCCGGTCAGCTTTGGTATATTTTGCTTGGGCTCTGAATTTTGTTGCATGAGTGTACAAATCTGACTGTTACAATATATATGTATGAAATATATATAAATAAATATTAATTTCCATGGATGATTTATCCATATTTCTGGTATTATAATTTTCACTTGAAGATAATTATCATTTATCCATTACAGCATTAAATAATCTGTAGACACATGATGTAGTTTTAAAGTAAAAACTTTATCAACATTTTATAATCCAAAACAGTCCCACTAAAGGCAATGAAAATATAATAATACAATATAGATCAAAACATTTAAATATCTTCATAAATAACTTTCATTTTAGTAAATTGCTATTATTCAGAAATTATTAATTTATTCAGCACCATTTACTTACGTTATATTTTAGGCACATGCATATAAATTTATATTTTAACTTTAAACAAGCATTTTAGTAATTCCCAGTAAAAACATCTCAGATCATTAGAACAACTATATTTCAGTTGTTATTTCAAAAGCCTTTAAATTTACATGTTCTTTGTCCTTAGGAGTAAATGTCAAATGTTCCTGTTTGGCCAATCATGTTGTCTTTGTATGATACCTTTTAAAATACATATACATTATTTTCTTTTTTTAAACAAAATATATAAAACAACGCAACATATTGCTTGAACTGTTTGACATATGTCCTATACAGAAAAACCAATAATAGAAAAAGTGCTTCTGCTTGACAACATAGTTTTATTTATAATCGGTTTGCATAATGCAATATCTAGGTCATAGTTACCATTGACATACTCGAGCTTGTTTGTTTGGTAAAATTCATTGAGTGATTATTATAAACAATACATTTTAAAATTTCAAACACTACCTTTACAATATCTATAATTTTAAGATTGATATATGCATATATATTAAGATGCTTGGTTCAACTAAATTTAATCAAGTTTTATTTTTTAGTTATTTTATTAAAGTTGTGCTATTTAAGTTGTGCAATATAATATATATATTATAACCAGTTGGGTTACATAGCACACAACAATATAGTGTGTGTGCATATATATATATTCTAACCTATCCATTTGCATATTCACTTCCGGGCAATATAATAGTAAATAAAAATGAGTTAGCTCAGTTACAGATTACATTTGGTTAAATGCAAATAATTAATAAATAAAATATTCTGCATTAATACTAAATGTTCCACTAGCTCAGACTCAAAAATAAGAATAAGATTCAGTTTATAAAATAAATAAAATTTATTATATCATGAGACTTGGAAGTGAAAATACAGGTGACAAGAAAGATTACATTGAGCTAATATCCCATAGGATACTACCTCAATGGCATAAGAACACTATCTCCCCTATTATTATCTCAAATAATAAACTTATAGTATTCTTACGACTTTAATAAATCCTACTCATTAAGATTAAACTAATAATTAAATCTTAATCTTCTATTTATAATAATTTAGCTCAACAAAATCTCAGGTTTGTAAAATTATTCTAAGATAATTAAAATTACTGTAGTAAAACATGAGAAGGGATTCTATATCATACTCTACTACACTTAAAATAATAATAATAAATAATATTCTTCATTGTATATTACCATAATAAAATAATATAATATGATATAATCTTTTATCTTCATATAATAATGTAAAAAAATGTGGTAGCATTTATAATCTGACAAATAAAAGTATGTGGCAATGGATAGCATATCATTAAATGTACCATTATGATAACTAATTTATGACCATAAGATAATGTAAAATATGATTACTTAATTAATTGAATACCAAGAAAATATTCAAATTCTTAAAATATTTCTTTATTTATCTTTGTGCAAAATTATATGTTCGTTTCTATTATTCTGGGTGTATTGTGTGGTCTCATGCAGTGTAGTGGAAGAAATAAACAATCTAGACACACAAATTTTTGAAAAACAAAATTAACAAAGTTTATTATTAACCACAAAATAAAATAAACAATTTATTTACAATATTTACATTGGATATCCTCACTTTACATCGTTTTACATTTTTTATTACTTAGTTATTAAAAAAACAATTTAGAATTATTTTATGTCTTCATTCTGACTTAAGATAATAATAATAAAATACCATTTTATTTATCTCTTTCTAATTAAACTTATGATAAATTACATTTATTTATTTTTATTAAAAAATATATTCTATCCTTAAATAATATTTAATTATAACTTTCTTTCTAAAATACATCCATAGAAACATACTACGGAAAAATATAAAAATAACATTAACGTGAGTATGAATTTTCTTAAAAATTAAACAATTTTCATCTTGCAATGTCAAAAGATGTTACATAAAACATCTATCTAATAATTTATTACCAGATTTTGTGGATATCGTTGTTCACTACACTATGTTTATTAAATATAACATTCCCATTTAATATTACTTTAATACTATATAGTTGTAATTACCGATACATTCCCTATTATTTAATAATTACAAAATTATACCTATGCTTATTGTTTATATCGTTTTACTTTATAACATTATATTTTTAAAAATATGCAACACTTATTTTAAAGCAAAATAAAGCATTTAAAAGTTATTTAACATTTTAAAGAACAACTTTGTTTTATATACTTTATTCCTGAAATTTTATTTTATTTCCAAAATAAATCCAAAAAAACATATTTTATGATTCTTTTCCCTTTTAGGATCCATTGGATTTTCAATTCCAATTTATACAAATTCTACTTCTTCTAAGTAAATGAACTTATCTCATTCAAATTATAGCATATCTTAAACTCTAAATTATCTATTATTTCTTTTCAAACATATCATACTGAACGATGTAGTTACATTGGAAATCTAGATAGCAAATAGATGTGTAGGATCTAGGGAAGAAAATTAGAGTATAACTCATAGCACCTATCAAAAATATCATGGCACAAGTGTATCAATAAGAAATAGAGGCATGATCTTTCCTGTCTAATGTCCTCCAATACATCAATGATGTTAAAGCTATTCCTTCAGCTTTATTAAAACATCAATATTTAAAGAAAATAGACACTGTCCAAAATAAATATATCAGTTACAGGGCATTGTTAACTGTACTGAATATCCATGAAGATTATAAAATATTATTCATATTCCCTTATCATATCCTATTATAACATCATCTTGGGTTCATGTTTACCATATTACTACCAAGCCACTATCTTATCATTATTTTCCTAAAGATTTATCACATATTATATCGACAAAATAATTATCTTGCATATTCAAAACAATAAATAAAATTCATTTATAATTAGAGCGACCTCACTGATCCACAAGAAAAGTTTGCTTACTTCCTTATTCTATATTCTAAAACATATACAAACTAATCATATAAATACTTTGAACTCCAATAATATGAAAGTTTTTAAAAAAATCACATAAATATTTATTATCATGTTGGGTTATATTATTAGTATAAAATTATAGTATGCATATTCCCAAAATAAATCTTAATCTCATAATGTTTAAAGTGTTGTACAAAATGCGTTTACACATAATTAAAACATTTATACTTCCATTCATTATAATTCATAGGCAATCTAAAAGAAAACACAAATATACATCATAAAATATCAATATTCATTAACTATTACCAAGTGATATTATCTGGTCATCACTTTTTGCAGTCTTCTTCTCCATCCACTAGATATAGCATTGCATACATAAAAATACATCTATACTTTTACTTAAATGTTCTTATTTAAACTATTAAATTATTATATTATAGGATTTTAATATTATCAATAGATTAATGTTCATGTTCCTACTCTTATAAACTAGAAAATTTACATTTAAAATAAATAGTAATAAATAAAATCATATTTACATAAACTTCAGCTGAAACGAATGTTTTTTTATAAGTCCAAATATTTCCATTTCTTTCTCAAAAGTTTTTTTTTTTAAATGTTCTCTTCAGAGTAATTCTACAACCTCCCCCATTGCTATGATGATGAACAAGACAATACATTTTCTGCAGTAAGTGTCGTCCAAACTTCCAGTATAAAAATCGCAGGTTTAAAAATGAATAATAATAAAAATATTACATCTTAAAATCTTGAAAAATTAAATAAAATAATCATCAATCTATCCTGGAATAGTTAATAGAATAATAGTTTATGATTATTAAAATCATAATACTAAAAAATAATCCCGTGAAGCTTCTATAGGCATATTGATGCATGATATCTCTTTAGCTTAGTTTGAATTATCCGGATAAACTTTTTCACACTACTTATTTCCATAATTCCACATTTTATTTATTAACATGTTCATTTCTTTATAGGTTTCTTCTTCAATGAAATTTATTGTTATTTATTACATATTCAGAAGTTTTTCTTGTCTTAAATTATTAGCTTTTAAAACAATTTTATATACGCGTATTAACCCTCTATATGCCTCAGGTTTTCAAAACATACGCTTTTCTAAAATATTTTCTGTGAGTCTTTTCTTAAAATAGTTTCTTGTAAATATTTTAAATGTTTCCTTCAAAAAGGATATAACATTTACTCTTATAATATTGTATTTTCATAAAATTATTATAAAGTATACTTGCTCTGTTGTTTATTAATATTGGACAAAACTATCTTGCTATATAAAATAATGGGTCTTTACTTTTAATCAGCAAACAGTTTTTCTAATAAGTTTCCCATACAATGTCCATAAAATTAATTTATTCATTTGAATAGTCCTCTTGTTCAATATTATTGAAACTACATTAATAAATATTGTACTCATTTTTAATATAAGTTGAATACGTTTTACTTATTGGTATATCCATTTTATTATTGCAAAGTTATATATTAGATTTTGACAAATACTACTGATAAAAGACTTTTAAAATTAGTAAGGCATATTAACTGAAGTTATTATTAATATTTTTTATTGTACACTCTCTTTTTGCGAATACTTTTTAAAATAATAATAACCTATTGGCTTTGCAAAAAAATTGTATGAGAGCACTAAAAAATTGACTAAATAATAAAATTAAAATTACTATCACCTTGATAGCTTCTGATATGACTCTGCTACCTTTAATACATTTTTTAATCACCACCGAAACCCCCTGTGCAATCCATATTTATATCCTAGAAAATACGTCATTCTATTGGTTGATTCTTACTTTTGGTTTGATACCAAATTTGCATAATGTTAGAAACTTACACAATTAAATTTCAAAATAAAAAATATGACATATTAAAACTTTAAAAATATTATTTAAAATACTACTTTTAAATCAATTATTCCTTTACTAAATTACTTAAATACCTTTAAATGACTTATAAAAATAATATTTAATAATTTATCGCACTTTTAATATTAATTTATCTATTTTATTTTAAAACAAAATATTTAACTTTTATTAACTGTATTCGTCTATTACTTTATTTAAAACATTTTATACGATAGTTAACTTAATATTTAATATTTGCTTTTATGATAGGTAATAATTATATCCAATTCTATAATGCAATTTTAAAATATTCTGAACTTTACTAATCTAAATACAAGCAAGCGTGTATAACCATATTATTATACAAATCACATGACTGATATAACTAAGACAGACTGGATCCAATTTTCTGTCTGGGAATAAATAAATTGCTACACTTATTGTATTAAATAAAATAATACAATTATATAAAATTTGGAAGAATAATTTAGAAAATATAGAATTAAATATAACTTTCACTACTATAAAACTTATTTTTAAAATATATGATATTAATTATGATTATTAAATATAATTTATAAATTTAAATACAGCATTTATTTAACTACAAGTTTTAAACTATTAAAATTTAACTTTTAAACATACTTTTAAATATTTATAGCTGTGTTATTTATTATGGCCAGCTTTTGCAATCATATGTAATAATATTTTTAGCTTTATTTAACTATTCTTAAGTGATTCGTTATAATTTTATGCATTACGTATTTTATTTAACTTCAAATCATACTTTTAAGATAATATTAATACAATATAATTAACACATCAAGAGAACATATTCTAAAATTATTTTTTTTTTAGTAATTTACTGTGATGAGCTATTTCTGACTTATAGAAAAGGGCACAATATATATATAAAGTAAAGAAAAAGTAGAAATAAACAGATAAGTTTTTGTAGATATTTTCTACATTTATTGAAATAAAAATAATAAATAAATAATAATTCTGATTTAAAATATTGTTTTATAAATTAAACTTATAAAAGGTCTGAATAAATATTGTATTATTATTATTCTGATTTTAAAATTTAAAAACAAGTATGATATTTTTTAATTTTTTTAATTAATTAAACAAAATTTCTATCTATTAGAAACCCCCTAAGTAAAAACATTTGTGTAGATTCCAAAGGATTAAAGTTAATTGAAATCAACTTTTTCCAATCACACTTTGATAAAAATTTCAAGCTTGTTTTCAAAAGGATTAGACAGATTGAAAACAGTCACTATGTTTTTATTACATGACCCAACCAAGATTATAAAAAGACTGATAAAAAATATCAGTTAGTTTTTTTGCTTGCAGTTTGTAAGAGTTAGCCAGAAGAGTCTGGTTTTAATATTTTAAGCAGTGGCCAACTAAGCCAATTGCAATGTCTGGCTATTAAAATGTTTTGAGTAAGTGGCAGCAATTCGCTGACCAAAATAGATAGCTGCAGTTTGTTGTTGGCTGTAGCAGACAGTTGGCAGAATAGCTACCATGAACTGATGTAGTTGAAGGCAGGACAGTAGATCCAGGAGCTGCTACTATTTTACTTCACAGGAGTTTTGATTTACTTGAAGTTGGGTCACTTCTGAATCAATAGCCTGAAAAAAATGGGGACAAAATAGCTTGATGACCTGAAGTTTACCAAATCCTAGTCTAAATGGAACCAAAATGCAGAACAATCCTTACCTGGACAATACTGATGAGAAAATACCAAACTCACCAAGAAAAATTTTCCAGCTTGCCCAGGGAACTCCCTGCATGCTGAAAAGGTAATTATATATATGCTGACATATATAAAGGCAGAGAATCACAGATAAACATATATACAGCTGTGGTGAGTAGAGTTATATATGATAATGAAATTTTAAATAATTTCTTTAGTAAAATGACATTTTGAAAATGATGCATGAATTTGTACTCTTTATGTTTATGGTGGGTGTATAGTAGAGCAGGGCTTCCTGGATGCAGTGTGTTCATGATGCTCCAAAATATAGGCTCAGCATTATCCAGACCTAGATGATTGAGCTCTTAGAATAATTCAGCAGCATAAATTGGCCTCATGAATGGGATGTGGTCTCATGGGTAGACCTATGTATAGGCCCCTAAGACACACAGGAGATGAGCAGGGCTGGCTCAGTGTCTGATATTTTTTCTCTGGATACTCCTCATGGATGATCTTTCTAGATACAAGAGAGGTAGTGCTTAAAGATGTGGTATTTTCGCAACATCATGGGGCATTGTGTACTGATAGTCCATGCTTGGCTGTCTACTTATCATGGCATGGAAAGCTGCAGTTCACGTATTCAATTTTCCTATCTCACCTTACCTACTTCATCAGCATTATTAATCAAGCAGAATGACATTTTGAAATTTATATTATTTTGATTCTATAAAATGATGTTATCTTTTGCTTATTAAAAAGAAAAGAGAGACATTTTAAAAGTGAAGCAAACAAGCAAATAACTTTGCCTGGATTTAAAAAATTAAAAAAAAAGTAAAGAATCGATGATTTTATAATTTAATTTAAAAAATGTTGATAATTAATCAACAAATACCTGTCAAAAATTGACTATACTTTTTTTTAAAAAAAAAAAAAAAAAAGGAAACTTATAAACTGATAAATAATTTTAAATTATATCTATATTTTGCTTATAAACAGGTATATGTGTGAAATTTATGTGTTTTCCAAATGGAATCAATTAAGAAAATATAATTTTATTATTATAGCAAATTAAAATATGTAACTTTTTGTCAGTGTGCAAATACATGCATACACACATATGTAAATTTTTAAACATTTATAGTATTTTTTTATATTATTTTATATGACAATTGTAATATAAGTCAATTGTACTGCATATTTATGTGTGCACATGTATGTCAATGCTTGTCAAACAGAAATATATGCAAATTTTAATCATTTTTTGTTATTATTGAATATTAATTGTATATTATAAATCACGCATCTAGGTGCATATGTATATAAACCATAGTAATAACTTGAATAGTGTATTGTAATTTTGTAAATCATAAATGTGATATTTTTTATTGTATAGTAATCAAAATGAGAAGGCTTAATTGATATGTGAAGAGCCATAATATCATTTTTTATTGTTAATAATAAACTTATTTAATTGTTAAAAATTGTTTCCATCAACAGTAGTAATAGAGCTTATGTTCTCTGAGCTAGATTCGTGTGTGTGATGAATATATAAATGGGAATGTATATTATTACTTTTTGGGCATCCAGTGATGATCAATCATCAACATCTTGGTTGGCGCATAAGATTATATTCTTTTAAGTCCATGCCCTACATTTGATTTTAGTTTAGTCTCATTAAAAATTTAAGTTTATAATTGGCCAGTACATTAATGGTACTTAAGTGGCCTGAGCATTGATGATGATCACCATGTTTTAATGACCCAGTATTATTATTTTTTGATTCTTATGTATTCTGATGGATGAGCATTTACATGGTATATCTAAGTTATGTTTAAATAATTGCCCAAGGTGGCAAAGACTCAATAGTTAGCCTGGTCTACAGAAGACTCATTTCCAATCCAGTCACAAGATTGACTGTTGATTTATTGTACTGATTTATTATATTGTGGATCATTCATGACAATGAATGGTATTTTGAATAGTACTCATACTTATTTTGACTTATTGATAATGCTGGTTGATGAATTCATAATTATGCTTTTAGTTGCTCTTCTGATCTCTCAATGATCTCTTGGAGCTTCTCTTGATCTCATGCTCTCTTGTAAATTTTATATTAAATCATTTTATTTGAAATATTGTTGACTTGGAAGTGATGATGATTGCCATCACCCCAGATACCACCATCTTTCTTCCTACCACCCCATCCTGTTACAATATATATATATTGTGTACATATGAATATGTAAAGCTTTTTTTTTATTTGATTGGTATGAGATGTAATAATTTTATTTAAAAAAAAAGAACTTTGTAGTAAATTTTGTTATCTTTGTATAAAATTTACATTAAAATATTTAAGGACAATGCTTAAATAGGAAATGTTACTTTTAATCTTTTTATCAATAAAAATCTAAAGAGTATGCAGTTTCATTAAATTAAGCATTAAAGCAGACAAAACTCAGTGCAACCCAGAATAAGAAATGGTGATCATGTGATGTTTATTAAATTAAGCATTGTTGTAGAAATTTTGTAATTAAAGCAATTATCTTGGAATTTATTAATTAAAGTAAAAAAAAAAGGCTGGCTTATCTGAAAATATATCATACTGATCAAGATTCTGGAAAATCCTGTGGACAGAAAACAATGGACCATGAGCACTATAAAAGTCTACCAAAAATTAATTAAACACCTCTACATTCTTTGCTCATTATTAGTTAACTTGTTGCAATTAAAAGTCTACAAAGAATTCCGCAAGTATTATTCTGAAAGATTGTCTGCACATATTCAGCAATTTTGTTTTACGTGTGGTTGTTGTGAGTGCCACTTATCATTGTAAATAATCACTGGAAACATGAACAAAAATCCATTCCAGTTTCTGTATCTGTAGATATGTGTGGCTATGCATTTTCAAAAGACAAACAACTCACTCCAAATAATAGCTTCATTTTCTATCATAATTTAAATTTGCAAGCAAGATTGATCTGAAATTGCTGAGTTAACAACCTTAACACTGAAGCATCTCTCAACTAATCCTTATCCAGGACAAAACCACAGAAAGACATACATATAGAAGGTACATATTCCTGCCAAATCCACCAAGAGCAAAAGTATACACCACTCAGACTTATGGTAATACAAGATGAACTCTATTATATATATATCAGTAAGCCATGAGTAATTTATTTGTATGAATTTACTTGTAGGTTATGTGTTAGTATACATATTTGTATATTCAGAGCACCTGTTATTTACTTTTATTGACACATAACTTTGGTATTGGTACCATCACTTCATTCTTGTATGGATTTCGTTATTTATAATGTTTTATGAATACTTATTGGATTCTGATATTTATTATGTTTTAAGAGTACATAGTGAATAAATTCCATTTTCTTTTAAGGTTTTAACAGTTAAAAATAAATTGAGATTCACAGATAATAGATTTTCTCACATTCCTGTTGTGATTGTGAGAAATTTAAATGTTTGTAGTAAATGAAACATCTTGAGTTATTAACATTAAATATAAATTAATATTATTGAATAGTTTTTAAAAGTTAAACAGTTAAGTTGATAAATGTGCATTTATAAACCTTATATATGTTAAAAGTATCATATGCCTTTTGCATAATAGTTTATCATATGTGTATAAAAAAAGGTAGTGATCTGCTTGTGTGTATGCATGCATAAAATATTCATTTATAAATACTACTTGAGATTTATTTATCTGCATAATATTTTTCCTATTATCGTATTTATCAATATGTTGGGTGAATTTGACATAGTACTTGGTCAGCAATTCGAATAGAAATCAAAGTGAAAACATTGAATGAAAATAGCTCATAGGATACTGATTAAAGCTAAATTAAAGGCATACAGATTCAAACCCAGCCAACCAAGAGAATCGAAATTAAAAATCTCAAAACAGCTTTAAATTATTCAACACTTCCAGAGTATTTTCAGGTTTAAGCCAGAGAATAGATCAATTCTAAGTTGAGATTACCAACAAACATCTTGCTTTTCAACTAACTCAAGAATTTTTATTAACTACACTAATAAAAAACACATACAACCATACTTAAGTGTGAAGTTACATCAGGGAAAGAAAGTTGTCATCCATGGAGCCGTAACTGCCAAAACCAAATTTAATTTGACTTAGCATTTATTTATCTATGCTGTGGACAACACCAACTTTACTATTTAGATGTAAAGCTGCAAACTCAACATCTCAAAGCAGGTCATACAAAGTGAGAAATGCTGATCACCATAATGATTGTTCTAGAACACTCGAACCCCACCACTTGAAACATAAAATGGATTAATGAAGATAGTTATAATCTTTTAAGACATTTTCCATATGGACTCTTAATTGATCTTTAGATTGATGTCATATTTAATTTACTTTATGTACAATTTTTTGTTTATTTCTTTCCTTTATTACTGACTGAAGGGTGTGTGTGTAAACTATTAATATGCTAGAAGAGGGAAAAGCATTCCTTGCTTTACTTTTAAATTGAAATAAAATATAGATTCAGGCATGAACTTCCTTGCAAATAGATCTAAGCATCACTTGGGGAGAGGTCAGATTTTACCCTAATAAACTTTAAATACTGACACTTGTACAGTGAAACTGTTATTTGTTTTTTTGTTTGTTATTAATAATCATTTCATCATTTATTTATTTGTTTTTGGTATACATGATTAATAATTTCTATTGTGGATGGTCTTTCCTATCTTTGTAGAGACAAAACATAACAGAAGTAGGGATCCTATACCACCACCATGTTATTGATATGAACTCATCAATAAACTGATTAAAAATGAGGAATTATGATTATGATGAAAATTGAATTAGCAAGCAAGTGTAAACATAAATATCAGCAAATTAAAATTTTATTTTTGTGTGTGTTAGTATTGATATTGTATAAATATTCTTTGAAGGGTAACAAGAAGTAGATTAATGATATTAACTGTAATAATCAAATAATATTTACTGAGATCTAAACAAATTATTTATCATTGTTATAATCTTGTTGCCTAAATTATGATAATTGTAAATAAATTTGTTAAACATATGATTTAAAATTAAATACTATAATTTGTGTTTTTTTCTATATTCATCTCAATTTGTCACATATTTGCACATTATTCATAATGATTCTGATATACTTTGAAGTAGAATATTATGTGCATTCTCTCTGAATTCAAACTCCAGGATTAACAGAAGTTCAAAATGGAGAAAGGAGATGAGTATACAGGCAGATTTTGACACATGATTATATTAATTCATCATCTCCCAAGAATGAGATAGGAGTGGATATGAATCTATATATTTGGAAATCCTAGATATGCTTCCTCACTCACTTAGACAACCTATCAAGTCTACTGTCATGAAAGGTCAGGAACTATTACATTACATTACATTAAATTTAAACCTCAATTTTAAAATTTTATTTTAACTTAAATAAAAATGATTACAAGTGTTTATAAACTAATAAACAGAGATTGTAATTTAAATAAAAGCACTTAAAAGATAAAAGTTTGTATTAACTCATAAAACTTTATAAGAATTGCTTCCAATTGACAGTCATTTAACTATTATCATTTTATGTGCAATTTTTGACATATAGAAATTTAAAATTAGATATATTTCTTCTAAATCAGTACTGAAGCAATAGGGCACTGTAATATTTTAGGTGATCTAGTTTCTTAGATCTGGATCAGTAGGCAGAGGAAATTAAAGCAAAGTCATACATATTAAGTAAAGTTCATTTATAATATAGTTTTAGTTTTGATAAGCATCTTTTACAAAAACAAAAATACAATCAAAAGCAAAAATGTCAAACACTTTTCATTTAAAGAATATTTTCATATTTTAAGTCACTTAATGATTTATATTCACATATAATGTATGCATGCTAAATATGATATATACAGAAGGGATATACATATTAATTTAATACAAAAATATATGTTGATATATTTAAATGCCGAGTTGATTTAAAATACAATATAGTTTTACATTTTTATTTACTGTGTCAATACTAAAAGTTAAAATAAATAGAGATTTGTTTTTATATTAAATGTCTTTATTTATCATGCATTAAAATGCAAAAAAATAATTGTTTCTTTGACCACAAATGGGATTTTTAGATTTAACTTGAAATAAAATTGTGGGGAAAATTAGTATTAATTCATTCAACTTTGTAAATAATATGAAAAAGAATTGTTTCCAATTGACAAATTCATTTAACTATTAACATTTTTATATGCAATTTCTGACATAGATAAATTCTTAAAATTATATATATTTCTTCTAAATTACTATCAAAGCAATAGAGCACTATAACATTTTAGGTAAGTTACCTAGTTTCTTAGATCTGGACCAGTGGGTAGAGGAAATTAAATTAAAATCATACATATTAAGTTCAATGATAATATAGTTTTAGTTCTGGTAAGTATTTTGGAGGTGGGGAAAATCTAATCAAAAGCAAAAATGTCAAAGACTTCCCACTTAAAAGGATATTTTCATATTTTAAGTTACTTAATGATTTAATCTACACATGTTAGGTATGCACATTAAATATGATATATACAAAATGGATATGCATATTAACTAGAAATATCTGGTGGTATATATATTGTACCGCTGTGAAGATCGCTCCATATGAAATTGTTAGTTACAATTATTAAAAGTATTTTTTTTTATAAATAACGCAAAAAATTTAAAATTAATTAATAAATAATAAAACTATTGCAGAATAATTTGTCTGTAAATAACTGAAGTAAAATATCTCATTTGAAAAAAGAAAAGAAAATAATCTATAAAAATTTAAAGAGTAATGAGAAAGGGGAGAAAGTTTAATTTATAAAGTTAAAAATAAATCTTTTACATAAAATTAAAATATCTCTTTTCATTTAATTTTAAAAAAAAAGAAACTTTTTACCATTTATTTAAAATAAATGAGATTGTAAATAACGATTGATCATAAACATAAAGAAATAATAATCAAAAAAGCAAGTCATATATAATGTGACCTTACTTTTATAAGCTTGTATTTACAAAAATGTAATACAGAGAGTGTACCAATAGCTCAATCAAGCTCTTAATTGATAAGAGCTTGTTTGAGATATTGGTATGCTCTCTGTATTATATAAAGAAATAGTAAAATGTATGCATGTTAATAAAATGGAATATGAAAGTTAAATACTAAAAATAAATAAAAGTGTATAAGTTAAAAGAAATTCCCTCAAATATTGCAAATACTCAGAAGCTACATAAAAGAAATGAATTAACAATAGCTACTAAGTAAAGAATCCATAAGCAAGTAATTAATTAAAATCTTATCAAAAATTTAATCAAAAGCAGTGGACAAATTTTCAACAATGGATATAGGTGGTGGGTATAGAAACTAATTTAAAAAATGACAACAGGTCATCACATAAATAGTCAGTTTTTCATGTTTTAATCAGTCTTCAGTAAATATCTTGTCACATATCCAGAGTCAGTGTTTTTTCATGACAATGCAGTGTTAATAGTCATCGGAAACATACAGCCAGACTCCGGCCTGTCTGATGAAACATCAGCAACCTGCCCAATGGAAGTAATGCCTACCTAATAATTTGAAGCTGCCAGAGATGTCTAACTATCTTGAATAAGAGTATCATGAAATAGCTATCATAGGAACCTCCACAGAAGCCTAAAATCCAACTGGTTGGTAAAAACTCACATAAAGCAGCAACAGCAAAAAGTCAACGTCCAAAATCCTATAGGTAATAAATAACATTTTCTTATTCCATTTCTATTATTAATGTAATTTGAAGCCTCCAGAATCAGTAAAACAAATGAACTCTATAGCATGCATAAAATGAACTATTGATGTGCATGTTTTAAAATGCCATGTCTTTATTTAATGCCTTATGTTATAATATATTTTATTGTATGTATTAAAAATGTGAATATGATTATTATATAAAAATATCATTGTTAGACTAATTGAGAATCTATAAAAGTAGTTTAAAAATTATAATAAGTATTTAATTAAAATAAATTGTCTTTAAACTTAATATTTTGTCGGTCAATTCTTTTACCACTAATTAAAGCAGTAATGTATTATTCTTTTAATTGAGCTAGTTGGAATTTCTTGGGTGCTGAATTAGTTTACTGTTATTCAGAGCATGTTAACTACTGTAGCTAACTAGTGCCTGAAGTTTTTCCGAAAGAACAAAGTGCGTTGAATAATAGGTGTTGAATTTTGCAGCCGAGATCTGTGTAAAGGTAGCTGCAGTTATGTATTTTCTATATAGCTCTGGCTTGGGCATGGGTACCTTCTAGGTATCATGCTTCTCTGCCTAAGGGGGGCAGTGTGGAGCAATATTTAAATTGCTGTGGTGTAGATCAAATTTTAAAATATCATATTTCTATATATAAAAGTAAGTCATACAATATTGTTTCACAAGTTTATATTTCATAATTGCTATTTTATTAAAGAGTAAAAGTTCATGCTAGATTGAGTTCTCCAAGTGATCTATGACCCCACCTGGTTCAATATATAAACTATAACTGTCAAGTTGATTTAAATTTCAATATGGTTTTATAGTTTTATTTATTGTGTGAATACTAAAAAGTTAAAAATAAGTAGAGAATTTTTTTACACTAAATGCTTTTATTTACCATGCACTAATAGGCAAAAAAATAATTATTTCTTCAATCACTATTGGGATTTTTAGATTTAACTTAAAATAAAAATATGGGAAAATTAGGATACCTACCTAAAATATTATAGTGTCATATAACACTTTGGTAATGGTTTAGAAGAAATGTACCAAATTTCAACAAATCATATTGAATTTAAATCTATTAAACCTTGATTATAAAGTGTTATAAATTTACTCAAGCTTTCAATTCAAACCAAAAAATCTCTAAACCACTATCTTGCAGGTCTTACTTAAAACAAATTGAAGTTCTAAAAATGACTTACATTTGATAATAAAATATTTGAAATTTCCTCCATTCACTAGATCAATCTAAGAAACTAGATCACCTATCTAAAATATTATAGTGCTCTATCGCTTTGATATTGATTTAAAAGAAATGTATAAAATTTCAACAAATTATATTGAATTTAAATTTATTAAACCTCGATTTTAAAATTTTATTCTAAAATAAATATGATTACAAATATTTACAAACATAAAAACAAATTAAAAGCATTTAATAGTAATAAATTAGATTATATACTAAATTAAATTCAATTGAGATTAAAATAAACTTGACATGTTTTGATATATTTCTTCTCAAACATGAGCATTAATGAAAACATAGCCAGAAAATGCTAAATATCAATAACTTTAAAAAAAAAAATTAAATTAAAATTGCAATATATTTACCAAATTAGTAATTGTGTCAACAAAAGATTAACTAAAATTAATGAAATAATTAACCAATATGTTACAAATATTTAAATATCAATATTTATTTATATGTGTTTATTAAATCATGTATAATTAATAATTGCTTTGTGTGCATGTTTGTAATGAGTAGTATATATGCGGTATATATTTCACACAAATAAAATCATCAGTTAAACAAATAAATGAATTACAATAAATAAATAAACAATCATTGAGTTTATTCAGCTGAGTATTTTCGAAGGAATATCTTCATTATCAAAGCTGTGTGCAAAATAAATTGTGGAGTAAAACTATTAGTACAAGAAATGCAAAGTGTATGCAAATTATGTTTGCCATTTTTTGGAGATTGCATAACACGTATCTCTTTTATTCATCACATTACAGTCCAGATTGATAAAATAGGCTTCTTTGATCTTTCTCTTTAAGTCATGGTGCTCCCTGCATACGACTCGAGTGTTGTCTGGAATGCACTGGAATTCTGTGGAGGTGCTATGCTGTGCAAAGATGGAGATGTGTGGGATCTGTTCATGCTTTGTTGTAAGCATAAGTATGCTGTGAGAGTCTTGTATGTAATGTTGCCTTCATTTCCCCATAATATGATGTGAGGCATATATAGTATTCATTATAAACCATGTATAATAGACAAATATGTACTTCTAACTTGAAATTAAAAAAAAATGTTATCTTGAATTTAAAAAAGTGTTTTTAATTAAATTTCAATCATATTCTCTTTTAAGCACTCAGATTTACATTTTTTAACCCAATAACTATATATTTTTTAAAAGTTCAAATCTGTAAATACACCTGAGTCTCATTTTATGCAGTAGATAGGTTCCTCAGAAAATGCGCACAAAAAAAATCGCACAAAAATAGACTTAACTTACCTTAAAAATGGGGGACAGGTACTGTAATTTTCAAAAATCACATAAAAGCAACAATATAAAATTACTTTAAAATTCGCATAAAAAAAAATAAGGAAATAAAATATGACTAATAAAAAATTTTCAAATTTAAAAAAAATTGATCCAAGACAAACTTTTTTACTTTTTTTTTTATTAACTATACTATTTATTTTTATTCAAAACAATGTATTTTTATGCATAAATTACAGTATTTTACATTTTTTCATACATGTACAGTATTTTAATCATTACTGCTATTTGACAATATGCAGATTCATTTGTGAATTAGTAAGACATCAGATTCATCACAAGAGGAAATATAACTAGCACCAACTTCATTTTTTTAAATTGCTCTTATAGTGGATTCACCTAAACAAATGTTTTCCAATTGCTGTTAATCTTCCCATTTCGCTAAGCTATCTAAAAGTGAAATTTTTCTTTCCAATGAAATTCATTTTCTTGGGTGTTTTGTCCTCTCCATTAGGATAAACTAAAAGTTTAAAATAAAAATAAGAACTTAGACTTACAATAATAAAAAGATACCTACTCACCACTGTTGAGCAAAATTTAATTAAAACTAACAATTAAAAATTAAATTCTTATTTTTGTCTTTAATTTTCAATTCCGTTTAAAAATCAAATTTCATTGTTTCACATCAAATTAATTTCAGATCACATTATGTAATTTTTAAATTGTTAATTACAATTAAAAATCAGTTTTTAATTTTTAATTGTCAAATTTAATTGTGCCCACCACTGGTACTCACCTTTTAAAAATAAACTTGTGGACACTAAATGATTAATTGATTACATACTCCTTTTTTAAAAAGCAAAAATAGAATGTGCTTTAAAATGCAAAAACAACGTGCATATTATAGACATCTATAATGTTTGAACAGATTTATATTATAATTTTGTAAAATTTAATGCAAGTATATAAAATGGGGAAATTCTGATTTTAAGTGAATTATGAACTTCTTTATTGCATAAAATCTATTACAGTACTATTATAAAGCACTAAAAATATTGAAATTATTACATGAAGTTGAACTCCGATAATGCACTGTTGCTTTAAATATGATGTGTGAGTGCACGAAATTTATAATATTTAAAGTAATAGTGCATTATTGGAGCTCAACTTCTGATCTAATAATTTTTATCGCATAAAAAAAACTGCATACAAAAATATTAAAAAGAAATGTGAATCATGTAACTTCAAAATTGCATTAAATAAATCCGCATAAAACAAGACCCAGGTGTATACTATGATCATTGTTAAGTAATCATTCTTGAACTAGAGAATTTTCAAGCCATAATTATAGAAACTCCATTAATTCATTCAATAATCTATACATAAATTACAGGCATATCCATATCTATATAAAGCTCACAAAACAAGATACAGGTACAACTACAACTGTATTTAATACATAATTAATTCAGCTATATTTTATCTAAACAAAACACGAATATCCACTACAATAGTATTATAAATAGATAAATCTAATCATGTCCATATTTTAGTACATTCAATTATTTTGTTAGGATATCATTTATATTAGATTGTATCACTCATTTAAAGATTTCAACCTTTTGTAATTTTCTAACTTATATGTAATTATCAAAGCTACTTCTGAGGTTATCTTTAGTTGGATTCTCTATACATTTTTTATAATAGTTATTAATAATTAACGGTAGTTTTTAACGTATACCACCTGTGGCTGCTGGGTGATGCTGCAGTACCATCAACAAGCCACAAGAAGCCTGCAAGAGATAAAAAATAAAAAAATGCTGAAATCATCGAAGGAACAAAAAATTAAAACACTGAAATCATCGATTGAACAATAAATTTAAAAAAAACTGAAATTATCGAAACCCTCCCCCCTCAAAAGAAGAATTTCTATCCAAAAATAGCTAAAATGGACAAATTACAATGAGTAAATCACACAATTCTTTCTAAAATACAAATTAAAGAAGAAAAAAACAAGAAAAGGCTATGAAATTTGAATTACCACAAAAACAGTACAACTATGTCTAAAAAATGAACAATGGCGGATGGGTCTTCATTAAAAAGGCGTGCGAGTTACGAAAGCAGACTTTCATCAATATTTAGCTTTCAAAATTTTTTGTTCCTTGATGATTTCAGCATTTTTTTTATTACTTGCAGGCTTCTTGCAGCACGTAGTGTATGGCCTAAGTTACAATTACCTAATTAACTGTCTAAAAATAATATTTTGAACTCTATTATTTATCAATTTACAATTCAATATTAGGAAAATATACTCTTATAAATTATAATTATCCACACATTCATCATATATTAAAAATTACTGCCATTTGTTCAACTTTTTTCTCTTTTCTTCCAAAAATTTCACCTAAAAAAAATTTTTTTTTTTTTTTAAAAAAATTTTTAAAAAATTTATTATTCTTTTATAAAAATTTTATAAAATATATATAAATCCTTAGGAACTTACCATTAATCTTCCAAATAATAGTACTTAAATCAAAATACAAATTCACATGCTTTCTCTTTTCATTTGCATTAACTTTTACATTTCTATATAATTAAGTTTCATTATATTTTCTAATAATCAATAATTTCATAAAAAACAATATACTTTCAATTGCAAACTTTGTAGATAGAATTATAAATATCAATATGCTTTCTACTAATACAAGAATGCATTCAGTGTGTAGGAAGTTCTATAGATTTTTTCTACGGAGAGATCCACGAATTTTCCTTCCACCCCCACCCCCCTTCTTTCACTCATTATCTCACAAAAGTATAATTTTATTATTCAAAAACAGAAACAAAAAACTAAAATCCATAATATATAAAAGAGAAATATTTGATAATCTTATTTCTTAAAAATTAAATATTTAAAAAAAGGAAAAATAAGATACAAGTGACACAAAAATAAAGATTGAATAGAAATTGGAAAGATAGATAAAATCCTGTTAACCTGAATATCTATATATAGTTAAAAAACTATCTAAATAAAATTGTAAAAAAAATCTTTAATCTTTTGCAAATAAATAAATATGTACATGTATTTGAAAATAAAATTAAACCTAATTGCAGTGAGATCCCTGTTTTCTTTTTCTACCTCAATCCAATATCTCTATTTAATTCATCATCAGTAATATTTAAAAAAGATTATATTTATCTTAGTAGAGGATGAAAGAGAGTCATTCAAAAAATAATATGTTCTTCAAAATCTTTTAGATTTAAAAAAAATATTACATACAAATTCTTTTATATTTTTTTAAATAAATTATATTGAATAGCTAGCTATGTTGAAAGAAATTCAGGGAAAATGCTAGACATTTTAAATAAGGAAGTAAAATTGTTTTGACTAGTTTTAATTATTGTTATATAAAAATGTTTGTGCTGTTATAAAAATAAGTGTATGCTATATTTTAATTTTTGACATTCATATTAATAAATTTTACAATACATATAAAACACATATGTAAAAAAAATTATTGATAGTAAAATTAGTATTTATTTAAATTTTCTGAAGAACTTGGCTGCTTTACGATGTTTATAATAAAAGGATAGAAAGTATTTACGTATTCATCCGCCCCTCCCCAAACTCAAATTTTAAAAGGTCATTAAATCAGGGATTTTAAATTAAATGTATTTGACTCGTGCAAAAAATATCAATGGTCGGCTTGCTTTTATACGTGGAAGGGATTATTGAAGCTAGTTTGAAATAGAGAGGGATATTTATTGAAAAGAAAAAGATTATCAGCTGACAGTGTTGTAAATAGCTTTTCAATACTCTGGAAACTGGCAAAAAATGTATTTTTGATCCATTAACTTTTAAGGGAGGAGGAATATAATAAATAAACTAAATAAGATATAACAATTATAAATAAGTTTTGTGTACATAAAGATAGACTTATTTTATTTGCATTTTTCTAAATTCCAATTCAGCAAATTTACTCAATATATGTAAATTACAAACTTAAAAAAAAAAAATCTCAAAAAATTGAAAATCATCAAATATTCTGAAAATTTAACACTTCAATATTAAATATTTGAAAACCGGGCACTTTTCACAAACCTGGAGCTTAATTGTAAATATAAGGGATTTGAACTCAGACTTTCAAGCACCCACCAACTGTCTACACTATCTCATACAACTTATATACATGGCCACACACACGTAGAAAAGATAAATAATCACCAATATACATCAGTTGGTACAGATTACCATCTCCCACACACACACACATATATATAATCAGAGCTCAGTTTATATTAAGAGAGCAAATCTTCGCACTTTAATGGACAGGCTTCAATTCACACCAACCTCCAACTTTTCAGCCATACATATCATTGAAAATCTGATGGAAAGCCCAAATCCCATGCTGATGCCAATTTTATTGCCATGCCCACGTTGACTTGAAGTCACTCTGACCCCTCATGTGTAGGACCTTATCCATTTAAATACATAGAAGAGGGATGGGAAGGATTCCAACTTCATATGTAAATATTTGAAAGCCAGGCACAGTTGTATGAGATAGTGTGGATAGTTGGTGGGTGCATGAAAATCTGAGTTCAAATCCTCTATATTTACATTTAAATATTACTATGTCTATCTTTTATATAAATATGTTCCTAAATTTATAATTATTTACAATCAAAATTATCTTTAATAATAGCTATAGTTATAAGTTTTTTGTCTGTCATAAATATTTCATAGTCGCATACATATTTAATTTATGTACAATATAAACTTAATAAATTAAAATATTTAGACCATTTCAAAAAACTACATGCTAAATTTAAATAAATGATTCACCACTTTGATAAACTTTCTTGATCTCTTTTCACAATACTGCTTTAATGTGAAAACAAAATAATTTGTTCATTATAAAATCATAAATCAAAATCACACTAGTTAATAAACAGTGTTAAAAATATTTTCAGCTAAGATCATTGATGAAAAGCAGAATAAATTTGTTGCATGCATTGTTCAATTTGCAATTGTCATTCATATGTTAGTTATCAAAATGGGTCAAGAATGTCCAAAGTCTAAATTAGCAGTTCAATGTCAAATCACTAAATTATTAAATAAGGCAATCAACTGCCTGGGCCCACTTAATATAGTTTATGCATTAATAAGGATTGAATATCTCGAATTTTGTAAAATGGTGTAGAAAAGAGTTGAAAATGATATAAGAAAGTATAACTGTGAACTAGCAAGGAAATCTATAGAAGAGAAAGTAGGAAATTTATATCTGCAATAAGAAAAAAAGATGGAATTATTATTTAAAAAAGAGATGACATCATGAAATGGGTAGAAGACTTCTATCAAGAATTATATAGTAATAAAAAAACAAGTACCTCGTATATCTATCACTGCCCAGAATTTTAAATAAAGAAATGAGATATGCACTTAAATTTATGAAGAATGGAAAGGCTCCAGGTAATGATGGAATTATAATTGATATATTAAAAGAAGCAGGTGAAGAAATATATTTTTTTAGCAAAGTTATACACCAAACATCTAAATGATAAAGATATACCAGATGACTGGAAGAATTCAGTATTAATATTAATATTTTAAAAAGGTGATAAAGAAGATTTTAGAAATTACAGACCTATCAGCATTCTATTAGTTTTATACAAAAATTTTCCGTGATGATTATAACACATCCACAGAGAACATTGGATTTCCACCAATCAAGAGAACAGGCTGCATTTAAAAGTGATTTTCTTACAGTAGATCATATCCAGATATTGAAAAAAGTTATAGAAAGGACAAATGAATATGAGTTGCCATTATTCTTTGGATTTGTAGATTATGAAAAGGCATTTGATTCTACTAACATTTCTTCAGTGATCAAAGCATTGGATTATCAAAGTATAGATCCAGAATATTGTCATATTTTAAAGAATATTTATAAAAATACAACAGCAACAATTAGATTACATAATGATACTAGGAAAGTCAACATTGAGAAAGGTATAAGACAGGGTGACTCCATATCTCCAAACCTTTTTACAGCAGTGCTGCAAGAAGTATTTTGTGGGTTGGAGTGAAAGTAAATGGAGATTATTTAAGTCATTTAGATTTTGCAGATGATGTAGTTGTTTTTGCAAATAATGCTTTAGAGCTGCAGGAAATGTTGCAGGAGTACAAAAGTAGGACTAAAGGTAAATGTTAAAAAGACTAAAGTAATGTTTAATAGATTTTCTCAAAATTTGAAAATAAAGATTGATTATGATGAGTTAGAAGAAGTTAACAGCTACAAATACCTTGGTCACATTATTAATAAAAGATGGAAACATAATCAATAAAATTAATCATAGAATTAAATTTGGTTAGAGTGCTGTTGGTAGAAATAACTTGATACTAAAAGGAAATATACCTATGTGTTTGAAAAGATTTTTAATAAATGGATTTTACCAGTTCTTACTTATAGATCTGAGACTTGGACACTTAATGCATGTTGGGAGTAACAAGAAGAGATCAAAAATGCAATATATGGATAAAAGAACAAACAGGTGTTACTGACCTCATTGAAAAAATTAAAAGACAAGTAGAGTTGGGTTGGACATATTGCTAAAGGAAATGATAATAGATGGACAATTGAAATCTTAAGCTGGATTCCAAGAGATTGTAAAAGACCCAGAAAGAGATCACATGTGAGATGGATGGATGAAATAAGAAAATATGCAGGGGTGATGTGGAGATGAGAAGCTAAAAATCAGAGATGGGTTGAACTTGGAGAGACCTTCATTCTGCAGTGGATTGATAATGGTTAATGATGATGTAAATATATATGAGTGCATGTTTAAATTATTGTTTATATATTATTAAAGATATATTATTTGTAATAAATTTTTTGTTAAACAAATATATTTTTATTTTTAAGAAGAAATGGTAAAATTATTATTAGTATTTTTTAAAAAATATAAATTTCTTTTTTAAAAAAAACATTTTGTATATAGATGCTGTTTTGTATCTGTAAAACTCTAATTAAGTGGAACAATGACTCAATTGATTAAAAGGGGCAAATTCTAGTTGATCATTAGTGACTGTATCTAGCTCAATGATGTAAATGTTATGTCAGTAAGCAAAATATATAGAAAGTCTGTGGCTTAACTTAAAACATTCTCTCTTTATATACCTCTATCACTTTAATTGTACTGTATTTTGCAGGAAATAAATTCTTAAAATACAAAATTGTAAAAAAAACATTTAATGGAAATCACACAATGGAAAGCTAAGTAGGAAATTAATGTTTGCTCTAAAATACAATTTGGTCTTTTCAGAGATATCTATTTTAACAACTAAAAAATGAATTTATTTAACTGTGTTCTAAAAGTTATAAAATGCTTATAAAGTTTTACTGTGAATAAACATACATATATATGTGTCTATGTGCCAATAAATAATTTACCAAGGATTATAAGTAAATGGATAATAAATTTAGATTTATTAAGAAATCAATTTGATCCATTTTTTTAAAGAATAAAACATTGTTATCTCAAAACATTTATTAAACTAATTAATATCTGTGTTACACTCTTTATGAAATGGGTATGGATAATGAAAAATTACAATATTAGATGAGTTATGGAACTAACATTATTGAGTTAAAACAGAGTTAGGTATTTAGTGGTTAAGTTCTTTGTTAACTTTATTGGAGAGTTTGATATAGCTTCCATGTCTCTTGAAAAATGAATGTTGTTGCAAGAGTTTTGTCTCTTTGTTTAATTTTCTCTATGCTCTGAATAAATAATGAGTTTTCATCTGGCTTGGGATGTTGGTATTGTGCCTTGCACCTTACAATCCAAATGGCATAGATGATAAAAATTGCCAGCCTGATTGTAGGAATATCTCTTCCACGAATGCATTCCTTTATATTAAGTATTTTGTAGTATCTATCTTTGAATTGTTAAATATTATTGTTTTAATATTACCTAAACCTATACATGTTTTAATTATGTGGTCAAATGTTTCCTCATCCCTGCCACAGCTGTGGCAAATTGATTGGACTTTGGTGATAGATCTTTTATATCTGAGGAACCAGTTGACCGGCATGGCATCCAGATTAATTTTAAGTAAGTAATCTAAGTATTTTGGTTCTAGAGCCCAATACTTGAATAGGGTAATCAGCTTGTGATTAGTTATTCCTAATCTTGTAGTAGAGATTTGATTATTTTGTTTTAGGATGCGATGGGCATCCCATAGCTTGATCTTGCTTTGATAGTTGTTATGGGCATTTATATTTTGTTGCATTGTTGACAGGATTAGGTGGTCAAGCCAGCTTAATTTTTTGGGGGGTGGGTTATCGGTAGGAATTATGGATTTGGTAATCTGGTCATGGCCATACTTTTGGACTAGATTATATATCAGAGTGTGTGATTTCTGATAGTTAATTGAAGTGATGGAATGTAGTGACATTCCATTTAATCTTTTGTTTTCCTGCATGTTTCTCATGCTGATGGAAACAGTTTGTCCTTTCCATAGTAATCTTGAGCAATATTGCTCAATTTTCTTGATGAATGTTTTATTTGCATTCATCATTGGCAGGTAGTATGCAATTTTGCTGTAAATCTTTATATTTAGCAGTGAAACCTTACCATAGTGCGAAAGGTATACCTTTGAGAGGATCTTAGTAATCTGGTCTGTGGACTGGAGGATTTTTGTCTGAAGTTCTTTAGACATTGCTGATTGCGATTTTGAAATATTAAATCCCAGAAATTTCTGTGGTTCAGCTTGGAAGCGTGATTTGATTTTTTTTCCAGATAGGCTAGACCAAGCTGGGGATTTTTCTGTATTTATTTTTAGGTCTGATAGATTGGTATGTTTGTCCAATATTTCATATAGTGTGTTTAGATATTTCTGAGTTGGAAGAATGATCAAGACATCATCCATGTAAGTGACTGCCTTGGTCGCTCTTTTGAGTCTGGGTATATATACTCCAGGCAGGTTATCATCAATGTCTTTAAGAAGTGGATTGATGTAGCAGGCAAACAGGAGGGCACTGAGCGGAGATCCTTGTGGGATTGAAGTATTCGGAGTAAAACTGTTTGTTTATACTCCATTAAGTGATATGTGAATTTCCCTATTGTGTAGTAAATTGTCCAGTATCTGAATTATCTGGGAGGGAACACCAAGGCCCTCCAAAATATTTATTGTTTGATATGCAATGTCACTAAAATGCGAATATTGCTATAACCTATTAAGGATTATTCATTTTAATAAATTTTCGAATATTTTTTTTAAAAAAGGAACAAGTTCTTGAGACAAATAAAAAATATAGTAATTTCATGGATTTTTTTCCATAAGAAACTTGAGGATTGCTGAACTTTTGTGTATAAACATTAATCAGTATTTTACCGCCATTTGATAAAAACAGGTTGTATGCTTTATTTATATAATTGTTATTTGTATTATTATTGCTTTTAAGGTCATTTATTGTATATATGTATGTGGATATATAAATAAATAACCAGAAAGAAAATTTTAATAACTAAATTAAAATTTAAATGATTATAGTAGATTTTACTTAATGAATTGTTTTCATTCATTTATAGATAATCATAGATATAATAACTGAAATATGTATAAGGTAAAGAAATTATTATTATTTAGAATAAATAATAAGTTGTTTGTAAAATAACAATTATAATAATTT
Source organism: Epiperipatus broadwayi (assembly GCA_028023455.1). Lineage (NCBI taxonomy): Eukaryota > Metazoa > Onychophora > Udeonychophora > Euonychophora > Peripatidae > Epiperipatus > Epiperipatus broadwayi. Next base: position 1,705,192 of record JAQFVV010006404.1, read on the forward strand.
GATTATCTTATTTATGACATAAATCATCAGCAAGTGGACTAAAACAGATTACCATTTTTTTATATGTTTAATATATACAATGTTTATTAAAGATAAATAAATATCTTTTTTTTTTTTTTAAGTGTCATATCATCGGCCGGGATGCGAACCCGCAACCCAGGCAACTGCCTGCAAGTGCAAAGCAGTCGCACTGACCTCTCGACCACCAATGCAATATCTTTTTGTGGTCAAAATATACAATGTATTAGCATCATATTACAGTTAACAAGCAAAACAGTTTATAGCAAATTATTTAAAACTAATAAAACATCAATTAATGTCTTATTATTTATTTGTAAATAAAATTGTTTATTAAATTTGAGTTAATAGTCTTAACTGATTTGGTAAATACACGAACCTGAGTTTTTATTTGAGTCAGTAGAGATACATGGTATGACAATAATCATTTCAAATCTCTATGTCATTATAAAATTTTAAATTTAATTAAGAAAATAATATAGATTTTATTACTTTATTAGAATTCAGTAATTATCAAAGATATCAACAAATTAAAAATCCTTCTTTTTCTTTTCAAAAACTTTATTTTCTAATATCAATACTGAACATATATATAATACAAAACTCCAACGTTTCAACTGTTTTTATCTTCATACAGTCATTTAAGGATCTACAACAACAATATGAAATACATATTTATAAATAAACCTCAATTACATAAATAATAATAATAATAATAGCTGGATATTGCTTCGGCTAGCAGTAGCAGTAGCAGTATTATTATTATTATTATTGTTGTTGTTATTGTTATTATTATTATTATTACGTTTCAAAGGAACTTTATTCACAAAGAAAACAAAAGGTTACAATAGGTTACAGAGTTTATACATTTACAATACCTTTTTTTTTTGTTAATAGAAAAAAAACACATAGTAAAAATTATGTATTACATTGTTAAAAAAAAATGATAACACACAAAAAAAATGGAAGCAACAAAAAAAAATTGTATACAATGAATGGTTGGATCAATAAAACTGAAGGAAAAACCTTACAATAGCAAAATTAAATTGAAAAACAAATCTATTACAAATATAAATAGAATTAAAAAAATTCATTACCTGAGCATATAAAAAATACATCATATTATTATTATGATAACAAAAAAATGAAACAAAAATTATATAAAAAGAATAAAATTTGGATCAAATAAACAAAAAAGGAACAAATCCCACAATAATAAAAAACAAAACTGCAAAACTTTTTACGAAGATGAATAGAAAAAAAAAATTACCTACTAGAGCATACAAAATAAAAAAAACATTTATTCTTTGAAGGCAATATACCATGTTATAGATTTGAGGCGAGTCGCATTTGAGACCATGTGTCAATGTATGTTTGTGTTTCTGTTATTTTTTTATCTCTTTGTTGGATTTGTATTAATTTATTTTTAATTGTGTTTTGATGTCTTCTGGTATTTGGGTTTATACTAAAATTACATCTTGTGCACCAGAAGGCATAAAGGATAAATGTACTAGCCCTAATACTGGAAAATATATCTTTTTCATATGCTTGTAGCAAATATCTGATTGTTGTATTTTCCCATGTTGTGATATTGCAGATCATTTTGCGAGTGTTTTCAAGTCCTTGACAAGTGAATAGGAAGTGATTTATTGTTTCTGATTCTCGATGACAGATGGAACATATGAGATCTATGTTATGGTAGTATCTCTTATATTTTAAAAAATTTAATGTCGTAAGTGCTTCCAGATTTATTTTAATCAGGAAGTCAAAATATTTTGGTTCTAATGACCAATATTTATATCTTTTAGTTAATTGCTTATTATTAATCGCCAATAGTGTTTCTGCTGTGTTTTGTATGCCTGGATAGATGAACTTATATGTTTGCCAGTATTTATATTTAGTACCATCTGTTTGTATAGGAGGTATATCTGTATTCATTAGTGGTTTCAGAAGTGCTTTCCAATAACCTTTGTATGGTGGTGGTGTGTCTGTTGGTGTCACTTTCATTGTATGTGATATTATTGGATAAATTTTATTACAAGTTGCTATGATGTTTATTGTTTTCTGTATATGGAAAATGTATAAGTTGTGTAAACCAAGTCCATTCAATGACAATGGCAGTTGTAGTTTTTTGATGGAAACAGATATTGTCCGTCCCCCCCCCCTCATAGTAACTTTCTGCATAAAGTATAAATATTATTAATGAAACCCCTTGTGAAAATCACAATCGAAGAGAAATAAATTATTCTGGTTATTACTACCATATTAAACAGTGATATTTTGGCATATAGTAATAGATATGCTTTTTCCATTGAATTTATCAATTTCACAATCTTTTCCCTTAAATTATTTTGAATTTGTGTTCTCATTGCAATTGCACTGAGATGGAAACGGAAACCTAAAAAAGGGCTAGGCTTTCCCTTGAAATAATCTGTAATTGGACTTGAGGTGTAAATTTTCCAGGCACAAGATTTTTCAACATTAACATTAAGGTTATATGTGTTAGAGTAATTAGCTATTATTTTTAAAAGTTTGGGTATCTGTTTCTTGCTCTTTAAGAAGACAGATATGTCATCCATGTAAGCAATGCATGGAACATAGGAGCCCAATTGTTGTATGTATATTCCATTTATTTTTTCTTCAATTTCCTTAATTAGTGGGTTGATATATATTGCAAATAGTAGTGAGCTTAGTGGAGATCCTTGCAGTATGGAGCAGTTTGGTACTATTGATGTAGCTGTTTTACCATTTAAAGTAATATATATTTCTAAGTTGAGTAACAAATTAGTGATTATGTAAATATAGGCTTTGGGGATTGTAGAGTTTATTAATAGTTCTACTAGCTTGTTTATTAATACATTATCAAATGCTGACTTTATGTCTAATTGTACTACTACTGGTGCATACTTTTTGTTAGTTCTTACTGTATCTATGGCTGTTTTATAGATGAATGCTGCCTGGTTAACTGAAGAGCCTTTTTTGGCAAATTGGTGTTTGGATATAGTTGGAGTGATGTATGGCTCTATTCTGTCTTTGATGACAGATTCAAGTATTTTAATGCCTAGTGAGCTCATCGATATTGGACGAAGATTTTCAAGTGTGGTTGGACTTTCTTGTTTTTTTAAAAAAGAGACTATTGATAAAGGGTTTAGGTTTGGAATTTTATATACTTGTTTTGTAAGCAAATTTGCTATATTCACTAAATATTGTGAAATGTGAGTTTCTAAGTGTGAAAAAACTTTTTGGGATCCCAGGCATACCTGGGTGACTGGAATCTGGGATTTGGTCTATTTTTTGTTTGAATTCCATCTTTCCAAACACTATGTTCTCTTCTGCTGTTCCTAGAAAAAAAGTTGCTGGGTCAAAGGATTCACGTGACTATAATTTTTTTTTAAAGTAACTATATATTGTATCTAGCATGAATTGACCACTTATTGTTTTGTTATTTTGTGATGTTGCTGTTGGAATTCTATATTTAGGTGGCTGACTGAGGCACAATCTAATGTATTGTTTTGTCCATACATGCGTTTGTTTGAGATATAATTTTTTTTTCTTTAATGCTATATATTCTTTTAATTTGTCTTTTGCTAAATTAAATGTTCTTTTAAGTGCTATAGTTCTGTCTTTATTATTCTCATTGTCTACTGTATTAATGATTGCTTTATGCAATTTTTCAACTAATGTATATAATCCTGTGGGTGTTGGTGCTCTTCTTGTAACATGCTGAATTGTGTGTGAAATAATGTTTATAAATGTTAGCCATGCTTGTGCGGGATCAATTTTTAGTTTATTAATTTTATTGAGATGTATGTATATTTCAGAATATAGGAATTCTGTTGTTTGTGATGGAAGAAGGATCCTCATGGTTTTTCCTGTGTTAAAATATTTTTGTGTGATGAATTCTAGGTTTAAATCAATCATCAATGCAGCATGGTCTGACATGGGAGTATTAATTATTGAGATTGATCATGTGATGAAGTGAAGGTGAGTAGAACAGTGATGAAGTGAAGGTGAGTAGAACATTAAATCAATTAATGATGCAAATCTGCCATTGTTGAAAGAAATAGCTCCATCTGGCAGAAAACTCTCCCCACTGACTAAAGGGAAAGCGATCATGTGAAGCCATTTTCTTATGAAATTATCATGTCATATTGAAATCCCCGAGGAGTAGAGATGGATGAGGTGAAGTAGCTAACCTAGTGTTTATAATTTGTATAATTGTGTTGATCATTTTTGTGTTAGGTGGAATGTATACATATATTATATTTATTGCATTTGACATGTAAAAAGGCTATAATTATTATATGTGCATCCATATATAGTATATTGAAACTCAAAAAAGGATTATTTTTACTTATTATTATTCCTGTGCCAGCTGATGGTGAGAAAGTGTCTGTGGAAAAAGTTGTAAAGCCTATATTATTTGTGTATAGTGCTGGGTTAGTTGTAGAACCACGATATATTTTTGTTTCGAGTATACCTAATATATGTGGCTGAATTATTTCATGCAATTTTTTCAATTGGTATATTTTTCTCTATGGCGTTTAAACCTCTAATATTTAACGAACAAACTTTAAATTTCATGTTAGTATTTCTAATATAAAACTTTTTTCCCCCACCTACTTAATTTTATCGCTATTATATAAACTATTTAAAAAAAAAGTGAAAGAGAGAAATTATATATGTTTAAAACAAAAAACATTTGTTTACCTGGAAATTTAAGAAAAAAAACAAAGGATTATCTGGGCCCCCATTTAACTAGCTAGTTAAATTTCCACTTTTATTTATTATTGTTTTACCATTGTGCGACTCGCTTTTATTTTTTTTTGTACAATGCGAACATGGTATACTTGCCTGATTAGAACTTAATTCTTCTTCCCCTGTGGAAACAAAGAGTTCCGAATCTTTTTTTTTTTACTTTCTTACTGAGATTTTTTGCAGGTGAGGGGGAATCACTATCGATTTCATCTAAGCTAATATTTTGAGGTTTCCTGCCTCTCTTTGTTTTCTTGGATCTGCCTGATTTTCTTCTGATTTCCGAGATGGAGTCTGACACTGGGTCATAGGTGAGGTAAGATAATCCATTACTTCCGGAGAAGTCTTATTCAAGATAATATCTTGATTTATGTTCTCATTATTTTCTTTTGGGCTATTATTTTTATTCTCATCCGGTGTTGGATTGTTGTCAATTTGTTGATTTATCCGTGGACATTGGTGCGTTGGAGATAATTTTAAATTGCAGTTTTTGCAATATACTTTTGGACAATTGTATATCAGATGGCCATGCTGTTTACAGTGAAAACACTGTGGTTTTAAATCATTGATCAACAGAAACAATGTAGCTTCTTGATCCGTTACAAGTGACGGTATATCTATTGGTTTAATATTTTCGTTAAGTTTTATTTTGAATTTATAGCTGTTTCTGGGTATCGGAACTGGTGTATTATTATAATACCTAGGTGGTGGTGGTCATGGTGGTAGTAGTAGTAGCAGTAGTAGCATCATCATCATCATTATTATTATTATTATATATTTAAACTTATCAGAAGTATTAGAATATTGTTTAACCCTTTTCTTGCCCGAATTTATGTTAACTTTTATTGTAAACATTCGATATTTAAAAGTAATAATTCTAACATTTAAAAGTAAGAAACTAAAAATGCTTATATGCACTCTAATTTCTCATGCACACACAGACATTCAAGGGTAGTTCTATTGTATTAAATGTAATTTTATTTATTGCTAACTAATTTACTAAACTTTAATCTTTGTCTTGTAAATAAATTACATTTTTAAATATTTATTACACAGAAATATTTTAATAAAGTTATCATTTATAATAAACTAACTTAAATAACTGACTTTAAATGCTTATAATGACAATATTAAATTTTATCTAGTTTTATTTCTTATAGTCTATACAACTAAGTATCAGTTTTTTTAAACATCTAGTTTAACCATTATAGTAATTATTTTTTAAAATAACTTCTCAATTTATAAAATATTAGGTAGTTTGCATTAATAGTGATTAAATTAAAATAACATATTGCTAGACAAAATGGATAGCACTATTTACAAGTTAAGTATTATTATTTTTATTTTATTTATTTTTTTAGAGTAGAATAGCACAAATTCTGTATATATTTAACAGAGACCATGTGCCATAGAACAAGTTCACAATATTGTTACAGATTTGATTTACCCAAAAAACTTGGGCATCTATAAATAAAACTTGTACAAATTATACCATTACAATGTAAAATTCTTAATTTATAGCTTATAATGCTTTTTGATGATATACAATGAATAGTTTTGTGTGTGTATATATATATAGTAACTCCTTCAACTTATCTAAATATCTCCCTATTTCTTTTACAGAATTTTTCCTATATGCATAAAGAAATTACACTAATAATTGTGGAACAATTTTAACTATTGAAACGGAAAGTAAATTATTGAAATTTTTACTTCATACATTTACATATTGAATATTAATCATAAAAAAGATTGTGAAAATGAATATAATTTTTTAGATATTATTCAGAAAGTCATTTCCACTTTTATCAAACAATTTTAACTATTCTAAGTGAAAATTCATTATTGGAAGTTTTATATAATTATATAGCAATACAATTTATCAGATAAAAAGTCAATCATTTACATTTATTACTTGAGTTTAACATTTTATCAAAGGAATAGCTTTAGATCTTGCAATAATATGTCATTTATTCTTAAATCACTATTTCTTAACCACAAATTATGATCTCTGAATTATAATTGCAAGGGAATGGGAGATCTTATTAGGGTTATAAATTTTTTTATAGAAAACTTGATAATTATAATAAAAAAAATGTAGGTATATATATTAAATTTGAATCTAAATTAAATGATCAAAAAAAAAAATTAATTTTAAAATGAATTTACAAACAATGTTAAAATTTTAATAGTCAAATTTTGCTACATTTAATTAATGAAAAAGGAAGAATCCATTATTGCCTGGGAAAAGTAAATGAATATTTTATTTAAAAAGGCTAATAAACAAAATACATTTATAGCAATAATTAAATATACTTTATTTAATATAATAAATGTAATTACCTATATAAGCATCATTATCATCATTAGTTATTTGTTAAGGCAGATTCAACATACCAAGTTAATACACTTTTTCTATCTCTTACTTTATGTCTTGAATACTGTTATTTTCCTCTTTAAGATTGTCAATCTTTTTTTTCTTCTGACATATCTTTTGTTTGTACCATCACTTCATGCATATCTTTTATAATTCTTCATCTCGATCCTAATTACTTCTCAAACTTTTCTCAATACATAATCATTTTTCCAATTTCTTTTAACTCTTTTAATATTGCTAATCTTATCTTTCCAATGGTATCTTTTCTATTCCTTTCAAACTCCACACCTGCAATGCCTCCAATCTTTCTCATTTTTTGTTGCCTTTCTGCTTCATAAAAAGTTATATTACAAACAAAACATTTAATCAACTTTTTTAAATACAATGTCTGTAGGCTGCATTGCATTTCTCACAAAATTAAATGCATTAATTATTAATCATTTTAGCAGTTTAAATGAGAAAGACAATTTATATTCTTTCATTTAATTATATTTTACGATAGACATTAGAAGTAACTAGTTGATTGTACATATATTGGTTATCATCTGTGAAAACATTGGTAGATCAACTTGGCAAACTGCAATGAAAATTTTCAAAATTCTGAGGTGAAAGATACCAGAATGCATTGTTTAATTATATATTATTTGATTAAGTAATCAAAAATTAAGGCCATGAAGGATAGGTAAAAAAAAACATTTAATAATTTATCTTTAGATATGGAAAATGTCATGTTAATGTCTTTCATAATTTTATAAAATCAAAAATATCATCCATCATGTATCATTAAGTCATCTTTCAAAAATCAAATGGCAAGTGTATTTGTATTTATATATTGAACTATTTGCATCGTTAATATAAATATTGAATATCTTTAGAAAAATTTAACTTTATTTAAATATTTCAAATACATTCAACTGTTAGTAATAGCACACAAGTTAGTATGTGCATAACATTTTGAGAGGCATTTTTCTCCCCTCTCCTTCAACTATTGCTGGCCTGACCAATGACAGTACTAGCATAGGAATTTTAAGATAATGCTCTAACCAACTGAACTAACCTGCCAAAGGCAACACCAGTAGAAATTTCATATGTGAGCAGCTTCTTTAAATTTTCTTCTTTGTACCTTTTCTTCTCTTTCCAATATTTTTATTTTCCCAATTAAATATATGTTCATTGGTACATATATAGTCGCTACTTTACACACATCTGTTTCCTCTCTTCTAATCATCAGTTTGTGTTCTTGCTATCACTTTTCAATGGGACAACTGGTCTCACTAATATACCTTTTCCCACATTCACAGGGTATTTCATGGATGCAGTTTTTGCTTTTGGAAGGATGGATCATAAATCTATAGATCCATTTCAAATCCAGTCACAACATGAACTGATTTATTTTTAATGTTGATCATTTATGATGATGAATAATTATTACTTTTGTTTAATGCTGGTGAACTTATAGTTACTTAGTTAATTCTGTGTTAATCTCTCATACTCCTCATATTCAGTCATTCCTTTTATATTTTCATTGTATGATGAAGTTGGTTAGAGCATTACCTTAAAATACAATATTCAAGAATCTATGGGTCCAGATTTAATTCCCATGCTAGTACTGTCACTGGTCAGGCCAGCAACCTGTATTCTATTACTAACAGTTGAATGTATTTGGAATATTTAAATAAAGTTAAAAAAAATTTAAAGACATTGAATACTTATATTCGATGATGGAAATAGTCCAACCAAAATACCATCATCACAAAACATCAGGAAAATGGTAAGTGTATTTATTACTAGACAAAATCCCTAGCCAATTTTTTATGCAATATAATCTTTTGAAAAGTAAATTAAAAGTTATAACTTCATCAGAAAATTATAACCTTCTCACCTTCTGATAATTATCTAACAGGAAAAAAAAACTTTTCTCAGACAAAAAAAAAAGTTAAATTTCAAGCCATTAGATGTGATTCAGATAGTGAATAAAGTTTTTTTTATCTTAGGAGTTATTTTTGTATTTTTTTTAAGCTAAAAATTTAATCCCATCCCCTCTGATGCTTTGACACATGAAAAAAAAAAATTAATCCCATAATTAGATATTTTTCTAGTATTGTGAATTTAAAATAAAATTTTGTGCATTATTTAAAATGAACACCTCAATATATATCAGCCTTTTTTTAAACAAGTAATTTTAATAAGTTTATCTCTTTAGCACAAAGATATATATGCATAAATATTAATAGATGTAATTAATTTATTATCAAAAACTGAAACTTAATACTTTATATAAATATGAGTGTCTGCATTCATTCATATATATTTAATACATATTAATGTTCCATCTTCAGAATCATCTGGATTGAATCTTCAATTCAAGGAGAAATGTACCATGGTGATGTATTTGTCTGGTTCTACTTTGCATTACTATCAGAAACATTTAATTTTGGGACTATTTAATATTGGTAAATGTTAATTATTTATTATAATCTCTTATTCAACTATATGCAATTTCTATATGTATAATTAAATTATCAATCATAACAAACTATTGTTCTATATATGTATATTGTATCCTTACCAATGCTAGAGACTTTCTGATTAACTGCATTAATAATGATTTAATTCTCAATGGAGTTGCTTAAACAACAAACTAATTATTATTAAGACAATAATTTAACTAGCTCATACACATCTTTAAAATAATACATCTAGGAGAAATTAATACTTAAAATTTTATGTAATAAATTTAATAAAGTCAAAACACATCTTAAATAATAAGTAAATAAGGTTCAAATCAAATATCCAACTCATTTATCATTATGTTAATTTAATAAATGACTAGCTCACTTTATTAATAAAAATGATTCGATAAAATACTAAAAATTTATGAGACTCAACACAAAGCATTTAACAAGGTACACCTTGAATTTAACATTAAGAATATACCCTGAAAGATACACTCTCAATGGCACATATCATCCCTACACCTAACTTATTAGCACTATTTATAATATTCACATGACTCACATAATACACAAAATAAATTCTAACTAAACAATTACAAAATTTACAATAAATCACTAAATAATTACTATTCTTTTATAAAAATATAATATTAAATCTATTACCAAATAAAATTCTTATACATTATCACCTAATCTGGCTCTTAATATTATCATTATCTCAGATTCATCTCATTCTAATAATTACTTATAAAATAATATAGCTAAATATAGTGAGGGATTTTACATATACTCAACAATATTACAAAACAATAATAAACAAAATAAAATATCTCAAGACTCTTAATGTAACACATCTATTTAATTTTGCCCATCAATAAAATTTAAATAAAATTATAAACTCTTATAAACATATTTAATCTCTTTAATAAGTTCAAAATATTTTCATGTCATATTAGGCTTTAAAATTCTTATCATACTTTTATGTGGCATCTTCAGAAATATCAAAACTTTCAACATAATTCTCATATCAAATAATTTAGAAATTGGCATCTACTTTTCATGTTTAGAAATAATATCTTCTACAATGATAATCTTAATAACCATAATATATTTCTTATAAATCATGTGCATTAATGTAATCATATGATTAATTTTTATAATGCATGTGTGTGGATGAGAAAATCAATAAATCACTTGGATATAACAAGTAAAGAAACTCTCAAGACATGATATAAATTCAAAATAACATTAACAGATTTATTTTTAACCAAAACATTTAAATTTACAAAATATAAATTTTCATAATCTAAATATTCACAAATTTAAAAGATAAAAAAAATATTTACATTAAGAAATGAAAAAAAAATTAAATAGTCTTCACTCTGACTATTTATCATAATAAATAATATAAAATATAATACAGCTCAACAGTAATACTATTATCATCTTTTAAACTTATAATAATAATATTCATCATCATCGTTGTAATTTCAAAATAATATTAATAATTATAAGGGTCTGATACATAAAATTATACTTAAATAATAGCATATATTTCTATACTTTAAAAATTATAATCATATTCACCACCATTGCAACTTCAAAAATAAGATTAATAGCTACTAAAGTTTGATACATAAAATTATTCCTAGACAATAACACATATTTTTATACATATTTCAACAAAATTTTTACCTTTATCATCCAGGTAAATCATATATGGTAATAAAAAAGAAATATATCGTTAGTATAAATATGTTCTCAATTTTATAAGTTGTATACTACAAGATTTCTATAATAATTCTATAATTTTATCCTACTTAATTTATCTTATTTATCAGAATAAGTAGATTATTTTAAATAATCAAAAATTACTTATATGTAATATACTTATCTTTCTATCTTAGTTTGCATCATTAATATCATTCAGATCTCATATTCATTCATCCTCTCACAATCAAAATATGCATTTGATATTCTAGTGATCTCTATTATTATTACTATTAGGAATATTAAATCATTCCATATTCTTTATCAATATTAAACAAATATCATTTGTGATAAATCTTTTTTCTCTTTGCTCTCAATAAGCTATTATTTTTTCAAACATTTATATCTATAACATTTACTATACAAGACCCAGTGTTGATAAATAGTGATTAAAGTGAGGGATACAAAAACTACAATAATTCAAACAAGTAATAAAATATCATGGTTGCAGTTATAATGGATGGTAAATATGCCTGGATTCGAACCTATCCACACATCAGATGTAATGGACTGGAAAATAACCTGTGGACTGTAATGCTATGCAGATGTAGCAGTCTGGAGATTATGCTCAATGTGCCCTGATTTATTGCCCCCAGTGACATGGTCTGCAGAGTTCTACCAGGCCTGGGAAGGGAAAAAGTTGCATCTAACTACAATCAAACTTTGGATCTTAGGGTAGAATGCTGATGAAAACGATGAAATGCCTAACCAATGATTGCACGTACTTTTAATTGACTAACTCTATACCTATTTAATAATATCAGATGCAATTTAGGTTAGTTCATCCACTTTTCACCCCTTTCCGATTCTGTTATGCCCTAATATTCGAGCCCAGGGAGAATATTGCCTTTGACTCCCTTAATAGGTATGAACAGATACACAATGCAACTCCTGCACCTCTATATAAGTTACAACTAGCATTTAAAATATTTGATTTACTATAAAACTATTATATGACAATGAAATGTGTGTGCGTGCATGCATAATTGTTTGTTAACTGTTGAATGTCAGGACAACTCAATAAACCAGAGACTGGAATAATATAAACTCTTAAACATTTTTTGACAACGATAAATGAAGTTAAAATAAAGTATTATAACAATAGTAATGATAAATAAAATAATATTTACATGTGTCACATGTGAATTTTTACCATTCAGTTAGCTAATAATTCTCTAGATCCATCCCTTTTATCCCATGGTAGAAATCCATCTATGATGCTCATTATTTATAAACCATGCTCTGTACAAGAAAAATAAATATTAATAATTTAAGATGATTGTGATGCTGACTAGCTAAATTAAACATTTACTGATTTCAGCAAAGCAATCTATTTGGTTTATGTCTCCCCAATCTATGCTTAAATATATATATAATAGGTATATGAATTTACATTAGTTGATTAGTCAATCACACTGGAAAAATATATAATGATAGTTAATCAACGAAATAAACATATAAGGTGAATTCTATGTCAAGTGTTGTGATTTAATCTGTAAAAATAAATGGGAAGATTACCTTACTATTTACATGGATAACCTGATGTCAAGCAGGTGGGGAAACTGAGCTGACCTAGATTTTATTTACAATAAAATAAAATAAAAAACTAATTGAATCATCTCACTCTTTTTTCTCTGCTAACTCTGAAAAATGAGGTTTCTAGCAGCATGGACAATGAAGTGCTCCATCATAGTGTGAAAATACAACATAGATTAAAAGAAAAATCAAGCAAAAATTTATATTAATTTCTTGATTAAAATAATAGTTGGGACAAAGTTCATAAAATCATCCTAGTAGTAGTAGTAGTTGAGGGTTAGGCATATTACTTTCCAACAGCAGTTTAACTCAGCAAATCATTTTCCTTGGCAAGAATAGATTTCACAGCGGTGTCTTCTGGCATCATATATAGAAAACACATCGATCCTTAGCTGATTCACCTTTAAATATTCCTGTGCATGCTTAATTTGGACTGCAGGCATCCTTTTGTGTGTTTTATAATAAAGTAGAATGAAAATAGAGGTCTTATGTCAACATGTTAGAGAAGGATGCAATCACACAACAGCACGTTTCCCTTTACCCCATTTCCGTCTTAAAATACTATTAAATAATTATTTATAATCATAAATTGTTAGATAATATAGAAGAACAGCACATTTCCCTTTACCCCATTTCCGTCTTAAAATACTATTAAATAATTATTTATAATCATAAATTATGTTAGATAATATAGAAGAAATTGTATATAAATATTGTGCCAGACCGTATATAATGCCCTCGCACAAAATAGCTGTTGCGAGGGTTCAGCACATCTAATCTTTCTAATATTAAACTTATATATTTTAAATGTCAAATAGATCATAATAAGATATATATTGTTACATAAATAACTGGGTTTGGTGTATGCTATATTCCTATTCACACCTACAATACAAGTGTATTAATAAACTTTTATGTGCTCAACAAAGCTATTATTATTGAGTTTGTAAGATTTTTGTTTTCATTGTTTATAAAAGAACAGAAAATAATAATAAAGAGAAAACTAATAGTTTGTAGTAACATTTATTTATGTGTTGGAACACTTTTTGTATTTTTATTATATTATTAATTGTAATGTTCTGATACACATATACATAAGTGTATGTATATTTTTTTATTATTTCTAAAAAAAAAAATTTTAATACAAAGAATTTAAATTTTTTACCCATTATAGTTGGATTCATAATTAATTAATCTTGATTTATGAAAAATTTTTGTAAATTGTAATTTACTTTCAGAAAAAAAAAGGGGAAAGGAAAAAATATTTTTATATTAAAAGGAATTTTTTTTTTTTGTTTGTTTGTAAAGATAAAATCAAAAGAAGTTGTTTTTATCTAAAGAATGAAGGTATAATGGGTGATCTAATTAGCCAAGATGGAAACTATATAATTTCCAAAATTAGAAAAAAGTGTACTTTAAAACATAGAATTAAAAGGAATGTATATAAAGTATAAGTAATGAGTTGTTGGCTAATGCAATAGCTTGTAGAGGGGGTATTGAAATTGGGTTGATGGGTGGTCGATGCGAGTTACCTACCAGGTGCGGAGAGGTCAGTTAAGTGCTTGCTTGTCCAAGTAGTCTGATGGTCTGTTTTTGCTGAGAGTTCCTTCAGTAATATATTTTGTTCCTGCTATCATCATTTAGAGCAAAAGAAAGATGAAATAAAATTTGAAACTTAATCATTCATATGTGGTGTTGTTATTAAAGAAATCTTGGGGAAAATTGTCGAAATTAGAAACAAGAAAATAGAGAATCACCATTTCTATAATAACTGCAGCTATGGACCTCCAACGGAAGGACGCCATTGCTATACATGAAGCAAAAGTTTCACAGAACTCTTAAATAGTCAGCAACTCATCTCCCAATTTTGGAAAAATCATATTAGAAACCCTAAAGCTGTGTTTGACAAACTTACTATTTGTAATCTGTAATCTGATGAAATTATAAGTAAAGTAGATTTTCTGTGGTAAAGTCTGCCATGGGAAATATACATATGTGAAAACTATAGCCAAGTACCCTAGAAGATACCAGGTCGAGATGGCCTTAATAATTTTTCAAGCTTACCAAACAATCATGGAGTAGACTACTAGCAACAGTACACCTGCCCGTTCATCCATGAAGCCCAGAAATGATTTAAGAAAAGCCAGCATACCCTGATGGAGTAAGGACTCTACCATGTGTATTTGTTGAAAAGAAGCCCTATCAGCCCTGTTGAGTAGTTATATGGTCCACTTTGAAGTCTAACCTGAATGGAATTCAGAAGCTCAGATGAGTGTATATTTTGCAATATTAATTTTATGTTTCTATAAATAATTTTTTTTGTCTTTGCTTATTTGTATATTAGAATTATTAATCTGTTTATTTAATATTTTGGAATATGTATAATATTAGATGGTACTTACGTGTATGTCTAACCTATATGTGCCAAGTGCAGGATCCTTCTATTTCCTAATCCTTTAAATCACTACGGTGACACCTCACGTTGAGTGTCCTATGTCTGTATTCTTTATGCATCATTTTATGCATCCAAAATAAAGAGACATAGATGTTTGTCATATATAAAATATAATTTGAGCGTGAGAATATTGATGTGCCCATAATATTAATATTTATAAACCAAAGGAATACATGTTAGACATGCTTGTAAACCTTGAATTATTTTTCTTTTCAAATATGTTTGTCACATATACTTAATTTATTAGTTTGTTATTCTGAAAGTGGGAAGGAGAGTATAGACCACACCTATTATGCGATCATCTTAAAATATTTTTTTAAGAAAAAAAAATATATATATTTCATATATGTGTTAAACCACTTAACAAATATTTTTATTAATCACAATATATATATATAAACAATCTAATTAATAATATGCTCATGTGTTGTGGTGAAACTTTTCTATATAACAATTTATGTAGGCTTAGCACTTTCAGAGTTTTGTTACTCCATAATCATAGCCTCTTTAGATTATCAATAACATTACAGTAAATGCATATGTATGCAAAACTATTTTTTATATTATCCATTTTCTGGAAATGGCAAAAGAAGTGTCTTTTCTATTTATTGAGTTGATGTCACTGGTAATAAAACAAGCTTCCTTGATTTTTCTCTTGATGTCATTCCTCTCTGTAGATGACATATCAGTCTTGGAGGGTTCAAATCTGTAGTTGAGCTCTTGCTGATAGTCAGCAAAAATGGAACTGCCTTCTTTTTTGGTTATTGCTCGTGAATATGTATATTTGTGTTGAGCTAATCTATTGCCAATTGTGGCACGAGTATCACCATAATAAACAGCGCCACACCCCGTCTGAGGGCACACAATTCTATATACTACCTGGGGGGTTGCTTCAATGTTTCTTTTATCTAAACAATCTAAATAACTAAGCCTTCATTCTTCCAGCAATAAAAGACTATAGTAATAATGAAGAACTCATTTCACAAGGATAGATCCATAAATTATCAAATTAAATAAAAAGTTAATAAGATCATTTAGAGGGAAAAAATATGGGTAAATTTGCAGCTGAGAATCAAAAATCAAAATTAGAAAATTATATTTATTTAAGTATTACTTTTACTTATTTCTGTCATGCTTTAACTTGATTATTCACCATAACAAGATGCAAATAACTCATAATACCTGAGTGCCAGTAAGTGTTTATGGCTCATTTGGGATCAAATATATTTTGACTGGCTGGTAATCTTAGCAGTCTTGGGATTTTTTTTTTTTAAAAAAAATCTCTTCATATAAACAAATACCTGGATATTGTTTTGCATTCACTATCTAAGTCTAAATACTGATCAATCTGAAAATAGTCTATTTAATGTTGATGATAATTAATTTTTGGTTTAATCTTTTTATTACCTAGTAGTGGTGGTATATTTACTTGTGATTAGAAATTTTAATAAATTAAGTTATTAGTAATACTATGATTGAATATTCTATTTTACTTATTATTAGACTTCACTATTTAAAAAAACAAAACAAATACTATTTTTTAATTTTTCATTTATATTCTCATGATATTTTATTCATTTCATTTATAAGCTCACTTTTATATCATCTATATTAAAATCCCTAAAAAAAAAAAACTACTTGAATTTTCAAGTTTTAAAACAAAAAATGAAGAAAATAAGAAAAGGAAAAATATTATGTGAATATCATGTGATGTTATCTGGATATTATTAAATTATATAGAAACTAAAAAAAATTGAAATCCTACAGTATTATACTTTTGATATTAAGTTGCATAAAAATGCAAACGTATAGCTATATAATAGTTATTTTTTAAAAACAGAATTAAAGAAATGGTTAGAATGTTTGAAAGAAAGAAGTATCAATTTCATAGACATATGAGAAGATATAACCTTATGGTGATTAACTTGTTAGTGGCAGATTATCTGGAACATCATTAACTAAAACTACTGAAAACTATTGAAGTGTGTAAATTTCAAGATCGAGACTCATCTATAATGAATATATTTAATAAAGATGAAAAAACAAAACTAGAATTAAGTGTATTAAAAATCAAAGTTTATTGAAAAGGAACAATTTACCATATAATGGGTTTAACCAAAAAGACAAAAACATATTAAAACAAATCACAAACATATTGTAACTTCATTATCTATAAAAATATATACTACAAGATTCATAAATGGTTTAGTTATTATTTGAAAGTCATTGGTTTAAGGATTGGATGCTATAGCACAGAAAGCAATAATATTATGAACATAAAAACAGAACAATAAATGATTGAAAGCTATCATACAAATGTATAAATAATTGTTATCTTTAATCATTAAGACTTTCTGTATATGGATTACTAAATGTAAACCTATCAACCAGACTTCTTTCTTCAAACTGTGAAGCACTTTGTTAGAAATGTTATCAATTAGACAATCATAATTCTTCTTAGATTCATTATAACTTTTATATTATTTAAATGCTTTGAAGTAATAGTTTTACTCCATGGTGTAAACATTGTTTCCAAAATAATAATACCCCAATTCATATAATGAAATATTAGATTGAAAAACATAAGGATTCATCAAACACATTTTCTATAATTTCTTCATTTACCCGATTTAAATATTATTAATCTTCATTCAATATGCCATTTTAAAATAATGAATTAAGAATCAATATATTTTACTGAAATCTTTCTAAGAATTTGAAGCTTTTATCCATAGAAAATGAATTAAATTCTTTCAAATGTTACATAACTGCACTACATATAAAGTGCATGTAGTTCTTGATGCAAGTGGGGATTCTATACAATGTTGATAAAAATATCACAGGTGTTTGGATGTGACTATATCTTAAATATTTTTAAACTGGATGTTACTGTAATCATGTGCCTATAATTATCAAACAGTATCTTTTTTTTAATTATTAAATTTATTTATTTGTTTGTTACTCCATAAAACTAGTTTTTTTTTCCATAACATTTTTTTAAAAATATATATAATGCATGTTTATTAGTCTTACAAGCTGATTTGATGGTTGAAATATTATGTGTGAATCTTTTTTTTTTCTTTTAATAAAATTTTTATAAGTGAATATAAGCAAAATAAAAATGAACAATTAAAAATAGATATTATCAAACATCTATATAAAAAATAAGCACATGTTTGATCTGTATTATATTTAAAGTTTATATCTAATATTAAATGATATAAATAAGCAATTTCCACACTAATATGTAGATAATAATTATAGGAATAAAATTAGGAAAAATACAATATTTATTAACTGCTAAGCCAGGCTTTACGTAAGGAGTATCTTTGTCAAAGCATGATTGACATAGGAGATTAATTTCTAAAATAATAAAAAATGATTAATAATAATTTAAATATTTATTAAAAAGTGATTGTGTCTACATGTTTATAAAAAAAATAGCACTTAAAGAATACATTTATATAATCTGCATTACCATATTCATTGGCAAATTCCAGCACTAATGCTAATTAATACATAGATTAAATACTTTTATCAATCATTTTATTGCACAATTTTAACATAATATAATAAAAATAATATTTAACATCTTATAATGTAATATTTAAAAATGTTTACAGATTTTTTATGAAGATTGTAGATTCAGCTGAATAAAAAAGATAAAAGGAAAACAAAACTGCTTAAAGAGTTCAAAAAATGAGAAGTTGTGATCCTTAGATAAGTAAACATTAATTATGTGATTAATGACAAAAGGGTGAATAATATTTTCTATTTAATATATAAATCTATAATCCCATAGACTATAATTGATAGAGTTTGACCATCTTATTATATTTCCAATCTTTTCACAATTGCCAGATTGCTGAAAATATCAGTAAAATTGTATAGTAATTTCCCTGACTTTTTTTAAATACAAGTTAAAACATTTATAAGCAATTTCTCTGCTAGCTAGAAAAAAAAAAAAAATCTGCTTTAGAATGCATAACTGGGCTAAATATTTTTTTAGGTCTTGTAATTGTCATCAACTCTTAATGAGTGCTTCAATCTTACCAGTTTCTAAAATTAATAATGAATTTTATTATCTTACTTTTAATTACTTATAATTTCCCAAACACTAACAATTAACTCAATCTAGACATTCTGAAAATTCTATAAGGAAATCATATCAATTTTGAAAACTAGCTATTTTAATTTTTTAGAGAATAGTTTAAATATTCAATTATATAAATTTATCAGATTGTAAAATTTGATTGTATTAATTGCAAGATTATGTAAGTAAGTGCATTAGTTACATATATTGTATATAAAGATAGATCTCAGTATTAATGATTAAGTATTTGTGAAATACTCTTTTTCTCCCACATAACTTTTTTTGCAGTGATTATATTAATTATAATGTAAATAGGAATATTTAACACTTTCTTAATGCACTTAATACAATGGAATATCTTTATTAAATTTTTCAAATCCAGATGAGTTTTGATTGTACAATCTCCCTCAGGAACTGCCAATTACAATGTTATTATAATATTACCATATATGCAATGTATAAACAAAATATATATGTATAGCAATATTATATACCATTAATCATCATATATATATTGATGCCACTGTAAATGGATAATTAAAACAAACACAGTCGGCACACTTCCATATTATAGTTTCTACAAAAGTACTATATTTTGTATTTACAGCTCTGAAACAGTAGAATTAGAGAATTTAATAAAAAAACAGCATTGTATTGGGTTTATAACAAAAGCACTTAAATATTATTCCTGTTTATATTAATGATTAAGCTGATTCTAGAATTGATTTAAATTTTCATCTGAAACAAATATAAAATACTGAAATATTTTTAATATATGATGGTTTACAATTATGCTATAACAAATGTGAATTAAAATGTGACAAGTTAGAAAATTCATTATTAATAAGAAACAGTTCTATTGTAAAACATTGATTTTTTTCAAGTGTGTTGAAATAATTGTCCTTAAGATTCACTAAAAGTAAATTATAATACATTGTGCTACAAAAATCATGACTTGTTTTATGATAATCATAATGGTCAGTTTGCTATGCTCAACAATATAGGAAATTTAGATTTCTAGCATGCAATTAAATGTCTTATGTTATTTTAAATTTAATCACATCTTAATGAATAAGTTAGAAAAAAAAACCCACAATAATATTATTTTTAATTTACTTAATACTAACACATATGCTACAAAATTATTGTGATAAAGTGTAACCAATGGATCAAAGTCCAAATTAAAAATAATTTAAGATGGAAAGATTGACTCTTACTACAGCAATTTGAGATATTTCTGAAAAATTTCTATGTATTTCAATGCCTACATTAATTATTAATCGGAATATAGATGTAGATAAATCTTTTTGAGCACCAATGAATAAATTCAATGAACTTTATCTCAGTCACATTTACTATTCATGTTATCACATCGCAGCGTTCAGAGAGATTCACAGAGTGTTTAATTGTTTAAAAACTGCTGAAATTGGCTGCGATGTGTTGCACTGTGACTTCTTATACGGAATCAGGAATCTCTCAGCCACTATGCCCAGAAAAACCTGTTAAGTCACTTTCCCTTCCCTAAGTTTTCCCATATTCTTCTCTATCCTGCTCCATCCCATTTCCACAACATAATCTTTGTCAACTCCATAACCTTTATATCTAAATCCCCCTTATCTTTTCCCAAATCCAGCATAAAAAACAATAACCCACTTTAAGTATAATCATTTTGTTTATATTTATTCTTCCACAACTTCATTATTTGTATGTACTCTTTCTGCTTGCATTTACATTCAATTAACAGATGCCTAATATTTTCTATGCATTCCTTGCACAACTCGCAGACTAAATCACCCACATTTTCCCATTTATTTGTATTCTTTGTTGCTAAAAGATCCTGTGATGTGATGTATTTGGCTTCTCCTTAAACGAAGTCAAGAATATCCTGATGTGATGTATTTGGCTTCTCCTTAAACGAAGTCAAGAATATCTCAGCAATTATGCCCAGATAAACCTGTTAGCCATTTTATTCTCCATTCCCCACTCTTAAATCTTCCCATATTCTGCCCCATCCCATTTCCACAGCATAAACTTTGTCAACTCTATGGCCTTTATATCTAAATCCCCCTTATTTCTTCGTAAACCCAACATAAAAACTAATAACTCACTTTCGGTATATTCACTTTGTTCATGTCTATCCTCTCATAACTTCATTATCTGTTCCCTTTCTGCTTTCAAGCATTTACATTCAATCGACAGGTGCCTAATATTTTCTATACCTTCCTTACACAATCTGCACATTAAATTATCCATGGTTTTCCATTTACATGTATATTCTCTTGTTGCTAAAGATCCCGTTCGAGCCTTAAATAAAAAACTACTTTCCTTACTATTATCATAAATTAACTCGCATCCAATATTCCGTTTACTTCTATATATATTTAAACTCTTCTTACCCTTCATACTAGTTCTCCATCTCTCCAACTCCCTATTTTTTATTAATGCTTCTATTCTTTTATCCCATTCCTTACCACTATAACACTCAACAATCCTCCTAACACAATCATCCCACCTTTTATACAAGTATACTGGTATAAATTCTTTATCCAAATCTTTCGCATACCGCATTACCTTTCTCACCCATCTTGTTACCTGCCCTTTACTCATAACCCAATTGAACACTATTTTTGCTATTCTTTTACTATCCATAAACTGCAACCTATCAAACATTTTCATTTTACTTTTTGCATCTCTCATATAAAAACTTGACCATCCCATTCCTCCTTGAATTGTCCTGAGCGGCTAGAATACAACCCGTCCTCTTTAGGCCAATTCATGAACTACAACACAAAATGTTTAACCCTTTAACGATCACATAATAAAGATAACTTTAAAAATATATATCACAATATACTGTTCGCTGTAAACATAACATTTACCATTCTTATATTCCTTTTTTAATTTTATGCTGTTTTTTTTTTTCAAAATCTATTGAATTTTGGGATATTTCCTACAGATTTTTACAATATTTGTATTTTTTTTTCTATACATTCGTATCATTGTATGCATATTTACAATTGTTCATTATTAATACAGTAAATTATATTTTATAAAATCTTAATTCTATGTTTCATTACTAGAACATTAAAATTACAAATAATTAAAATATATGAACTTTCTGTATATATTATATGATATATATATATTTAATAGACAAAAATAATTTGCAATATGCATCTATCATAATTTTCCAAAGTACAACTATATTAAGTAAAAGCCGGTTGGTACAATTTGATATTTAATAAATATAATAAACAGTTAACGTCATTACAATTTAACATTAAGTGAAAGAGTCATCATCACCTAACTAAATGTTTCGAGCTGACTAGGACTAAATTTCCAATAATAATAATAATAAACTTTTCCAACATGCGAAAATAAATGTTTTCGTTTTATTGCTAAACCTAAAGGTCAACTGTCAACAGGAATTAAATTCTTACCTTCTTTTAATGCATCTGCTGTTAATGCATATAAATATTAATCCAGTGATAAAAATAAATATCAAAACATTAAAATGACTATTGTAAATAGGCAGACGAATATTTAACTCAAACTGAGTAGGGGAAATTACTTTCAATGTTTCTCTATTTCTTTATTTCGATTGGCTAGATAGATGAGCAAGTAGCCAATAAGAATAAAAATCAATCTAAAAAAAAAAAAAATTGTTCTTCAAACTGAAAGTTATTTATACTTAAATCAAAGCAGCGTAATACTATTTTTAAATCTTTTATTATAAATTGAAATAGTTATATAAACAAGAAAAACAAAATAGTAATAAAGTGATTATTTCATTAACTTCGGTACAGTTTATATATTTTAAAGATGGCGGATAACATAAACGTTAAAAAGCTGTTTGAAAAGTATAAAACTTTTATAAACACTAATCCGGATATAGCTACTCAAATTGAATCTGCTGTCAGATTACTATCATATTTTATTGCAGGTAATTTTTTTAAAGTTAAACTGATTTTTTTTCGTGCGCATGTAAATAATGTTTCTTCAAGCTCTACATTAGTTAATTCATTCAAAAATTCATAAACAACTAATTTCTTGCGCACTATAATAAAAATAACATATATACATTTAAAAAAAGATACTTTATAAGTTCGCGTTATTATTTTAGCTTAACAGAAATTAAAAAAACTAGAATAATATTTAATAAAGTTATGTAAATACATAAATATAAAAACAAACATTAAAATATTCTTCGGAAATGATATAAGCTGTCTGTTTTATCTACATTCATTACCTCTGTAAATTAATAAAGTTTGTTTAAAATAGTATTTTGATTTTATTAAATACTGGAGAAAAAGACATTTTATCAGTTGTAGAACAATTATTGTTTTTAGTTATTTTTATCATGAAAATTAGACCAAATCTTGAACCCATATGATCTGAGTTTGTAAATTCTGAGTCTTACATGAATTTACTTTCTATCTGTTTTTGCATTGTAAACATTGACAGAAAAATGGCTTTTATTTTTAATTTTAGGACATGCATTACATCTTTTAATGGTTAAAATTATGCTTTTTTTAAAATATTAGGTAGCAGTTATAGCTAATGATATATTTATTCCTTGATCTTTGTTTATAATAAATATTAATTTGGTAACATTGTACAAGGAGCCAAGAAATTTACATATGGATACATGGTTCTATATTTATCATATCTATATTGTGAAATTTGAAATAGTCTGTTTATTGGTCAATGTTTTGAAATGTTGACCAAAATACTGATATATATTCTCTGTTTTATTGATAGCATAGTGCTTCAATGATATATATGATTTTTAAGAATAAGTTATAATAAGTTTAGCTTATCAGACTATGAAAAATGTCTGCCATATTCATTACCTGATATTTAAATCTGAAATGAAATAGGAAAAATTAAATTTGGCTCATAGAAAATCCAGATTTTTTGAGACAAATAATAAAATTAAATCTGCTAAACATTTTGGATCAATGAATGTTAATATATTGACTATAAAAAGGTCATATTTTTTTAGCTGAGCCCATGATTCATCCTAATATTGAGTTGAATGCAATATGTTGCACATTTTTCTACTTGGAAAACTTCAGTTTGTAGTACAAAAATATTTGTCTGACTGTAATATAATAGAAATTTGGATTGCTTAATGCATAAGTAAACTAGGAACCAGAATTTAAAAAATCTAAGGCTTGTTATATTGGTGACCTAGGTTTGAATCTAAATTGAACTTTAATATTTCCTCAGCTAGTTCAGAGATTATAAATAAGCACAGGATTTTTTTTTTTTTTTAGATAGCTGCTCTGCAAACAATGAGCTCAGAGTTGTTATCCAAAACTTTTACACTTTTGTAAATAGTGATTATTTTGTATAATTATTAAATTTTATAATTTTCTTTTATTTCTGGCCTTGGCATTTATTTCAAAATTAAATATATATTCTAATCTACATTGAATAAAAGTTTGAAAAAAGTTTCAGGCTATATTTAATTGATCATAGCTATCCATTCATATATTGCTCAGTAAATGGGTATTAATTGTTCTTATCTAAAAGATAAGACAAAAAAAAAAAATAACTTTTATCACTAGGCAGTTTTCTGGACAGATGAGTAATATCTTTTTTATTGTTCTTTTGAGAATTGTAGCTAAAGTTTTATCTTACAGTGGTTTATTTAAAAATTGTATTTTTTTTTATTTTGATTGAGATTAATGGAGTTTGCAGAGTATTTATTAAGAAGTTTCATAGTGAATACAAAGGCATGTAAAGGAGAAATCCCATAACATGCTTTGAGTTGCAAATTTTTTATCTGGATTTTACTAATATAAATAATGAAAACACTTCTTTTATGCATTTTGTACAATGCTTTTTTATATCACATTTGCGAAATAGCTGACAGTTTCAATTTTTTAACAGTCTTCCTCATAGTTGTAATATTATATTCATAAATATAATTGCCATATTATTATGAATTACATATTTAAAACAAATTTTTTATTAATATTAAAACCACATAAATTTTTAGTTTAATTTAATTTGATTTTTTAATATATTTTTATCAAATTAAATGAGATGAAATTTTAATTGTAATTAAGTTTAAAATAATCAGTTTTATGGTTTTAAATATAATCTATATCTATCTAGATTTTGTCAAAAGAGTTTTAATAGAAATAATTTTGGTTGTTCTGAAAAAAATGTTGAATAGGAGATATTATTTGTGACATTATTGTTTTTAACAATTACTATCATAAGATATATATTTAATGCTGCCTTAGAATTCATTGACCAACTACACCAGCTTTCAGGCAAAAGTTATTTGTATAAACCAGTTTTTTTTATTATTATTATAGGAGTATAAAGTAATATATTACAGTTTATTTATTAAAATGACATACTCCAGTAAATTTAATATATATGTCATCACAGCAACAACTTCATTAAGGAATGTCTGGATGACAGTAAGTCTAACACTATACAATGAAGTAATTTTAAAATATTTAAATAATCAATAAGAAAAACAAATGTCATAATGAATGAATAAAATAATTTTTATAGCAATTTTTTTTTAACTTTTAAAAGTTTTTTATATGTGTTTGACCTGCAGAAAATACACTTAATTAACATATATTATTTAAAATACCTTTAATATGTACTTATCAATTTAATCATCTAGTTTATTTGTTCTAAAGCAACACGGTTTTTAAAAAAAATAAAAAATTGTGTTTTAATAAATAAATTAATCAAGGAATTTAAGTACTGAGCACAATGGCTACAGCAATTAACTAATCTGAGTTTTTATTTTTACTTTCCTTTATTAAGAATTGATTAGTTTTTTTATTTACTTAGTTATGTGTTTATAGTTGGCTACTAATTATAATGATGAACTTCAAAAGTAACATTGTTGTACTATATGTAGAAAATATGTCATAATTTTTAATCTATAAATCAATCAGAACTTAATAAAATATGGTATATACTCTTTAGTTAGAATAAATGATTTTATTTATTTTTATTTATATATTTTGGTATAAGACTCAGATCATAGTATTTAGTTTACATTTGGAATTTTTACAAATCTTTATTATATTCAATGCTAAATTTATTTATTTATTGTATGTTTTTTTTTTTTTAATAGACAGCTTAACTTTTAACAAAATATCAAGGAAATATAGAGATCCCAATTAGGAGATAGTCTCATTAGTGGCCTTATTAAGTTCTTATTCTGCCATTGTGGCCATAGATTTTACAGTTTTTAACTATTATGGTTTATACTTGCTCATATGTGAATTCCATTTATGAAACGTGAATTCAATGACCATGAGTTGTCCTGAATATTTTGATGAAACTCTCTAATAAGATCTAGAAAAATCAAATCTAGCTGCTTTCATAGTTGAATCTGAAACAAAAAATTTTTTGAAATTTTATAGAATCATTTTTTATGCTCTAATTCTTCAGTTATAGATTTTTAGTTGAGCATCCCAAAAGGGAATCTTGATTTGAGATTAATCTTAAGCATTGAAAGTATATCTTGGGTTTTTGGTAAGTCTGACATACTTATTAGCTTTGTACACATTTTCTTTCAGGCAATTTCTTTTCTGATATCTGATGGAAGAATATGTGAATGAATAGGAAGCCACTGCAATGGAATGGACTTCAGTGTGTGGATAATATTTTTTATCCTAATGTCCATAATTTTAACAGGGTCATAATTTTTACTAGTAGAATATACTAATACTGAGATTGTTGTCCATAAAGTGCTTGCATTACAACCTGCAAATAGTATCAGCCAGCTTTCCAAGGAACTTATTCCTAAAAATTATTTTTAATTCTAATTTTAGATAAATGAGGGAAATAAATTAGGGTATGATCCAAGATTATTCCTAAATTGTACCAAGTAGGATTGTATTTTAGTCTATTGTTGCAAAAGATTATATTCAGATTATGAGATGATTATCTGTTATTTAAATGAAAAATTAAACATATTAACATCATTGAATTAGGAATAAAACCCCATTCTTTGGAAAATATTTCTAACTTTTTCTTGTCCTTATTGAGAAACTTATCTACTGCAGGAAAATATATATATATTTTGAGAAATCAAAACATCTGCACAAATGAATTTATTGCATTCTGCAAACCTCTCGCACTTATTAGCCAATCAGATGTTATTAATAGCGATCAAATCGTAAATACAAGACAGAGAATTTAACAAGAAGAGGGCTTCCACCCTCCTCTTTACTTTCATGCTGTATGTTTGTAATTTAATCTCAGTGAGTTAAATGTGAATATGTTTGAAGATTCACGCTTTCAAATCTAAATACTTCAGACTGGCTTGGATATATAGAAAGACAAGTAAAGAGGAGGGTGGACGCCCTCTTCTTTTTAAATTCTTTGTCTTGTATTTACGATTTGATCGCTATTAATAACATCTGATTGGCTAATAAGCACGAGAGGTTTGCAGTCTCTCAGTTTAATTTCAAAGACTGTTTGCGCTTTATAAATTAAATATTATTTATTGCATTCTATATTTGGAAGATCACTAATGAATATATTAAATAAAGTAGGTTAGAGAACCAAACTCTGTGATAGATTTCTGTAAAATTTTGTATCTACTATGATTATCATTTAGTGTCAATTGAATTTTTTAAAATAAATAAATTAATAGTTTTTCTGCATTTAAGAATTTTAGAAACTTTTAGATGACCAGCTTTCCAATCGGAATCATAAGTTGAGTTTAGATTCATAGAGAAAGTACCAGTTTTTAATTTGAAACTTATTTTAATGTAAATTGTTAAAGCTTCTATCTGGTTTAAAACTATCCTGCTTTACAATTAGATAGCTTTCAATTATTGCAAAATTCATGTTAGTATGATTCTTTCAAAAGATATATAGTGTAACGTTTATTTATATACGTTGCAAATATATTGGCATTTGGTAAAAGCTAAAAAAGTAAATTTAGATTTTTTTTTGATTAGTATAATTTTTGTTAAAACATGCAATGAAAGTTAAAATTGTCATTCTTATTTTTTTTTTATCTAATTGGAAATAAAAATTGGAAAGAATAAATGACATGCAGATTACTAATCCAGATAAATTAAAAGAATTCCAAAAGTATAAGCTAAAAGAAAAATATTTTAGCTAATTAAAGATGGAAGAATAATGCTAAAAAAAATTAAGACTTTGTAATTTAAATTTAAGAGAGAGTGTACAAGATTATTATCTTATATGCTGATAAAAAGACAAAAGAGTGCGCAGAAGTTTCATAAACTGGATCGCGATATAAAAAGGAGAGGACAACTTCAATCTGGGTCTTCTCTTTAACTTCTAGTTACGTCTCTGAAAGTTGGAGGTTTCCACGAGCATAACCTGTGGCAAGAAATATACTTCTACACAGGTATGCCCCTTGCTGTACCAAGCTGTCACACAAGCATGGAAACGGGACTTGTGAAGACCGCTTTTTGCAATAAAAGGGTCACTACAACCGTGCCTTTTCTCCAGCTATAGAACGGAACAATAATGGAAGACGCCGACAGGAGAGACCAATGGAAATTCTCATGATCTGGGATCCCATAAACCTACATGAACTTACCGGTAAGTTAAGAATAAATTTTCCTGATAGTGACTTAAAAGTTTGCAAACAATTATTTATCTAAGCTTAGACTACCATCCTGATATAGACTTTTCTTTTCGTATTCAAGGGACTTTCTAATAAAGAATTTTATACAAGATCTTGGGACATTATTAAATTGCTTTAATTGCTTAATCTAACTGTTTTTGTTAATCGATTCATTATCTGGATTAGTGTATGTGTACTTTCCTGTTTAGTTAATTCGTAATTTAACTTATAAATATTTTTAGTTTGTTAGAATAAAAGAGATTTTACTTTTATCAACCTTTTCATTGTGCGTTATTAATAATAGTTATTATTTTTTTAGTATTAAATTTATTATTAGTTTAATAAGATTTAAAACTGAATTTACCTTGCCAATATGTTTAAACAAGCCCAGGAATAATAATCAAAAAGGAGAAAATAATTCTCGTTACGGTATGATGCAATACCGATTAGTTTAAAAACATTTTTTTTTAATTTGCGAGATGTTATGTGACGGTTTCAGCGAGTTCTTGTAGAACTCTGGCGCCTATCAAATAAATTAAAAGCTGATCTCGTCGATAGCATAATTCTCAACAATTACTAGGCCGAGTTGATCAGGAAATATAGCTGTGTTTTTAGGATAGAAATACAACTTTCTTCTTTTTTGACATAGCTTGATCAACTCGCGCGCAGTTTATATTAGCGTGTAGAGGCCTAGCAAAACGGAAAACGTTATAATAGGAATCATAGAATAATTATATTAGGTAATAATTTTTTAGATCATTGATACCCTTATTTGTTTTTAAGACTACTGTAGTTTTACTTTTATGCCAAATTTTTGGCATAATTATTGTATGAATAATATTACTGAATACTTTTATTAGCCATACTTTGCTTTTACATCTTACATTTTTTATAAACTCTGGAAGTATATTACTAGCTCCTACTTTTTTTCTTGATTTAAGATAATTGAGAATAAATTCAAGTTTACCATCATCTTTAAGTTTTATTGATTTGATATTAGAAGAACATTATGAAAAAGAAGCTTGCCATCCTGCTCAAATAATGCTTTTCCTCATTCTACCAATCTTCAACTTAAAAATCTGATGTATAAAATTGACAATATTGAAAATTGTCAAATAAACAGATTAAAGGATCATCATATGATATGATTTTGAGATTTACAGATTGATAAAACTTATTTTTAACTTTTTTTTTTATTTTCTATCTTTTTTTTTTTCTTGTTTGTTTGTTTATTCTGGGGTTAAATGGTCATGGTTTGCAAGTTGTTGTTAAGGATAATGATTGATGTCAATCAGTTTTTTTTTTTTCAGTTTTCATATCTAAATTTATAAAATTAAATGTACAATACATAATTTGTATACTCTTGATATAAGTATAGACGATTTGATATATCATTAAAAATCACACAATAAACACTTAATAAACAAAACATCTTACTTATTGCATTGATTTAGAGATGACTTGATAAATTATTATAATATGCTTATTTCTACAATATGCATATGCCAGAATTTTTTTTTTTTTATATGTGGATATGTTGTGATTAATAGTTGTAGTAGATACATTTATAGATACTTTTTTTTTTTAGCTGTAGGAAATTATTTTAAATATAAAAGTATTATTTTGTTAAATATGTTTTTGTGATTAATAATGTTTAAGAAAATCATTATTTTGCATTTATGCTTTTTCCCTATCTCTCTCTTTTTTTTTAAATCTAACATTAATAATAAAACTTGGATCTAAATTAAAGCTTTTAAAAACATCAAAAATGTTAAGATGTGATATGTTGGACTGTTGAATGTGTAGAAAATTTTAAACTTTATTTAAACTTTTCAAATACAAACAACTTGTTAATAATAACACACAAATAGACAATACAGGTTAGTAATTACACAACGTTTCGAGTAGTATTATTCTCCACTCTTTTTCAGGTGTTGCTGGCCTATATGCACAGTGACAATATTCGCTTAGAAGTTGAACTTGCACCTTTAGATTCTTGTATATCTAATTTAAGGTAAACGCTCTACCAACTGAGCTATTCTGTCAAAGGCAACATATAGTAGAAATTTGATATATTTATATATGACGGTTGGTTCCTGAGTCAAGTCTAATTATTTTTATTTTTTCCTAAGAGCAAGATTAATTAGAGGCTTCCATACATTGTGTATTGAGACACTGGGTTGACTTATAGGATTATTTACCATTGTCATATGAGCAGCTTCCTTGAATTTTCTTCTATGCATTTTTTCCTCTTTATCCAATATCTTTGTATTTTCCCACTTAAGCATGTGGTCATTAGTACATACATGATCTGCTATGGTAGACACATCTGATTTTTCTCTTTTAACCATTAGTTTGTGTTCCTTCAATCGTTGTTCAACAGGGTGACAGGTCTCACCAATGTATTTCCTTCTACATTCACATGGTATTTCCTAGATGCAGTTTTTGTTCTTCAGCATTTCCAGTTTAGGCTTAGTAGAAGTGAGCATTCCTCGAAGTGTGGTATGGCTTTGGAAAGCAATTCTAATATTATATTGACTGCAGATTCTCTTTAGTTAGTCCGCCATTCCTGGTATGTATGGATATACTATCGTACCAATAACTGTTTTCTCTTTTGGTGTCTCT
Organism: Epiperipatus broadwayi; assembly: GCA_028023455.1. Lineage (NCBI taxonomy): Eukaryota > Metazoa > Onychophora > Udeonychophora > Euonychophora > Peripatidae > Epiperipatus > Epiperipatus broadwayi. Next base: position 1,736,875 of record JAQFVV010006404.1, read on the forward strand.
TTGTGCTGTCTCTTGAAGCTTTTTTCTGATGACTGCTGATGGATAATCATTCTTCATAAGCGAATCTTTTCTTTTTCCAAATCACTGGTTTCTGAACAAACCTCCTTTGCTCTGTTCCATAGTGATAGGACAATTTCTTGTTTAGTTCTTCTTGTATGATTGGATTTGGAAAAAGAAAAGATTCATATAGAATAAATGCTTATGAAGAATGGTTAGCCATCAGCAGTCATCAGAAAAACCTTCAAGAGACAGCACAAAGAGACAACAAAAGAGAAAACAGTTATTGGTACGGTAGTGTATCCATACATACCCAGGAATGGCGGACAAACTAAAGAGAATCTGCAGTCAATATAATATTAGAACTGCTTTCCAAAGCCATACCACACTTCGAGGAATGCTTATTTCTACTAAGCCTAAACTGGAAATGCTGAAGAACAAAAACTGCATCTATGAAATACCATGTGAATGTGGAAGGAAATACATTGGTGAGACCTGTCGCCCTGTTGAACAACGATTGAAGGAACACAAACTAATGGTTAAAAGAGAAAAAACATGTGTTTACCATAGCAGATCATGTATGTACTAATGACCACATGCTTAAGTGGGAAAATACAAAGATATTGGATAAAGAGGAAAAAATGCATAGAAGAAAATTCAAGGAAGCTGCTCATATGACAATGGTAAATAATCCTATAAGTCAACCCAGTGTGACAATACACAATGTATGGAAGCCTCTAATTAATCTTGCTCTTAGGAAAAAATATAAATAATTAGACTTGTTAAAAAAAAAAAAAATTTGAAGGACTGAGGAGGATTTGAACCAACCCTCATATATAAATATATCAAATTTCTACTATATGTTGTCTTTGACAGAATAGCTCAGCTGGTAGAGTGTTTGCTTTAAATTAGATATACAACAATCTAAAGGTGCGAGTTCAACTTCTAAGCAAATATTGTCACTGTGCATATAGGCCAGCAACACCTGAAGAAGAATGGAGAATAATACTACTCGAAACGTTGTGTAATTACTAAGCTGTATTGTCTATTTGTGTGTTATTACTAACAAGTTGTTTGTATTTGAAAAGTTTAAATAAAGTTTAAAATTTTCTATACATTCAACATTCACTCATAAATGATGGAAATAGTCCAACATATCACATCTTATAATATACCATCATTACAAACCTTCAGACAAATATCAAAAATGTTAAATGTTTTTCTACAAAATATTATTAAAGAATATGTTAAAGTAAAAAAATTAGCATAGTGCAATAAATATAAATTTGCCCTTTTTATTATTGGTAATGTATAGTAAACATATACAATATAGATTAATTTAGTAGGAAATAATAAAAAGTATTTTCTAATATAAGATTTCTATTGTACATTTTACTTAGTTTAAATATGTATAAAATTATTAGAATATGAATTATCTACTCTGTTCATAAAACCACATTTCATTTATTTTGCAGAGTAAGAAGAGATGTGTTATTATAATTTGTTCTACAAATGCCAATGAACCAACAAATTTCTTTCAATTCTACATAAAAGAAAAATAAATTGGAATTATTTATTGAAATTCATTTATTTGTGACTACTAGAATAGTGTGACCAATGTCATAATAGCAAAGATATTCTATTTAATTTATAGATAAAGCTAATATGTAAGCTTTTTCAATAACTCATTTCTAATGAATAGTTTTATGTTGTTTTTTGTTCTCATTTTTGCAAAAGTAAAATATACATGTTTAGCTAAAACAAATTATCTATTCATTGCCACAAGATAATTTGCTTTACTATTTTCTAAAGTTTTTTTTTTTAATCAAAATTTAATTGCTAATTTTATTAATAAAACATTACTAATATATCAGTAATCATTGATGTCTAAAAATAATTGAAGTCATTAGTATCACTTCTACTATTAGGTGAAAACTTAGATGTAAATTATATAATGGAAATTTATATGTATATTTTTCTTATGTAAACATAGTAATGGATGTAGATGAGAATTTAAAATCAGTGAGTTGATTAGCAAAAAGTGATATATGATAGATACCATAGAGAAAGTCTCTGAATAGGTGTCCAGAATCAGATTATTTATAGTTATTGGCAAAAAAAAAAAATCTTACTAATATATATATATAAGGACAATCACATGGAATATTGCTCAAAAAGCCAATTCAAGTCAAACCATTAAATAACAGATTAAGTATGATATTTCTATTCATTGTGATTAAGATTTTTCTGTTTTACTTTCTTCAGCTAAAAATTAATGAACTTGGACCTTTTGAATCTGCTGTTCTACTATCCTCTTAATGTTAAAAAGCAGTTCTTAATGAATTGATGTCAGCTTATTATTTAAATAAACAGATAATTTGATAATAGTTTGATTAATCCATCTATATAAGCTAAAGTCATGGTTTATTTAAAGATATTTTTGTAAATTATTTAATAGAGTTTTTATTGAACAAAAGTAATCCATTTGTCTCATGGTATCAAAGAATTTTAAAAGATTCATAGATTCATAAATGAGAATAATCTCTGTTGTTATAGCAATTAAATTGGGTTAAAGTGTTTACATCTTCAAAAAAGAGCTTAGTATTAACTGAAGAAAAAAAAAACATTTTAATTTTTTTTTTTTAATTTTTAAATAATTCCAGCAAAACAAATTCATAATTCTCATTATTTACAAGGCAAATCAACATACATGGGCTTCTCACTAACATGTATCAACCAGTATAGTAAATTTACTAACTTTTTGTTTTTGAGTTTAAGACCCAAGAAAATATTATGATCTTTTTTTTTTTAGTTAGATTTACCTAAAGATATTGATATATGTGTGTAATTGCTGTGGGATTTTTTTTTTGTATATTTATAACATAAAAATAAATTATGGCCCTCATTTTCTGGAAGTTGTAAATTTTTCAACCAAACCGGCAGAAAAGAATCTCTTGGTTACAAATCTAAACTACTATTCAGATCTTTTACTTAGCTATCTACAATTGGAACATTATCAAACTTTGTAAAGTTAGAAAAAAAATTGAAAAAACAATTGATTTGAAAGATGGATATATATTTTACTTTAAAGACACAAATATTGTAAACACAAGTGAAGTAGAATTCATCATAAATAAAAAATGGGAAAACAATAATATGGAGATTGATAATATATTAGACAGATTGGAAAGATTAGCTATTTATCTTAATAGAAGATATTAAATATATATTATTCAGGGTTTATGCTTTGAAAATTTTCCATTCTCATGAATAAATGTTTTGTTTTTTTTTAATTATATAGAATGTTTTTGATCAGATCAAACAATATTTTAAAATTGTTGTGGAAAGTTTTAATGCTAGAATTGGAAAACAATTGAAAGATGAAAATGTTGTGGATAAATTTTGATGTGGAAAAAAAGAAATGAGAGAAGAACTAGATATATGGAATTTCAGGAAAAAAAAAAATTTTGTATTATGAATTTCTATTTATTAGGAAAATGATGAGTGAATACATAAGCATTCAAATAAATGAATTTCTGAATTAGATTGTATTTGACTAACAGAAATATGAACATTTTAAGATTATAAAATGCTTAATATTTAATATAGGAAGGAATCATCATTTAGTAAAACGTGTAATGTAAAGCTAGAGAAAATGTAAAAATATTTTTAAATGATGCAGAAAACAATTAATAATGTCATAAGAGAAGTATAATTGTGAATTGGTTTTAACATGCCTGGTATAAATTATTGCAAAGCTAAAGAGACAAAAGCTATTCTAAAACATATTAGTAACACTTGATATCACTAACTTTCACAAGCATTCCAATGATTTTAAATAAAAGTTGCAATTGTTTTAAATTAGTAACTGATTCTACTTGATTAATTAATCAGTTAAGAATGAATAAGGAAATTGTTGAATTCATTATCAAGTTTTAAGTTAAACGGAAGATTTTTAGATGTGATTATATGCATATCAGGACTAAGATATTGATATTTAATGAGATTTAAGCAGTTTTACATATATAGATCATATTACCAGAAAACCTAAAATAAATAATTGTAATACAAGTACTCCTCTGGGGAAGTAACATTAATCTTTTCTTTTTTTTCATTCATCATGCAGTTTAACATAGTAGTAGAGTGATAGATTTGAAATTTAAAAATTATTGGATCAAAGCTTATCCCTCATTTTTGATGCTCCATCATCACATAATCTTTTGAACAACTAATTATTTATTTTTGGGATTATAGAATATTACAGTAAGCTAGGTTTAATCAACTCTAATTTTTTTTAGGAGGGGGAAGTTAAAAGTACTATTTAATTAGTAAGACATATTTCTATATAGGATTCACTAATTCAAAAAAAAAAAAAAAACTGATTAAAGTTTTTTTTACCCATGATTTTAATATCTAAAATAAACTTAATACACTCATAGTTGTAATATGTTTAAAAAAATAATGCTAAAACAAAAACTTAAGACGTGGTAAAATAATTTTTGATACTGTTTCAGTATTTATTTAAATGATGTTTGTCACTATATATTTATTATATTTGCTAACTATGTGTAACTTGGATTCCTTCTATGACTCTGTGTATATTATCATTAGAAAATAAAGTGCATAAAGAATATGTGATATAATATGGTAATGGAAAATGCATAGTCAAGATAATAAAAGTAGCAAAAAAAATAATATTTTTAATATATTCACCATAATCCATATGAAACAGAAAGTAGACATTAAAGGACTTAAAACTGTTACTAAATAGCAAAATAAGTTGTAATCTATAATAAGTTTTAAAATAAGGGTTATGAAAAATGAATTGTTTCTTTATTGGCAAGGTTTATTAACCCTAGTTTTTTTTCTTTATTATAAGATCAATTATTATAAATAATAGTATTGGAAATCAACCAACCTATAATTTACATATTGTTTTTGCTTAATAATTAATTTTGATTGCTTCATAGTGCTTTTTTTATAGAATATCTATATAATTTGATTATATCACAGAAAGTTTTCTGTGTTTTAATAACCAACACCAATAGCTTTCAATTAATTCACTAAAAAATGCATTATTGAAGTCTTATAAGATTTTTGCAAAGATTTGGTTTATTGAACTGAAACCAATTTTATATGTGAATTAACATTATTTTGCATAAACTTCTAGGTCGATATATATTTTGAAACTGTTAGTTGTTCTCAAACATAAATTTAAAAAAAATAAAGGATTTATTGCTTGGGAGTTCACATAAGTTCAAGCTCCAAAAATGATGAGTTGAGTTATGATCCATGGACCTATCACTGCACTAAATTATAGGATGCAAACACAAATATGAGAATAATGTTAATTTATCTTTTGCTACATTGATGGAAACTCATCTTCAACAAAGTATATGATTAATAAGTTTTCAGACACTTTGAGTGATTGTTTCATCATATACCATTGGAATAATTATTGTTTTTAAAAGAAAGGCTTATAAATTATATTAAGATGTATTCATCTTTTGTTAAGTCTAGTTGGTTTAGCCATATCTTTTTGATATTTATATATTCTTATTTAACTTACTAGTTAAATAGATCAGATTATTATTTACTTAAAAAATGTTGAAACAGTACCTTCACAGAGAGTATTCTGAAAATCTATAAAGATTTTCAAATAAAACTCATTGGGAAATAAATATAAATTATAAAAGGAAAACTTTTCTTTCAATGAAGTCTTTAGAGAATTACAAATAACACTAATTAGAAAATATAATACTATATAAATGATTAAAAGAATATATATGTTGATAAAATTTTCTTAATCTGTGAAATCTTTTCTGCATAAACTAAAAAGTTTTGTGTGTAAGTACCAAAATATTAGCAATATATATATATTTAATACAATTATGTTTTATATATATCTGTAGTCTAAATGTAATATAGAGATTTGAACACAAACTTTCAAGCTCCCTTCAGCCATCCACTCTATCTCATACAACCAATCTGATACACATGATCACATACATGAAAAAGATAAATGATCGCCAATATATGTATTTTGTGTTACATCTAGACTCCAGGTATATAAAATATTCCAAATTCAGCCTTTATCCTGCCCATCCCTCTTCTGTCGATTTAAATGGCCATGGTTCTGTACATGAGGGGTCAGAGTGACTTAGAGTCAACATGAGCATGACAATAATATTGTCTTTAACAAGGGATTTGTGTGTTCCATCTTCAAATTTTTAATGGTATGGATGGAAGATGGAATAGATTGAAGCCTGTCCGTTAAATTGTGAAGATTTGCTATCTTAATATAAACCGAGCACTCATTATATACATGTGTGGAAGATGATGATGTGGACCAACTGATGAGTGCTGGTTCAGCATGAAATATGTATATTCTAGATTATTTATCTTTTTTTCATGTGTGTGGTAATGTGTATCTGTTATATGAGATAGAGTGGATGGCTGAAGGGAGCTTGAAAGTCTGTGTTCAAATCCCCTATAATACAATATATATATATATAATCATTAAAATTAGTCAACATTTACACAATCCCAATCTCAACCTGAATTGTCAGGGCAACGTGCTTTTAACTTATATATTGTACCCTCACTTCCACGAAATATATAATATATAACAAAATAGGACTAGCTCAGATAAATGGTTATGCTCGTTAAAATACGTCTAATCGATAATAAATATATCCTATGTTAATGTCTATTATTTAACTAGCTCTAGCTAATATGAAATAATAATATGGTTCGGTTTTATAAAATAATAAATAAAATATTTATTAAATCACAAGACCATAAAGTGAGATACAAGTGGTAATTTGAATTACATTGAGCTAATAATATTCCACAGGATACAAACTCAATGGCATAAGAATACTATCCTCCCTATTATTTCAAATAATAATACATCTACAGCATTCTTACGACTTTAAAATAATAATCAATTAAATATAATGCTAATAAATAAATCCTAATCTCTTTATTTAAAATAATATAACTAAAATAATCTCAGGCTCTTTAAACTAATTCTACTTAACTTATAATCTTCTGTAGTCAAGCATGATAAGGGATTTGATATCACCCTCAACTACACCTAACTAATAATAATAATCTTCAATGTATAATTCAATCTTATTTATTTTCCCCATTATAGTTATTATCAATAATAGTAATAGTAAATAAATAATATAGTATAATCTTTTAGCTTTCATGTGGCATCTTAAATAAAATGTGTGGTATAATCTGATAATATGTGGCAATGAAATAATATAACTCCGGTATATGACCATAATGATAATAATGATAATGTAAATGAAAATTTCTCAAATAAATCATATTAAGAAACACTATAATTCTTAAATAATAATCTTATTCATATTGTGCAAATATTATGTTCCGGTTCAAAACATCTGAAATTATGTGTTTGCGATGTGAAAGAATCAATGCAACACAAAAATTTATAAAAAACAAGTTTAACAAATTTTATTATAACACTCCAACAAAAATAAAATATGTACAATATTTACAATTAACATAATCTTGGATAATTACATACTTCTTCATCTCAAAAAAAATAAAATAATAAAATCTAAGTACCTAAGCCTTCACTCCGACTTAGAACTTTTATATATTTTTTAATATTCACAATAATATTACCAATAGTATTCATGGATATAATTATAGCTTAAAATATATTGTCTACAACTGAATGATATTATATGTTTCCATCAAAACATATGCAAATTATGAAAACATAAACTACAGAAGTAGCACTTATTTTAATATATGTCTATCAGTTTATACTCAATTATTTAAATAACTTTTATCATGATAGTGCTGACATTATCAAAAAATATATATTTATTCCGGTTTGTTACTAAATAAATGGACTCAATAAATAATATAACTAACATACTTTATACATCTTGCTTGGTATTATTTTAATATAAAATTCCTATGTGTGTGTTAATGCGTAGTCTAAACATAAAAATCATATTTATATAATACAATTACTTGTTCTATTCTATGTTGTTTCTCTAGATGTATCATGCATTAAAAATATGCATTACATGTAAGTTAAAAAATATTTTAAAAATTATTCAAAACGTTTCGTGAATAATTTTATTATCACTTAATATTTTAATAAAATACAAAATATTTATGATTCTTTATCCTTATTTTTAATTTTACTCTCAATCTCATTTGTATTCAATCTCAACATAATTCAAAGCAAGAAAAACCTATCTTATCCTCTTCCAAAATAACGATCCTTCAATTCCAAAATTATTTATCATTCTCCCTCAAAATACAATTCTGTACGATGCAATATCTTAGAAATTACGATAGCGATCAGATGCGTAGATATGAAGAACAAACAATAAACAGTGCAATAAAGAAAAGAGGCATGACTTCTCTGTCTAATAACCTCCACTAAAAATAATGTCCAAGCTATTTATTCAACTTTTCGGAACATTAATACTCAATACTAAGGATGTCCATGGAAATATACAAGTTACAGGGCTTCATTATCTGTACCTGCATAATTATTGAAATAATAAAATTTTTTCTATTCCTCATAAAAAACCAACATCTAAACATCCCTTGTGTTTCTTTTGTATACTCCCAAGTCACTAAACATTTAAAATTTCATCATAGATTTATCTATCTACATCGCCAAAATTCACAAACATATTTCTAAAAACAATAAATAAAATTCACATATAAATTCAACAATCTAGACTAGTGGTCTTCAACCACCGCCGCAGAAATTTTCGGCCGGGCCGTGCTAGACTGGCAAGAAAGTTAGTACTAACAAAATAATAAGATTTTAAACTTTTAATTAACATAAACAGTTTTTATTTATTTTTTCATCGCATTTTTACCAGGTTAAAAAAAAAGAAACAGAACAGAAACGAAATCTAATCAATCATACATATATTAATTTGTTTTTCTATTTATCACAGATGTTTATGGAGGGGTAGAATTAAATTTTTTATTATTTTTCTAAAAAAATTCAAAATTAAAAAAAAAAAAAGTTTTTTATTATACAAACTCCAGTTATCTTTTGATAGCCAATCACGGCCGCTTGTCGGCATTGTTTATGTGTTAAAACAATAAAATGTAACGTTACCGGGCCGCAATTTTAAAAATACGGTGACTTTTTTGATTTCTTAAATTTTTTTCTACTCCCTCTATTAATACAATATTTCATTTTTAGTGGGGGTTTTTTGGCTTTAACTTTATTTTTGAAATCACTTTTTTTTTACCTTTTTTTAAAAATCAAAATCAAAAAATTACTTGTCTCTAACTTTTACAAAGTATTTCTCTATACACCCCCCCTCCCCAGCCCAAAATAAAGTACGATCAAAACTTTTGACTTTTTCAAGTTTCGTTTTTTTTTTTAAAAAATACTCCCACTTTTTTTTGGCCTATAAGGCAATATATTTTTTGCCTTTATTTGTATACCGATAATATACTAAAACTTTTATTTTTAAAACCAATTTTTATTACCTTTTTTTAAAAATAAAAACAAACAATTTTTTAAAAAAACTTTTACTATTAATTACATTTTTTGATCCTTTCAAAACACCACAAAAAAAAAATTACAATAACATCAAAACTTCAGACTTTTACACGTTTCATTTTATTTTTTCAGATTTAAAATACAGCGAATTTTTTTGGGGGGCTGTATGGTGATTTTAATTATGCAATTTCTATTTTGCCATTACTACTATCAAAAGACATTCTCCATATGTATATAATCATCTTGTATATTTAACATTAAATACAGATATTACATTTATCATAATCATTGCCATGTAATTACACTAGCTATGATATTTCCCAACATTCAGGTGAATAACATTTTATTCTTGCATGTTTTAACAATGAAATAATAAACATAGAAATGCAATCACATTAATGAGAATGATTGTTATTGTACTGTTTTCTGTGTTCAGCTTGTGAAGGTAAGCAACACCATTACAGTACACAATAACTAGTGTGTTGTTTTAGTCAGTTATAACAATTATGCTTATCTAAGGCTAAGCAGGCTACATCTTTAAGAAAATTTATCCGTAAACTTCTGCCGGTCCGCAGGTGTGAGAAGGTTGAAGACCACTGATCTAGACTACTCAACAAGAAAAGTTTACTTCACTTCCAAAAATTCTTCAATAAAATACAAATGATGGGTATCGATGTACTAAGACAATACTTTAAACATTTTAAAATAATAGAGTTCCTTGACTAAAGAATCATATAACTTATATTCATCATTAAATCATATTATATCAGTAATATAAAATAAAAGTATGCATATTTTTTTTAATAAAAATCTAACTCATATAATCTTTGGGTGTTTAATACATTCACACATACCTATATGTTCATACAACAATATTATAAAATACTTTATACCATCTAAAGAAAATAAAATAAATACATCATAAAAAAAAATTAATATATTATAACTTTTACCCATAACGATAATCGCTAGTTGATTACTTTTAGATGTTTTCTTAGTCCACATTTAATAAAATATTACATAATATAAGCATTTATTCAGCAACTATCATACTAAAAATATATAAAAAACTTTATAGAAAAAAAGTTAAGTATTTTTTATGGTAATTATAATACTATATTAGTAAATAATTTTTTATATGTACTTTTCCTATCTACAATTAGAATAATAAAACTTAATATTATTATTAGTTCATAAAATAATAAAAAAAATAGCTACGTAAAACTCCATTCCATGATAAGCCCTCATTTTCTCCCCTGATACACGTTGCTACAACAACCATTGTCTTAACACTTGAAGTCAGCAACTCCTCTCCCAGCACGATGCATGATCAGTTGATTACAAAAAAAAATGATGAACGAAAAGAAAGAAAGTCGATTTTTAAAATCATAATTTATAGATGAAAATAATCATTAATCCTTGCTTTAAAAAGTTTATAAAATTAATCCTTTATCTATATTTTTTCAGATAATGATTATCAAAGATACTATTAATTCATAATGTTTAAAATAATTCTCTGGAGTTTTTCTTATTCCACAGGATCCTGTATTGGCTTCTAGTGTCTCTGACATGGTGATATGGATTCAGGCGTACTGATACGTAAATTGCACATTTTTTTTATTCCAATAAAATTAGCATTTAATCATTTCATAAAGCTAGCATATACTTCTTCCATCAGGATAATTTTAATTATACAAGTATTTTTATTTTATTTTCCAAATAATAATTTCCAATACCGGTTTTTTTCTTAAAATATTAAATAATTGCGGTCTTCTTAAAGTGATATCTTGTTTTATAAAACATATTTGCAGTAACTTTAATTTTTATTTCTCCAATATTTTTAATAACAGTTCAGAATAATTCTTAAAAGAATATTTTCTTTAAAAGAAACATTCACTGCAACTCTTTATTAAAACTATGTACTTTCAAAATATTGAAAAATTAAAAAAAGTCTTTACCATATTGCTTTGCTGGTTTTTAGATAAAGCTATCTTTTTTTTACAATAAAATGTATTTACTTTTAATTTCCCATAAACTTTTCTACTTAATTCTTTACATAATGTCTGAAATATTAATATGACCAATATTGTATCTTCCTTCATTAATAACTTTAAAAATATATTTTCAGTTAAGGACAGTACCTCCATCCTTTCTTTACACAGGTATATAATTACTGTTGTATAAATTCTAGTTATTGCGATGCTAAAATTAAGTTTTAATAGACTGACTTAGTAAGGAATTTTGTTGCTTTTAACAGTGCATGACTCAAACTTGATAAATTTATGGTTTTTAGTTACTCTCTTTTTTTAAAAAATAAGTCCAATTAGTACACTATACAATACTTAATATTTTATAAATAATAAATTATTAAGAGAGCTGTTTTAAAAACACAAATTGACTTTAAAATACTGAATTGACTTATTAACATCCAATTGACTGATAAAAAAAAGCACACAGAAACAAGTGAACATCTGCTTTTATATCAAAATAAATTGATTAGCTGATTAAACCTTCATCTGATGATCTGATTTACATATCCAGCCAAGATTGCACAATTAAAATTAAAAATAAAATCTATGACTCATAAAATATTTAATATTATTTAAAAATATTAATTCTAAATTAATTTTACACTTTTATTTAAACTAACTAAATATTTTAAAATAGCATTTTGAAAACAATATTTTATTAATCTATTCAACATTTAGTTTTAATGTATCTATTTGTCTAAAATCTAATTTTATTAACTACATTCATTTTAAAATCTTCTTAAATATTTTATAATAGCTAATTTTTATCTTATGATAGACAAATAAATGTTTTCAATTTTATAGTATAATTTTAAAGCACTTGAAACTTTATTAACAAGAAAACTTGTAAGCACACATGTATGAATATTTACATGTCACATGACTTAAAATCCAGACAGAATGTAACAAATTTTTATAATTATTGTCTGATAATAAAATAAATGTTTAATTGCAAGAGTATTACATTAAAGAATAATAATATAATAATAAAATTTAGAATAATAATTTTGATACTATAAAACTAAATACATTTGTCCCACAAAATGTTATCTTTTTTAAATAAATAATTTTATAATATAATTGTTAAGTATAATTTTTATCTTAAATATACTATTTATTTAATTGTAAGTTATTATTTTTAAAATTCAGCTTTAAATCCTTATTTAAAAGACTTATTAATATACTATTTTATTATGGCCAGTTTTCCCAACCATACAAAATTACACCATTTAGCTTTAATTGACTATTTTAATATATTAGTATAGTTTTATGCATTTAATATTTTCATTTTATTTAACTAAGCTTTTAAAAAGATTCTCAACATAACATAATAGTCATACCAAATTAAAATATATTCTTAATTTAAATTTTTTTAGAAAATTGACTAAATGAATTTATCTGGACCTAAACAAAAGGGCACAATATATATGATGCATCTTGGCAAGTCTTAGTTAAAGGCTCAAGTTTATGAAGATATTAATAAGCATTTTATTTGTTATATTTCTCATTTGTATTTCATTATTTAAAAAACCTTTTAACCCAAAGTTCTTCATAAATTTTTTTGGGCATAAAAAGAAAAGATTGCATCATAATGAATGATAAAATAAAGGTACTCAAGTTAAGCTGAAAAAAAAAAACTATTACAGCTACTACACTAAAATCATTCTGGTGTTGTTTGAACATGTGTATAATGACCTGGCAAAAATGTACAAATAGAAAAACAGTTTAAAAAATGTGAATAATGCAAATAATGTTACCAGCACTATCAAAAAAAAAAAATGCTTAGTTAACCTTATTTTACCACTGCACCAAACTATTTTCTGTAAATGATTTAGTGCATTGGTAAAGTGGTTAATTTTAAAATTAGTTAGATTATTATTAACTAACCTTTTTTTTAAAAAAAAAAGTAATATTATTTGGCACGATTCACGTTTTTTAAACTATTTATCTATTTGCGCATTTTTTTCCAAGCCACTATACACATTTTTAATACAAATCTTTTGCTCAAACAACAACAAAATGATCTTAGTAGTTGTAATACTTTTTTTCAGCTTGACATGAATGCCTCTATTTTATCATCCATTATGATGCAATCTTTTCTACTTATGCCCAAAAATATTTATGAAAAACTTTGGATCTAATTTATAAGCATTTGGCAATCCTCATTACCTTTTTTGTCTAATTTATAATAGTTTGGTTATTTATTACTTTAGTTTTAATTAAAAATGCCTAAACATGATAACAGAATAAAAAAAAGAATAATGAATATTACATATTTTAGAGGGAATATTTTCTTTTTCCTTTCCTTATGTATTGATTTCCACTTTTACATATAATACCATTTACAACTTCCTTAAATACTTTAACAATACTATTTTAAACTGTTAGAATAAAGTTTTCATATAAAAAATAGTACACCTGGGTCTCATTTTACGCGGATTTATTTAACGCGATTTTGAAGTTACGCGATTCGTGTTTCTTCTTAATATTTTTGTATGCGGTTTTCTTTTATGCATTAACACTGTATTAGATCAGAAGTCGAACGCCGATAATGCGCTATTACTTTAAATAATAAATTTTGCGCACTTACCTCATATTTAAAGTAATAGCACATTATTGGAATTCGACTTTCATCTTAATAATTTCAATATTTTCAGTGCTTTATAATAGTAAGATTTTATGTAATAATGAAATAAAAATCATGATTTCCACATTTTATGTACACACATTAAATTTTACAAGATTATAATGTAAATTTGTTCAAACATTGTGCGTGTTAATTTTGCATTTTAAATCACATTGTTTTTGCTTTTTAAAAAAGAATGTAATCAATTATTAATCATTTAGTGTCCGCAAGTTTATTTTTAAAAGGCGCGTAATAGCAGTGGGCACAATTAAAAATTAAAATCTGATTTTTAATTGTAATTAACAATTTAAAAATTACTTAAGGCAACTTGAAATTAATGTGATGTGAAACGAAATTTGATTTTTAAACGGAATTGAAAATTAAAAAATTAAAGACAAAAATAAGAATTTAATTTTTAGTTGTTAGTTTTAATTAAATTTTTCCCAGCAGTGTAGAAAAAGATAATGAAACAGAAGTGGAACCTGTTCCTTTCACTGCAAAAATGATTCGAGAAGGTCTTCAACTTTCTAATCAGTTGGCAAATTATTTTCTTATTAATGACACTAATCTCGAACGTGCTCTTAAATTCCGAGAGCTAAATGGTTGTATGTCTGGATATCGGGAGTTTCATAAACAATTAATAAAATCATCATCTCGAAGATTATACGTTGTCACCAGAAAACCATTAACACAACATGAGAGTGAAGTTGCGCTAGTTGTATTTCCTCTTGTGAAGAATCTGATTTTTTACCAGTTTGCAAACGCACCTGTTATCGGCAAATAGCGATAATAATTAAAACGTGTATAAAAAATGTAAATTACTATACTGTAAATTATGCATAAAAATATATTGTTTTGAATAAAATTAAATATTATAGTTAAAAAAAGTTTGTCTTGTATCAATTTTTTTCAAATTTGAAATTTTTTATTAGTCATATTTTTTCCTTTTTTTTTTTTTTTGCATGAATTTTAAAGTAATTTTACGTTGGTGCTTTGCTTTTATGCGATTTTTGAAAAATCACAATTTGTATTCCCCCTTTTTTAAGGTAAGTTACGTCTATTTTTGTGCGATTTCTTTTGCGCATGTTTTCTGAGGAACCTATGTATCACGTAAAATGAGACCCAGGTGTATTGTTAAAATGTTTAAGGAAGTTGTAAATGGCATGATATGAGAGGTAATATTATAAATTTCTCAACAGCTGGTATTTATTGAAATATAGAATTTTTAATTCATACACATTAAGAAGAAAGAGGGTATGGGCCGTTGTGAGAGGTTCATAGTGGAATACAACAATTTATGTAAGAGTAAAAGATATCAAAAGTTGATATATAAGATAAACTGGGTGTATGTATAAAATTATATCAATCAATCAATGGTAGTCTGTCCAATAGACAGGTCCAGAGAGTAGTCACTACATCAGTTCATCCATTCTTCCATTCCATTCTCTTCCTTGCCCACTTCCTCAATTCCACATAACCCCTTCCATCTCGTATATCATCCAATAATGTCAATCTCTTCCGTCCTTTCTTTTTATTTCCACTCACCATTCCTTCCAAAACATCTTTCATTAAACTATAATCTTTTCTTAGTATATGTCCAATCCAGTTTCTCTTTCTCTCTTTGATACTTTCAATCAATCTTCTTTCCTCATTAACTCTTTTCAAAACTTCTTCATTTGTTATTTTATTCACCCAACTGATTTTTTCCATTTTTCTCCATGTCCACATCTCAAAAGCTTCCAGTCGTTTCTTAATTCTATTACTCAATGTCCATGTCTCACAACCATACATTAATACACTCCACACATAACATTTAATTAATCTTTTCCTTAATTCTCTTTCCATAGGTCCACAAAATATCTTCTTTCTTTTTACAAATGTCACCTTTGCCAATGCTATTCTTCTTTTAACTTCATCTTCACTTCTTCCATCCTCACTCAACCAACAACCCAAATATCTAAATCCCTTCACCTGCTGCACCATGTCATCATGGATTCCAATTTGCAGTCTTTTTGCATCTCTCCCTATCCATAAACACTTAGTCTTTTCAATATTAATCTTCATTCCATATGCCATACATCCTTCTTCCAATTTATTCAACATATTCTGAAGATCCTTTTCTTCCTCAGCAATAAGAGCCATATCATCTGCAAATCTTATACACTTTATTACTCTCCCTCCAACATTTGCTCCTCCACAGTCCAAATAATTATTTAGCATATCTTCTAAATAAATATTAAACAAAACAGGTGACATACTACATCCTTGCCTAACTCCACTTTCTATATTCACTTCATCAGTCTCATTACATCCAAATCTAACTCTTATTCTTTGACCATTATACATATTCCATATCAATCGTCTTTCTTTCCAGAATACTCCTTTATCTCTTAAGATAGACATCAGTTTATTCCAGCTTACTCTATCAAATGCCTTTTCTAAATCTACAAAACATATACCAATTCCTTTATCTCTTTCAATATATCTTTCTGCAATTGTCCTAACAATACCAATAGCATCTCTTGTGCTTTTCCCTTTCCGAAAACCAAACTGTTCTTCAGCAATATAATAGTCAACCTTCCCATAAATCCTTTGAGTTAAAATCCTCAATAACACCTTAGAAACATGAGACAATACACTTATTGTCCTATACTCTTCACATTTAACAGCTTTCTTCTTTTTAGCAATTGGAATCACTATAGTTCTTAAAAAATCTTCAGGCCAAACTCCACTATTATATATCAAATTGCAAAGTCCAACTATTTCCTTCATAGTAAATTCTCCCATTTCTCTCAAAAATTCTATAGGTACTGCATCAAATCCAATAGCCTTACCATTCTTCATTTGTGCGATTGCCTTTCTTACTTCATCTGGCAGTATGTCCATACCTCTATCATCCATTGCAACATCTTCTTCATTTTCAAGTTCATAACTAATTAAATTATTTCCTCTACTAAACAGATACCGAATATATTCTTCCCATCTTTTTAATATATCATTACTATCGGTTAACCTTCTTCCATTCTTATCTGCAATCTCACTTGCTACCCATGTCTTTTTCTCCCAAGAAATACTTTGTATTCTATCAAATGCTAGATCATATCTTTTCATCTGTTGAAACCTTTCTATCTCTTTACATTCTTGCTCCAACCACTTTTCTTTTGCTAAATCTGTTTCTCTTCTTAATTCATTATTAAATTTCCTATATTCCTTTTGCCCTTCCTCAGTATTTACATTCTTCCACCATCTCCGCACTTCCATCTTTTCCAACATACCTTCAGTTATCCAAGGTCTTTTAGCTTTTCTCGCATGAATAATACCTATTTCATTTTTTGCTATTTTCAAGAATCCCTCTTTAATTCTATTCCAACACTCATCAGAGCTATTAATATAGTTCCCATCCTGAACAATTCTTTTAAATTCATTTTCACATATTAAACCAAATTTTCCTTTTTCCATTTGTCTCAATTTATCCAAGTCCCATCTTGTGTATCTTTTCCCTCTTTTAATTCTTTTTAAACTTAACTTTAATTTAGCCATCACCAAATTATGATCCGAATCTATATCAGCACCTGGCAAAGCATGTGAACCCTTAACAGCATTCTTATATCTATTCTGAATCAATATATAATCAATTTGATAACGTTCTTTGTTACCTGGAGCTTTCCATGTATACAATCTTCTAATATGATTTTTAAAACAAGTGTTTGCAATGACAAACCCATTCTCTTTACAAAATTGTACAAGTCGACTACCCCTTTCATTTCTTTTTCCAATACCATAATTTCCAACAATTTTCTCTTCCCTACCTTTCCCCACAACAGCATTCCAATCCCCCAATAGCAATATACATGCGTTTTTTCCTTCACATTGAATACTTTCTTCTATCTTCTCATACATTTCATCAATTTCACTATCATCATGAGTACTAGTTGGCATATAAACTTGTATAATTACCAAATCCCTAGGACTTGCATTTATTCTCATCACCATCAGTCTATCATTAATACCATCAACCTTTGCCACACTATTCCATATTTTCTTCCTCACAGCAATGCCAACTCCATTAATTGACCTATCACCACCTGAATAAAACAACTTTACATCTCCACTACTTACTTCTCCACATCCCTCCCACCTCACTTCACTTAATCCCATTACATCAATATTATTCAAATGCAACTCTCTTTTCAAATTCTCCAATTTCCCACCTTTCCTCAAAGATCTAACATTCCACGTTCCAATTCTCAGTGTATCCCCTCTCAATGAATTATATTTATGAGGATTTCGCAGGTTGACGACCTGAGTAGCCTCATGTCCACTCCTGCCGGGCAAGACACCAAAGTTATTCTTAACTAAGGTCTCAACACCAAACGTAATGATTCCTGTAGACATACTCATAATAAAACAAGGGAATTATAAGACAAAGTGGTTTCCCGTTGCCTTCTTTGCCCAGCAATAACCTCTATAATAGGCTTAGTGCGCTAGCCAAATCCCATAAAATGAAAATCCAACTACCGCTTCCTCCTCATCGTTGTCACCTCTAGTGATCTTCCGCTGACTTGGAAGAAATGCCGTTGCTGACCCAGCACCCAGCGGGGTGTTGACTTATTTAATGGCGGTCAACACTCGCCATTATACATCCACCGTCATAGGAATTGTGGCACTTTATAGAAGTAAACACGCCACTGTCTCCTTCACCACTTCCTGATAGTGAATGTTGTCCCATTGTCAGCGACTGCTTATTTACAGTACTCTGCTTATTCGCAGCTAACCTTCATATCTGAAGGCCATACCCCTAACCGCAACCTGGGGACGCTCTGGGTGGCATGGGACCCATGCCTTATTCCCAAAATAAGTTACCCGATTATAAACAGATTTTAATTTTTGTATATGGGAATAGATTTTACATGTGAATCTTATAGCATTTTAAAATATGCAAATGATCAGTTTAAAAGTGTAGTACATAAAAGGAAAAAAAACCATTTTTTTTAAAATATGAGTAAATTTAATTGAAGTATGGCTCTATCAAAATTTGAAATATATATATTTTGTAATTAAATATTAAAAATAAATAATTAAAATGAAAAATCAGTTAAATTAACTTAATTAGTACTTGTTAAAACACAACAATATCATTAAAATAAAAAGAAATAGTTAAAAGAGTTATTATGTTTTTGATTGTTTTTGAAAAATACTTAGCACAGAAGGGTGGTTTATTTTCTGAGTTGTGAAAAACACTTTTTTAGTAAATAGATGAATAATGTTATAAGAAATTATAAAAAGTAGTGTAAAAAAGTTATTTCATCAGATTAAATCAGGGCAGAGTAGATGTTAGCAACTTTCAAGTGAGATGAAATTGACTAATCATTGGATTACAGCCGTCAACCTTCAATCATCTAGAAAATGAAATAAAGAAAAGTACCTCAGTAATGTTCATCAGCCTTTCCTAGTTATAAACTGTGATTGTTAGAAAAGTAAGAAAACTAATCATTGAGGGAAATATTTGTCAACAGAACCCTATTGCAATGATAAGAAGCCATATTTATTATTTTCAATTTTTCAAGATGGTTGACAAAAGCTCATTAAATATGCATACCTTATCATCTTTCAGCCACATAATGTTTAGGAGGTCTGTTTAAACCTCGTATGCAATTTGACTTATAGCCTATTATTTGCCATGGCAAAAAATGAGTTGATCTGATCCAAAGATGATTTGCTTTACAGTCTGTATATTTGCCTGCAATAACCAAGACTGTTATCTATCAAGAAAACTTAAAATCAATCTGCAATTTAGCCAATGTATGAATAATAGTAGAATTGAATATGACAT
Source organism: Epiperipatus broadwayi (assembly GCA_028023455.1). Taxonomy (NCBI): domain Eukaryota; kingdom Metazoa; phylum Onychophora; class Udeonychophora; order Euonychophora; family Peripatidae; genus Epiperipatus; species Epiperipatus broadwayi. The sequence continues at coordinate 1,756,890 of JAQFVV010006404.1, forward strand.
GACCATAAGAGGATTGTCAACTGAATTGAAACATGTATCTTCAGAGTCAAGAAAAGAAGTTGATTGGCAAAATGTTGTGTAATAACTTTGAATACAAACTTTTTAATATTTCAATTTTAAAAAGTCTCTTTATGAAATATTAATTATTTGTAAAAGAGTACAGCTTTTTTTTTTTTAAATTATTTTTTTGATTTCTTTTATATATTGAAGTTATGTTAGGGAAATTCTCTTTTTTTGTGGAATAAATTGTGGTTTTAAGCCGGAAGAAATGTTTAAGATGTAGTACAAGTGAATTGCATTCATCTGTCAGGTATTATCAAAATTAATATAGTAGATAATAATTCTACATCTATTGATAGACAATAATGAAATTAACAAGACTAAATTAAGATTCAATAATATGTTAAAAATATATTTGATAGTTATTAAAACAGGCAAAACTTTCCATACACTAGTGCCATTCAGTGCAAGCCAGAATAATCAATGGATGCCAGAAGGCTGAGTGGCACTACTGTATGGAGAGTGTTGCCTGTTTTAATAACAGTTATGAGCAAGCATAGGAGATGATGATCATGTGATATTTGATAGTTGTCCTTATTCAAACCTTATAACATATATATCTGTAATTATAATGTATTTATAGTAATATTCTTTGACATTTATATTATTTCCTCTAATAAATATGTTGTTTAATCTAACCTATTTTCATTTTATTTTTATTCTCACATATAGATTTTTTTTTTTTTTCACATATTCAAATTAGTAAAGTTGCAAAATGTATGCTTTCTGATAGATAACATCTGAAGCAATAATGGGGGAAATTAGTAAAAATATAGAAGGGTTTAAATTAAGGTCTGTAGGATAGTACTATGGCTTTTACCATGAGGCAATACAAATAAAAACTATCCCACAGATTATACCTTATTCCAACATTATATGTGACAAGTACTCCTAAAAATTTTGGATAAAGTTTAAATAGTACAGAGTACTCTCTTTGATCATTGTCAGTGTGATATCACATATAATATTGTAATTAAATATTTTTTAAGTTATCAGTTACTTCAACCATCTCTTTCTATTACAATATAGCACAATATTATTATTATCATCAACTTATAAACATGCATTGTATTCTAATTTTAACTCCAAGAAAGAAAAAAAAAACAATCAATCACAAGAGAAAGACAGAGAAAAAAAAATTACAATTCATCTTGCGTTGACTAAATATAATCAATTTATGAACTTTATTATTAACATAGGCCATATATGCATTTTCTACTCATTTAGTCTGATATTTTATAATGTTTTTTTTTTTCCGATAAATTTCCATGCTATGCTAAATTGTAGTTTCTATATTAAATAAAATATTCTAATAAAATAATTAAAACAGAATTAAGTTACAGAACTAAATACTATTTCTATAAATGAAAGTCTTCACTTGTACACCAGTATAATATTAACTTAGAAAGTAGAATAAGAATGTATAGTTTTTAATTAAAAGTTCAGAAATGTATTAAATATTAAATGAAATCTAATCATCACTCTGCTTTAATCCAATTATCTATTTTATGTCATTATCTTAAGTTTATATTTCATTCTATCAATCTCATGTACACTAATCTGTAATATAATTTCCCTAATAACATATAAGCGATAATGTTAATTTTAAAACTTCAGATAATATCAAAATCAGAAAATAGTCTGGGATTTAGTTGGCATTACCCATCTGAAATTTTCTAATTTGTTTATGGAAATGGATTTAAAATAGATAATAAAGAATAAATATCTGTATTTTTTCAGTTGTTCTCATTGGTTTAAATTAATGTATAATTGTTTGTGTAACTAATTAATGCATTTTTGAACTTTTTATCAAAAACTATCTATTCTTAAATCTACTTTCTGTATTAGTTTTACATTGACTGGTAACTAAGAGATTTGAACACTTATAAAAAAAATTTTCTGTTTTGTTTTTATTTTACTGTATGTGAGTATAGCATATTGTACAATTTTTGTGCATACATTTAATATTTAAATTAATAATAAGTAAAAATGAAAATTTTGCTCAGTGGTTTTTATAACATTCATGCTTAAGTGAAAAAAAATCCATCACTATAAATATCTTCAAGTTCTAATTCAGAATATATATAAACATAATTATAATGCTTTATTTTAAATTTTAAAAGTATTTATATTTTATACACCAGCCTAATTAACAAGTTCAATGGTAAAAATCTTTTGACTCTAACTAATAATATAACCATCTGGAAAAGTCTTTAAAATTATGATTCCCATTTGTAAATTAAACTTGTGATCATAAAGTAGCAGCTGCTTGAGATTTTAATGTACATTTCAAATGATTTCTTCTTGTACTCAAATGCATTAATTCTGTAATTATTCATTACCAGCTAGTGTATTTAAAAGAAAAAAATTTAACTGGAAAAATAAAATCATGCTTTATTTTTTTTTCTATTTATTAAGAAGGTATATCAGACTAGCAATAAAATAGCTTTAATTTTTTTTTTTTTAAAAATAAAGAAAAATAATTCCACAATTGTTTATAAATAATTACTCTTTAAAAAGATAAAAGAAAATATACATATATAGAATATAATTAACTAATTAAAAATAAATAATTTCAGTAAAAATAAAAAATAATTAGTGTAATCATCCAAATATAGGTTGTGATATAATGTACTATTTCATTCTATTCAAGCTGGTAATGAAACCTAAGTATTTTTAAATGTTACATAACTGTTCAAATTCTAAAAAAAATAATTACACAACTCATACAGAAACTAGGTATTAAAAAACTACTAGATGACAGTAAAATGGAGAGAGATGCTTTTATAAACTAAGTATTTTTGGATGCAATGTAACTGCCATATTTTAAAAATATTTACAGCTAAACATAAGGATCCACTTATAATCTTTAATTTAATTCTATTTTAGATGGCATAGTCTCTAAACATAATATATCTTTATTTAGAATTTCATTTACATAAGAACATATGTCATTTATTTCACTTTAAAATGAAAGATAGCATGCATTTTTAAATAAAATTTTAAAAACTCAAATGATTCATTGCTTGGAAGTTTATAAGAAGTTGGAGCATCAGAAGTAATGGAGCAGAGCCATTCCAGGGTTTTTATTAAATGAGCAGCTCTAAATATAAACAAGCTTATACACAACTTTCTTTTTCTACAGGTTGATAGTGTAATTATTTCCATTTTTTAAAAACTTATTAGATGTGTGTGTATATATTGCAACTTGTGAATGTTTGAGCAACAAGATAATAAAACACCAAAATTGTAACCTGTAAAGACATAATAGTAGGCTAAGACTGAACAAATAAAAAAAAATATATAGGCTAATTATAGGACTAATAATAATAATAATAAAAATAAATAAATAATAAAACTAATTCAAATACTCACAGAATCCTGGCTAAATGTTAGTATCAGTTTCAAATTTGAATCCAGTTATGAAGGCATCAAACGTGATTATTATAGCAAATAAAACTAACAGTAATCCTTTTGTATTTTTGATATAAGCCTTTTTTTTTTACTTTCCTTCTTCTGACTTATTTTTTTTTTACAAATAAGTTTCTAGAAAGAGGGCTTATAAAAGCCCCTCCGTAGGTAAACATAATTTTGAAGCTGTAAAACTAAAGCAATCAACCGTGAAACATGATTTATGGTCATTAAATCTAAAAAACAAAGGAAAAATAAAAAAATTAAACATTTTATTTTACAAAAACTTTCATAAAAAATCCAAATTTTATCATAAAAATAAAAATAATACCTCATTTTAATCGTAACAAGATGGCGGATCGAATGGTCTGAGAACCATAAGCGTACTGCATACCGATTCTGTGCAAATTCAGTTGAAAATCTAAATTTTTGTTCAGGGGCTCTTCGGGCTCAAGGGGTTAATATTTCTGTAGTGTAATTTTCATTACACTTCTCTACAAGGTCTTAGAAGAACATATAAATTGTTTCTACCTTGTGTGAGAGTGATGTAGAGAAAATTACATTACAAAAGTATTATTCATTAAATAGATCATCTCTAGTTTAATGAATGACTAATAAAAATTATGTCAGATATGTATTTTCAAGCAAAGATTGTAAAGTTTGATTATTCAGAATAGAGTAAACATGATCAAATGTCTTAATGTTCAATTGGAATTTTACCATATCAGATTATTTATTTCAGTATGTGTCATAATCTTTTAGAATTTCAAAATAGCATTGCTGTTTATTAGTGTATACACCTGGGTCTCGTTTTACGCGATAGATAGGTTCCTCAGAAAACGCGCAAACGAAATCGTGCAAAAATAGACGTAACTTACATTGAAAAAGGGGGGATGCGGTCTGTGATTTTTCAGAATTCGCGTAAAAGCACCAACGTAAAATTACTTTAAAATTCGCGCGCAAAAAAAATAAAGAATAAAATATGACTAATAAAAAATTTCAAATTTGGAAAAAATTGATACAAGACAAACTTTTTTAAACTATAATATTTAATTTTATTCAAAATAATATGTTTTATGCATAATTTACAGTACAGTAATTTACATTTTTTAATACACGTTTTAATTATTATCGCTATTTGCCGTAAAACACATTCATTTGCAAACTGGTAAAACAGATTTTTCACAAGAGGAAATACAACTAGCGCCAACTTTATGCTAATGTTGTGTCAATGGTTTTCTGGTGACAACATAGTTAGTAATTAATCTTTGAGACGATTTTATTAATTGTTTATGAAACTAACAACTAAAAATTAAATTCTTATTTTTGTCTTTAATTTTCAATTCCGTTTAAAAATCAAATTTCACATCACATTAATTTCAAGTCGCCGTAAGTAATTTTTAAATTGTTAATTACAATTAAAAATCAGATTTTAATTTTTAATTGTCAAATTTAATTGTGCCCACTGCTATTACTCACCTTTTATAAATAAACTTGTGGACACTAAATGATTAATAATTGATTACATTCTTTTTTAAAAAGCAAAAACAGAATGTGATTTAAAATGCAAAATTAACACGCACAATGTTTGAACAAATTTACATTATAATCGTGTAAAATTTAATGTGTGTATACATAAAATGTGAAAATCATGATTTTAATTTCATTATTGCATAAAATCTTACTATTATAAAGCACTGAAAATATTGAAATTACTAAGATGAAAGTCGAATTCCAATAATGTGCTATTACTTTCAATATAAAGTAAGTGCGTGAAATTTATTATTTAAAGTAATAGCGCATTATCGGAATTCGACTTCCGGTGAAACATGAATAGCGTAACTTCAAAATCGTGTTAAATAAGTCCACATAAAAAGAGACCCAGGTGTAGTTAATAAATAGAAGATTATCCTTTAAATTGAAGACTGTTTACCTCTCTTATGTCTTCCATATATTGGCACTAAATCATCTATGGTTTTATCTTTTTTATGCTAATAACATTTGCCTTGCCTATTAAAATATATAAAATTAAAAAAATAATTTCCAAGAATATACTGCATTGAAGAAAAGAAATATTCACAAGGCAAGAATCATTAGTTTACAATTTGTTTTAAAATATTTGATATGTTAGTAGTAGATGCATTGATTGTAGAAGTAAGGAGATTAATTATCTTTTCTCAGTATACATTATTAGATGAAAATTTGCTTGTAAAATGTTGCAATGATTTATCCAGCTTAACTTGAGCTTCAACTTTAATATGAAAGGTAAGTGAAATTCATCTTCCCTTGGCAAAGTTTATTGTAGGGCTGCAAGAATTTTCTCATTCTTTTTATTTTTATTTAATTTTGAATCATATCAAATAAAGTGTTGTTATTTATTTATTGAGTTTAAAAGTTCTTTAGAATCTTAAGTAAATAGAGAAATTGTCAAGTTCCTTGGCAATTTCTTTTATAACTGATTTTTCAAATAATGGAATCATGGTTTGGAATCTGCTCCTCTTGTACATCATCTGACTATAATGAAGCAGTCGGATCTGAGTTCGATCCTAGCTTCATGACCTCTAGCCATAAGCCCACTTCAAACCCTAGTACTAACCTTAAATTTCCGATGCGATGGGGCTTTATACGTTCAATCCACGCTAATTTCCAAAAAAATAACTTATTTCATAAATGTGTATTCAAATAACTAGTTTCAGATTTAAATTGATTAATTTTATTAATAAATTCATGATAGAATTATTCATGAATTTATATGTATTATAACTGCGTGGATTGTGCGTATATATTTGTAAATATTTAAATATATATAATTGTTTGAAAGTTTCATTGCGTCGGGAATGTTTGATTTTATTTTTAAATAATTTGTTAAAGTTTTATTGATTAAAAGCTACATTCTTTCGATAATCTTTCAGATTTTCCCTTTCCAAAAACAACAGTTAAAGTTTTATTAATTAGAAAAAAGATAAGGATTTCCTAATTAAAATCATTTTCTGATTTTAAGAATTCATTTTCTAATTAGAAAATGAATTCAAGTTAATGAGTTTGAAAGCCTTATCGAAGGAATGTATCTAAAAACAACCAGTAAATCTAAAAACATTGATAATGAAAGAAGCGCTAGCCTGAAGGCATCAGAGGACAGATATATAGCTCTGAAAAGTTTGAAAGAAGGCCATCTTTGTTGTAGAGAAGTGCAGTAATCTCTGTGCGTTTTAAATAGTGTTTCAATCATGGTAAGGGGCTAAATGCCAGGAATCTGGCTATCGGTTCCTGAAGTCCCCTAAAAATCTTCCATGAAGCTGCTGAATCTTTTCTGGACCAATCATGCTGCTAAGATCATGAAAATTTATTAAAATACTGTTCAAGTAATCAACCAAATGCATGCCGACATTTTCCTCACCCGGACGTGTAAACTAAGGGAACCTGCTCCGGAAGACATGGGTAATATATTTCCATACTGAACCTTAAGCTTTCTGGCCAGTTTCCGAACTTTACACTCCCTTTAAGAGCTCTTTTCATTCTATAAATGTAATACTCTGTGTAAACCCTTTTATTTATGCTATTTTTAAATTTATATAAATTCTCTCAATCTCTAGTCTTTAAACTTTCTCTTTTCTTACTTGGCGGTTCATTTATTATATTATATATATATTTGTGTAATTTATTAATGTTGTTACTTTAATTATATGCCAATAATCTTTCGACTCGATGAGCTCCTTTGTTCTATTTGCCTCACGCAAATAATATATTAATTCTAATAGTAGTTCTTGCCCATTAGAACTAGATTACTACAGTTCTATCAATCATCGAGTCGAAAGAAATTATTAATGATTGTTATTTTTATCATTGGCTAATAGTAAATTATTAGCTCCGTTTTTAATCTATGCCACCGCTATTTTCTCGTTTCACTAATATTTATTTATTATTCAAATATAATCTGAAAATGTTTTTTGCAAAGGGCCGATAAAGGAATCTAATAAATATATTCTAATTCAACTTTGTTATTTTCTATTAAGATTCAGGAAGGGCACGATGATTGGGGCATAATTAATATGATTTTACAAATACTTTAAAATAATTTTCGTTAAAAGCTCGTTTGACTTTAATTAATTTGATCAAGTCATCACGTAGAGCATTCTATAGGGGTTTTAGTATTCAAACAATGATTATCAAGTCATCATCTTCAAACGTTGCTGACATAGGGCAATTTTCTGCTCCGTTAGGCTGGTCGGTGATCATATTTCTGTTATTTTAAATTATCGAGGAAGAAAGCACTTCCTCTCCTTTTCATATTAGTCAAAGGACATAAGACTTATCAGACGCAAGCCGCCATAGGACTTCGATTATCGACTAGCTATTATCTTTCAATTTCATTTTATAGCTCATAATTTGTCAGCACCGTTACCTCTCTGTTCCAGTAAAGCTCGCTCTGATGCTCGTAATTCGTGATGAAGTGATTTCAATTAAAGTTGAACAAATTCTCAGTTATATTTAATTAAATAAGTTTTCCAATAAAGATTAAAGTTATGCCCTAAAATACGTATCTTGCTCTTCATGAATGGATTTGCGAATGTGAAAATAAATATCACATGCTTTCGTAAAAAATTAGAGTAATAATTTCCCTTACTAATGAATACCTTTATCTGCCTTTATTTTCTTGTTGGGGGCATAGACATAGAATTCCAATATTGCGTACTACTCATTGGCATATAATAAGGACCGCCACTCTTATCATAATCAATAAACTTTGTTTAAGGACTAGAATTAATTAATATAATCATTATTTAAAATTCAAACAAAACAGACTATTATTATTAAATATTTTCTAAACACACTTGGTTTCTTAAGTCTTTTTATTCATAATTATTTTAATGTTAATGCTCGCTGTCTGTGTTGGCAACCCGAACATATACATATGATTCGATTTAAAAAAGTAACTTAAGTTAATTAATTATCCGATATTAGTGTCAGTTCAGGGGTCTCTAATCCTCACCAACCGTTGAGCTAGTTTATTGGCGCATAGCACTGTGCCGTCGAGTTAGATTTCTACTAATCTGAACTGGTGAGTTGGGTTTGAATTCAGTTTGAACCAACTGAGTTTGGGATCTGACTTGCAGTTTAGGTGGTGGGTTTTTCGACTGGTACATGGTTATGTTTTTGGTGCCCAATGTGGGGCTTCGATTTAATAAACCCCACACCCTGTAGACAGTAATTATGATCTTAGTTACTCAGTCAATTGAGATCTCAATAAATTAAATGTTTCAGTAGAAAGTGACATTTTTGTAGAATGTTATATATATTTGAAGAAAAGTTGTGCGAGTTATAACGCATAAACTTGAAATGATTTAATAAATTAAAATGTCATTTTGTAATTTTCTTTTTTATAATTAAATGCTTTCAAGATTATTTTTTTAAATGTTCGTCAGTAAAAGATTCGTTAGTTAGAATAATTATTTAAATATATGTATAATTAATTATACGTGTACTATATCAGCATATATATTATACGTTTGTGTTATACGTGTTCATGATAGTAGGAAAAATATCGTTAGAAAAGTAGTAAGAGTATCAAAGCAAGGGGTAAAATTAGATGAAATGTTTTTCTGTGTCAAAATTAATTACTTTATCTTAGTCTTATAATTAAAAATATCCAATATGATATCATGTTAAACGTTTTAAATTTCAAAGTATTGCTTGCTAGCACATATATTTAATGGTCACTCCGTATTCTTAGTAGCCTCAATGCAGGCGAAGACCCTCAAACTGGGAATTATATATCAAGCAGTCCGATGCAGTGTGACATTACGCTTTAATGACAATAATTTCTAGAGTAACCTCAAAGCAGGTGAAGACCTTTTGTATACACCAAGCAGCCAGATGCAGTTGGCAAAATGCTTAAATGGTTTACACGCTTTTATGCTAGCAAGATTAAAAATGATATCAACAAATAAAAGTTCTTGTGTAATATTAATTTTGACATTTTTTTTCTTTGTGTGAAAGCCTCATGCTTAGTAAAAATGAAGTAATGAACTCCTATATTTAAACTCAGGTCAGGAACGCGTCAGTTGTTATTAAATAATAAATACTCATCATCAGTAAAATTGTTTTATCAAAAATTAAGTCAGTCATATGTGGTTTGGGGGTCAATGGGTTATTTCACATGCCCTATTGATCTCATTTTGCTCACTGTCGCCCATATAAATAAATTTGTCAGCAAATTTGATTGTCAGCTTGTCAGCAAATTTGATTGTCAGCACAGTAGTGGGTCAATTGTCTAAATAATAAAAAAAAAACAAATGTGTCCAATACAGAGAATTACTTGTAATACCTGCTAATATATATGTATAAATATTTGTATACCACTAATCATCTGTATAGTTTTCTTTTTTCAGACATGGGAGAACAGTTGAACAGAGGGAAAGTGAGTAATGTTTGTTTCTTATCTTTCATAGTTTTTTCTAAATAAAATACATGTCTCATTCAAAGAATTAATAGAAAGAGCTAACCAAAAAAAAACGTAGGTAAACTAAAACTAAACTAAAAAAGGCAGATTACATAGATTGGGGAAATAATATGCAGCAGCTAATGAAGATAGGGACAATGGGACCAGTAGTCAGAGACCTAATTAAATGTACTGAAGAAAAAAAATTATTATTTAAGTATACAGAGAGTGCCATAAGTTTGATTCACATTGTTTATTATATTATTTGTTCACTTTCAAAGATGGAAGAACAGTTAGATAAAGGATTGACTGATGATAGTGATGCACCTTCAACCACCTCCAGTGAACGAGAGATCGCTTTCAAAAATCAGATCAATAGGAAAAAGCACAACCATCAAAGCAGAAAGATGGCTAAAGACGATCACGACGATCGAGAGACTTTTCATACGATCCTCAGAGAAATGAGAGAAGATAGAAGCTAATGATGATGATGATGGAAAGGATTTTAAAGCTTAAGGAAACACGAGGCACCCAAACCGACCCAGAGATTGTAAAGCATCCTCAAGCAATAGACACTTACAAAGCTCCAAGAGGAGATGATGATCAGACTACACCAAAAGAAGTTGTGGACAGCAAAGAAGATGAGTCAAATCAAGAAACGGTGGAAGAAGCCGATTTAAATACAGACAGGGAAAAAGATGTTCAGACCATTAGTAAAATAAAACAAAAAATAGAAATGGAACGAACGATAAACCCCGAAATGAGTCTAAGGAATTTGGAGAGACCATCCCTTATATCTTCTGTAGAAATTCAAATTTTTAGGGGTAACCCAGGAGAAAAGCCCATAGATCATCTAGACAGCATTAAAGAATTTTTCTGTCTGCTCTCTGTAGCAGAAAAGGAAAAGGTTATCATAGCCAGCCACTACTTAAGAGAAGCTGCCAAGGCATGGTGAAAGCTATTAAAAAAACCACCTACCACAATCCAAGGGTATGAAAATGCCATTTTGAAAAAATATTGGAGTGAGGAAAGGCAGGAGGGTATTTTGCATAGACTGAACACACAGAAGTATCAAGAAAGCTACAGACAGAGATATGCAGCCTATTTCATTCAGCAAGGGACCACATTCAAATCCCTCACAGCCTTCAAATACAAGGACCAACACATCATCCGGATGATCAGACATCATTTACCCCCATGGATCCAAAGAATCATGCTTGGGATGTGCCCTATGTCAATAGAAAAGACCATAGACTTTTTGACTGCAATAGACTATGGGAACTTGACACCAACCAGAAAAGACCAAGACTATGACCATTATCAAAAGTTAAAACCATATGTGCCACCTGATCCAGGGAAACAATAAGACAAACATTAAATGACAGATATATATATGCAGACGACCGACTGCCACGACCATAGGGAAAATGAGACTTGATTATCGGACCGATTTGTTATAAGCTTATGCTAGATAATATTTAAAAGAAAATGATCGCAGTGAGACATATATAATTTTGTAGTTTGTACAGATTATATTTTTCACACTCATGCTGTTCTCCCAGAGTCTAACAACTAATCAAGTACACTTATGCGAATGTATCACGCATAAGTAAAGAGATTTTTTTTTCATTGTTTTTTTTTTGAAGTGAAAAGAAATGAAGCAGTCGGATCTGAGTTCGATCCTAGCTTCATGACCTCTAGCCATAAGCCCACTTCAAACCCTAGTACTAACCTTAAATTTCCAATGCAATGGGGTTTTATATGTTCAATCTATGCTAATTTCCAAAAAAATAACTTATTTTATAAATGTGTATTCAAATAACTAGTTTCAGATTTAAATTGATTAATTTTATTAATAAATTCATGATAGAATTATTCATGAATTTATATGTATTATAACTGCGTGGATTGTGCGTATATATTTGTAAATATTTAAATATATATAATTGTTTGAAAGTTTCATTGCGTCGGGAATGTTTGATTTTATTTTTAAATAATTTGTTAAAGTTTTATTGATTAAAAGCTACATTCTTTCGATAATCTTTCAGATTTTCCCTTTCCAAAAACAACAGTTAAAGTTTTATTAATTAGAAAAAACATAAGGATTTCCTAATTAAAATCATTTTCTGATTTTAAGAATTCATTTTCTAATTAGAAAATGAATTCAAGTTAATGAGTTTGAAAGCCTTATCGAAGGAATGTATCTAAAAACAACCAGTAAATCTAAAAACATTGATAATGAAAGAAGCGCTAGCCTGAAGGCATCAGAGGACAGATATATAGCTCTGAAAAGTTTGAAAGAAGAAGGCCCTCTTTGTTGTAGAGAAGTGCAGTAAACTCTGTGCATTTTAAATAGTGTTTCAATCATGGTAAGGGGCTAAACGTCAGGAATCTGGCTATCGGTTCCTGAAGTTCCCTAAAAATCTTCCATGAAGCTGCTGAATCTTTTCTGGACCAATCATGCTGCTAAAATCGTGAAAATTCATTAAAATACTGTTCAAGTAATCAACCAAATGCATGCCGATGTTTTCCTCACCCGGACATGTAAACTAAGGGAACCCGCCCCGGAAGAAATGGGTAATATATTTCCATACTGAACCTTAAGCTTTCTGGCCAGTTTCCGAACTTTACTTTACACTCCCTTTAAGAGTTCTTTTCATTCTATAAATGTAATACTCTGTGTAAACCCTTTTATTTATGCTATTTTTAAATTTATATACATTCTCTCAATCTCTAGTCTTTAAACTTTCTCTTTTCTTACTTGGCAGTTCATTTATTATATTATATATATATTTGTGTAATTTATTAAGGTTGTTACTTTAATTATATGCCAATAATCTTTCGACTCGATGAGCTCCTTTGTTCTATTTGCCTCACACAAATAATATAATATTCTAATAGTAGTTCTCGCCCATTAGAACTAGATTAATACAGCTCTATCAATCATCGAGTCGAAAGAAATTATTAATGATTGTTATTTTTATCATTGGCTAATAATAAATTATTAGCTCCGTTTTTAATCTATGCCACCACTATTTTCTCGTTTCACTAATATTTATTTATTATTCAAATATAATCTTAAAATGTTTTTTGCAAAGGGCCGATAAAGGAATCGAATAAATATATTCTAATTCAACTTTGTTATTTTCTATTAAGATTCAGGAAGGGCACGATGATTGGGGCATAATTAATATGATTTTACAAATACTTTAAAATAATTTTCGTTAAAAGCTCGTTTGACTTTAATTAATTTGATCAAGTCATCACGTAGAGCATTCTATAGGGGTTTTAGTATTCAAACGATGATTATCAAGTCATCATCCTCAAACGTTGCTGACGTAGGGCAATCTTCCACTCCGTTAGGCTGGTCAGTGATCATATTTCTGTTATTTTAAATTATCGAGGAAGAAAGCACTTCCTCTCCTTTTCATATTAGTCAAAGGGCATAAGACTTGTCAGACGCAAGCCGCCATAGGACTTCGATTATCGACTAGCTATTATCTTTCAATTTCATTTTATAGCTCATAATTTGTCAGCACCGTTACCTCTCTGTTCCAGTAAAGCCCGCTCTGATGCTCGTAATTCGTGATGAAGTGATTTCAATTAAAGTCAAACAAATTCTCAGTTATATTTAATTAAATAAGTTTTCCAATAAAGATTAAAGTTATGCCCTAAAATACGTATCTTGCTCTTCATGAATGGATTTGCGAATGTGAAAATAAATATCACATGCTTTCGTAAAAAATTAGAGTAATAATTTCCCTTACTAATGAATACCTTTATCTGCCTTTATTTTCTTGTTGGGGGCATAGACATAGAATTCCAATATTGCGTACTACTCATTGGCATATAATAAGGACCGCCACTCTTATCATAATCAATAAACTTTGTTTAAGGACTAGAATTAATTAATATAATCATTATTTAAAATTCAAACAAAACAGACTATTATTATTAAATATTTTCTAAACACACTTGGTTTCTTAAGTCTTTTTATTCATAATTATTTTAATGATAATGCTCGCTGTCTGTGTTGGCAACCCGAACATATACATATGATTCGATTTAAAAAAGTAACTTAATTAATTATCCGATATTAGTGTCAGTTCAGGGGTCTCTAATCCTCACCAACCGTTCAGCTGGTGCATAGCACTGTGCCGTCGAGTTAGATTTCTACTAATCTGAGCTGGTGAGTTGGGTTTGAATTCCGTTTGAACCAACTGAGTTTGGGATCCGGCTTGCAGTTTAGGTGGTAGGTTTTTCGACTGGTACAATATATATAAGACATTAATATCTAGAATTGGATTATTTGATTTTTTTCTTAAGGCTTAAAAAAATATAGTCTATATTAAAGTATTTGATATATAATCAGTATCATCATATGTCATGATAAAATGGTATTATGTAATCTACATAGGAGGTAACAATACCATTTGAGGAGTATGACACAGCATAAAAATTAATAAATTCCATTTATTATACTAATTGATTGAATGTAAGTTAGATTCAACACATTAATCTATTTTAAGATGGCTTATTACTTGGTCATTTATCATATTTAATATTTGCTTTGATAGTCTACAATTCAGGAGGGGCATTTAAATATTTAGCTTTCTTAATCCATTATCCATTAAACGTTATTTAAATGTTTAATATTGATAATCTGTAATGCAATTTCTTAAGCACTGAATACAAATTCATAGTTTAGTCCTTGCAGTGATTTAATTAATATTAAACATGTTATAATTTTATTTAAAAAATTAGCATTCATTACTTTTTTAATTTGAGATATAAAATAAATCTATTCATTTATAGATCTTTAATCTATGTTACCAATAATTCTGATCATATCTCTACAAAAGCAAATAGTTTAACATCTATAACAAAATGATTTTATTACTTTTTGAATCACAGTTTTCTTTAAACTACAAATTTATGGGGAAATATTTGAATTGAAAAAATTATTATTTAAAATTTTTCCTTGCATAATTTAAATCAGTGGTCTTCAACCAGCAGGCCGCGGACTGGCACTGGGCCACAGAAGTTTTCTGTCAGTCTACAGCTAGACTAGCGAGAAAGTTTGTAATAACAAAATAATAAGATTTTAAACTTTTAATTAATATGAACAATTTTTATTTATTTTTTCATCGCATTTTTTCCCGATTTAAAAAAAAGAAACAGAACAAAAACAAAATCTAATCAATCATACATAAATTAATTTGTTTTTCTATTTATCACAGATGTTTATGGGGGGGGGGGGGAGGTAGAAAAAAGTTATTTTTTGTTTGTTTTTATTTTTTAAAAAAGGTAACAGAAATTGGTTTTAAAAATAAAAGTTTTAGTATTTTAGCGGTATACAAATAAAGCCAAAAAAAATATTGCCTTATAGGCCAAAAAAAGTGGGCGTATTTTTAAACAAAAAAAACGAAAACGAAACTTGAAAAAGTCAAAAGTTTTGATCTTACTTTATTTTGGGGTGTTGGGGGTGTATTGAGAAATACTTTGTAAAATTTAGAGACAGAACTTATTTTTTGGTTTAATAAAAATTGATTTAAAGCGCCAAAAAAAAAAAAAAAAAATCGCCATAGAAAAAATTTAAGAGATCAAAAAAAAGTCACGTTACATTTTATTGTTTTAACAACGCTGATAAACAGCTGTGATTGGCTATCAAAAGACAACCGGAGTTTGTATAATAAAAAACTTTTTTCTACCCCTTTCCCCCCATAAACATCTGTGATAAATAAAAAAACAAATTAATTTATGTATGATTGATTAGATTTTGTTTTTGTTCTGTTTCTTTTTTTTAAATCGGGGAAAAAATGCGATGAAAAAATAAATAAAAATTGTTCATATTAATTAAAAGTTTAAAATCTTATTATTTTGTTATTACAAACTTTCTTGCTAGTCTAGCTGCAGACCGACAGAAAACTTCTGTGGCCCGGTGCCAGTCCGCGGCCCGGTGGTTGAAGACCACTGCCCTAATTGATATGTATAGTAATTATTTTCATATAATTTCTTAATAACATCCACTAAAGCTTCATCCATTCCCAAATTTGCTAAACTTATCCCTAATCTATTTCTATTTACTCTATCATATGTCTTCTCTATATCTATAAAACTCATATATAACGGTCTACCTGAATTCCTACTCATATACATAAGTTGTGTAACTACAAATAAACTATCTCCTATATGCCTATCTGATCTAAAACCTCCTTGCATTTCCCCCACTACATTATTTTCTTTCATCCATTTTGCAACTCTTTCAGCCACCATATATGAAAAAACTTGATATAAAACAGATGTTACCGCTATCGGTCTATAATTGCTTAACTTTCTATGATCCTTACCCTTTTCTTTAAATAATAATCTTAATCTCATATTACTCCAACTACCCGGAAAAACTGTCTTCTGTGCCATCTTATTAAAACATGATAATAGCTTTAATTTTACCTTACACACTAAATTCATTATCATCTCTACTGCCCATCCATCTAAACCTCTTGCCTTACCACTTCTCAATTTTTTCCCTGCCTCATTCAGTTCATTTTCTGTAAACCTAATATTCCTATTACTATATGTTGCTTTCATATTTTCTATCCCTCTGTCCTTCACATCTAACATCTTTTCTATATCCATTACATACCTATTCAAGATTCACTCTAATTCATCTCTAGAGCTACACTCTATTCTCTCCTCATCCAGTAATACTATCCCTCCCCTATATTTCTCCTTTTAATGTAATTCCAAAATTTTTTACTCCCATCTCTTCCACTTTTATTAATATTATCCAATAATTTACTATTCAGTTTTATTCTCTTTATAATTATCTATTTTAGCTAACTTCTTCTTTTCTAAGTACTTTTCCCATTTAGCATTTATATCTTTTTCACTTTCTTTGTTCTTAATAGCACATTTATATTCTCTGCATGCTTTTTTTCTCTCTTTTACACTTTTACTAACTCTCATTTTTTTATTACTTTTATTCTTCTGAATATTCTCACCTAGAACCCTATTTGCCGCTTTTTCTATTTCATCACACTAGTCCTCATACTCATTTTCAAACAACTCTTCCATGGTTACTTCAACTTGTATTTTATAATCTTCCAACTTATTCTTATCATTCACTCTACATCTACATCTTTCACTATTGTTTCTACTTTTATTTCTATTCTCCATCACATTACTAACCATGTCAATTACAAAGAAATTATGATCACTATTACATACTCTCTTCATTATCAAACACCTTTAATTTTCTGTACTTTATTCATTCCCTCTTTCTCTACCAATACATAACCTATTGCGTGGGATATATTATTTCTAGACCATGGGTATTGTCCCTCATAAATATTTGATAAGTTTCCAATGTTCATATTCACTCTCTGACAAAATTTCTTCAATATGCCCATTCATATCTTCTATAACCATTATTCTCTTCTCCTTTTCTTTAAAACTCTGTATATCTTTAACTAGGCATTCATATATGCTATTGTTCCACTCCATTATAGTTTGACTATCTCCAGTAGCTATATAAACTATAGCCACCATTCATTTTTGTTTTCCCAACCTTATTTCAAACCACAAATGTTCTTGGCATTTAGCAGTATTTAAATATTTTTTAGATATAACACCTATACCACCACCCTTTTTTCCTTTCTTTTTTCTATTTATACCCTGCCATACCAAATCTTCCAAAACAGGTTCTTCTTCTCTTAGATGTGTTTCCACTACTGCTAATACCTCAGGCTCTTCATTTTCAATTGCTTTCTTTAATTCCTGCCACTTTTCTGGTCTCCTACCACCTTGCACATTCAAATACCCAGTTTTAATAATTTTTCTTTCCTAACTACACTTTTATAATTTTTTTTTATTCTTCTTCATTACGTTTATAAATAACTTGCTTACCATTAATTTTACAGATCCATTCCCTCTCCACATCTACATTTATATCTAAATCAGCTACCCTTTGTTTATTCCTTACATCCCATCCATTCTTCTTCTTTCTAATAACACTGCAATTTAAAATACCACCCCCCTTTACAAGTTTCCTGAACTACATTCTTTATAAATCAGATTCCCTAATACTTCACTTCCTAGTTTTCCTAAGTGCAACCCATCTTTACTATATAACTCCTTCCCAATAAATAAATCCCACACATCCATAAACATGACATCATTTCTCTCACACAATTTTTTCAATCTCTTATTTATAGAACATGCCCTATCTAACATATACCTTTTATCAAATCTTGGTAATAATCCAACTATTCCTATTCTTCCTTGAATCATACTCAAATTCCTAATCAATTCTATGTACTCACCCATTACTCTCTCTGATGATTCTGATAAATTATTAGTCCCTACCATAACATACACATCTCTATTCCCTTGCTTCTTTACTTTATCTGTAACATCCCTGATTCTAGCTCCAGGCAAACATACTCTTACATATCTGTTTCTATTTTCCCTTGCAATTATATCTCCACATTCTTTTATTAATGAATTGCCTATAAATACTGTCTCATAGTCTACTTTCTCTGCTTCATTCACAACCTTCTCTACCACCTTCTGGACCTCCTTATCTACTTCTTCCGAAATAAGCTATTGGTACACTGTATTCATTTTTGTAAATACAAGCTTATAAAAGCAATGTCACATTATATATGACTTGCTTTATTGATAAATATAGAAGTCTATCAAAAAAATTCTACTTGGAAAGCCATTCAAAATGCTTTATAAAAATTATATATTTCTCATAAATATTAGTATGAGATTATAAATCATGATAATGATTATATAAGATGCTATACAACCAGTGACAGTGATGAATATATTTGCTCTACTATAAAAATTAAAGCCAATAAAAAAATTTTAAAGTTTTTTTTAAATATAATAGATAATTTACAGTGATACTCTAATGTTACAATATATATATATGTTAAATATGTATATAGTTATTATTCATGGTTTCAGGCATCCATAGAAAGGCATGTACTAAATGTTCATTCTATGACACACTGCTATATTACAAAATGCATTTGCTAATATTTTTTATTAATCCTGTATTTCATCTGGAATATCATCAACTTGTATTCTATCAGATCTCAGTTAAAGTTCCTCAACCATTTCTCTCAATACTTCCAAACTCATTTCATTCTCATACTCCTGATTCATTTCTTCAACTTATATCCATGAAGATTATTATCTTTATTGTACAATAATAGGTATTTTTTCCCAATCCCCTCAATGCATCCAGACTCTTCACTACCAAGTTTTCATGTTCCTCTTTCAAACTATTTCATCTATCTCTTACAGAAAAAGGTAGAAGTGTTTTCTCCTGTTTTGTTATATATATTGATGATTTGTTAAATTAGTGGTTTTGATAAGGATAGAATTAGTATTCCTCTAGAATTCATTGTATAATATAAAATTTGCTATTGGTTTTGCAAAATAAACAAATAATGAAGATGAGTTTAAAAAGTGGGATTGGAGATAGTAGAAAGTTTGGAATGAAAATAAATCTAAATAAAACTATATTATTCAAAATAGATTGGTGAGAAGAAAAGATTAAGAATAAACTTTGTAAGAGGAATTAATTAACTGATGGTGGAAATGATGGTAAAAAATTAGAGTGAAAATTGTATTGGTTGTAATTGCATAATATTCATTTATTATGTCATAATAAATATAACTGTCTTTTACTTATCATTTCTGCTGTAGTGCTTCTTATATTTAGCTATTGTTATAGATCTAAAATCTATGGTAAAATGAAAATGTTTCATTAGGCTCATGCTTATCAAGTTTATATATGAAATCATCCACAACATATGAATCTCAAACTCAGTATGCTAATTCACTTTGATAAAAAATATCTAATGTCTTATGTGAATTAATGATATAGATTGCACTTATATATAATATTGCCTTGTGTGTACATTAATAAAATGGATTGCATTTATATATAATGGCAGGATTTTATAGCAGCATAGATTTTAGTTTATAAATTATTATGCTATTTGAATGATTTTTTAATGTTTGTGAGTTACTACTCAGTACAAAAGCAATTTTTCTTGATGGATGAGTGTTATCAGAGCTTTCTTTTTTCTAAAATACATGTTTAGATTCTTCTTTGTATATGTTAGTATTCTTTTGTTGTATTAAAGATTTTTTTTTTTTTTTAGCTAAGTTCTATTTATGATAATAATAACTATACTTCCCTCCTTATAAAATTCATGCAATCCTGCTTGCTATGTTCAGTATGAATTTGTTTAATACATCTTTTAAATTATTTAAAAAAATTTCTCCACCTTTATTTTGTAAATAAATCAAAAATTATGATTCTTAAATGAGTACGTGCATATTTATATATATGTAAAGTATTTTTTTATAGGTTTTGAATTTTTTTTTTTAGGTCGTTTTGATTCATCCCCAATTTTATCAGAACTTATATATTCTGCTGCAAATCTTTTGGTACTTTTTAATGATTGCATTATAAGACAAGCTATCAAGATTAAGTCAACTATAGTAAGTTGCATTTTAATTATAAAACAGTATAAATTTAAAACCTTTGGGGTTTTTAATTTTGCTTTTATTAAAATCTAGAATAGTTTATGTATAATATTAATATATATTAGCTTAATAATATACAAAGAATATAAGTAATATAATTATTGTCTCACTGTCTTATTATAAAATTAACCATTTTAGAAGAGAATTTAGATTTTAATTATGAAATTTTATCTGTATTTGCAATTAAACCCAATGGTTGCATTTTCAGATCAAATAGTATACCTGACAATATTATATACTTATATATTTATCAGAATTATCCCAAATTCACAACTCAACCAAACTAGCTAAAAAATATGAACTCTAAAACACAACGAATAGTTTCTCTGCCACAAGCTGATTTCTCAAGTGTAAAGAACTACAAAATATATTCATTATTTATTCATGAAATGGTAACTAATGGACTTCTGTACAATAAGCCTAGTTATTAATTTTACATTGTGAAACAAAATAATGGCATACTGTATGTTAGTTTGTATCTAATTAAATTTTTTGTTATATTCTTTGAATATAATTTCATTAAAATTTTCAAAGTAGAAATCACTTCATTACATAAATTTCATATCCTCAAATATAGAGCAATTAAATAGATGTGAACAGTCTCTTGCAAAATAATATTATAAGACCACTATAAAAGCAAAAAGATGAATTATAACTCAAGAAGATTTCAGAAATGGCAAACATTGAAAATGTGATCTTGGGAATATATAATGATAATTGTTTAGATTAGAGGGGTGGTAGGAGAGCTTTCAGATATGAATCAAAATAAATTAAACTTGATATGGCATATACTAAACTATTCATTTTATTATAAAAAATAAATGAAAAGCAGGATAGAAAAGAAGACATTGATTATATTATCATCCTCATTATTAGCAAGTACTCATAAATGAGCATATTCATTATATCTCTAGAAGAAATAAAGACAAGAATAAAAAATTAAATATGAATTTTTGCAACGGTTGTACAAACTAATCCATGATACATAAATATATCCACATATATCACACATTGGATTTTTTTAGTCTGTTTAATAGATGTCTTGTGATGCTATCTTTTAACTTCTATAATGAACTTTATTTTTTAAAAGACTTTACTATATTTCCCACTTGTTGTTGTCCATTGCATTCAATTCTTAATCACATTCTCCCAATCAAAACATGAAGACCAATGCTGTAGTGAAAAAAAAAATATAGCTATCTAAAATTTAAATCTGAAATAGCTAAGAATCATTAAAGATATCATTCATTGTAAGAATGAAGTTCCAGTAAAATTTAATATATTTTGTTGTTTTTAAAAAATAAATATTTATATTTAGTATAACATGCAAAACTAATTTAATTTAAAAAAAAAAAAAGTTTTAAATTCTTTCCTCAAGCAGATGTAGAATGACTTTGCAATAGCATTCTATAGTGATACAGTTTAATTTACAAGCATCATATTTCTTGAACACATTCTTTTAATGGTAGCAGTTTATCTTTATGAGCATTTCATTACAGCTTCAGAACAAAAAAAGCACTCGTTAGTCCTTTCCATTCCTGACCAATCTCACAAAGATACCACTGTAATTTATAATTATCTGTTTATATATGTACATAATTTATCTTCTAAGTTATTTTTAATAAAAATTTATTGAGATATAAAAAGTAAAAAATTACAAATGAATTTAGCAATGACTATACAAAATTATAAATTTTAGTCCTTATATAAATTTTAAACTTTATTAAAAATTAATATATTTATTATTAAATACAAGCAAGATATTATTAATTTAGCTCTTTCTTCTTAGATATAATACAGAACTTCCACTCTTGACACATATTTAAAACATATGGAATGTTAAAAGTATTATCTTGGCAAACTAACATGTTTCATCCATTATTGTGAATCAATTGCTTTTTTCTAATGCCTTGTGAGTTTTGTAATATGTCTAATGTTGTACCAATACTTGATCATCATTAATAGTGTATATTAACACAGTATCAAGTATTGCAATGTTAGAACTGTCATAAATTGACAAGGCCTCTTACGTTATTATATATTATAATGGGACAGTCAAGTTTAATATCATTGGAAATGTGATTTATGCCCCCATGATTGGTTATATCTCATATGACGGGATTAAATCTATACTGCCATGCTCTTATTTGAGAGCTTCACAGTTTGGAGTGGCATATGTAATGAGTGAACTATTCTCCTTGTGAGGTGTATCTAACTTTGGTCACCCACTTGGTTTTCCACAGATAGGGCATTACTCATGATCAGTTAAATCAGTTATTTGATGATTTATGTAAGTTTCAGGAAGTGATCCCATGTTGATTAATGATTGACTGGGATGGGATTCACATTTGCACAACTTCCCTTACTTCACTTTTCTTTGATCCTCATTATACCACAGAGTTCAAACTCAGGGAGAATGTACATGTACTCTATTTCAAGGTATGATTACCATATCCGATATGTACATTGGATATGCATATAGTGTGATCAATTGGAAATTAGAAAAATCAAACAACAGACAACTAATTAAATTTAATATTTAACAAATTAGTTTTGATGGTGGTTTCCATTCATGATTGTTGGATAATAAAAATAACGTGTTTTGATTAATTTAATAATTGTGTAGGCACGATCATACTTCTTTTGTGTTCATTAACTATTTATTAACCCATACCTTTGATTCCTACGAAGGATGGTCATTCATCATTCTAATTTAATAATGTCAACTTTATATCGAATACAATATAAATAAAAGAGACCTATATTTTAACAATTAACTCTGCTAAACTAAAATTTCTAATATCAGTTGCTCATTAATTTTCAGAACCGGCTATCTATATTTGACAATTTCTTGAAGGTTGATCTTATATTATGAACTCCCCTCCTATTCTGATGTCATATAAATCTATGATAGGACAGAACAATCATCCTAAAGTTTAGTCATTCATTCCAAATAACAAATAATTAATAATTAATTTAATTGAATACAAACATTGAACATAAAAAATATTGTAACTGTCAAAGTGTGAGTGCTTGATATTGAATAAGATTAAAGTCTCAACTTTCAAGTCAGTAGACTGATGTACCAATGAGCAAGCAAGTCGGGAGTCTACCCCTAAATTTTATTATTAAATGAAAAATATAAAAAAAAATAGAATTGATAGCTCCCCTCCCTCTAGAATAATTGGAAGTTAGATGGATTGACTCTCTGTTTCAAAAGAAAGAAACCAATTTAACAAGCAAAATAAGTATAAAAAAATGTATAAAAATATAATTTGGGATGTTAATCCAACATAATCTAGCCATAGTTCAAAATCTTGTAATCCAGATCGCAAGACATCCAAGTATCTTTGCTCTTAAGAAAGTTTCTTTGCCTGAACTGAATGGTAGTGCATCGGATAATCTTTAGTGACCGTCTGAGTCTTCATGTTGGTGACTCGGACTATTTTATAAACTATCTTTCCTATGCTGAAATCATTTCTTTGCTTGATTGTAGTGCATTGTAGATCTTTTACTATCGTGGTCATCATGATGTTAATTTGAAATGATAATCGTATCTGAAACTCTTGGTTGGATGATGAGCAGCTCCTTCCCCATGATGTTTTATCACTTCTCAGCCACATTGATTTGTTTTTTTCTAGTTTATATCTTGGGTTAAAAATATAAGCTTTATAGAATTAAGGTGGGTCCTTTAATCAACTTCCTCAAATTGCAATTGTAGTGGTTTATGAACTTCAACATTAAGGATAGTTAATGACAAATAAATTGATTTTAAGAATTTATCAAGTATCTTTTCTTGACGAAATAATTTATTTGCCTTCCTTTTTTCTTAAAAGAATGAAAATGTTCTATCTTGTCTTATATTTTTATTGTTAGATCATTGTATTTTAATATGTATAATACATGACTAATTAATAGTTAATGATAGCTATAGTTATGGATCATTCTCGAATTGATAATTATAAATTTTATGTATCAAATAGTAATCTATACCATTTTATTAGTGACTATATTTTAACAGGCAACCCCAGTATTAATTTTGTTGTTTATATAAATGTCTATCAAAAAATTGAATCTGTTAACCACATAGGGTAGTAAACATAAGACTATGGCTGTATAGTCCCCATAACACCTGCAGAGAGAATTTGAATACTATCCACCAAATAGGGTTCAAATACGAATCCCTTTCTTAAATATATCTTAAGAAATAAAATCTACATATCCTATATTAGGATATACGTTAAAAAAAAAAAATCTACCTAGTGGCCATTATTTCATTTAAAAAGACAAACAACAATTTATTTGGAAAAAAGTATATTTATGAGCGTCAATTAATAAACTGACCCCAAGCGCCAATCTTACTAAGACTATAAGAGTTATACTTTTCCCTTTTAAGAAATCTTAAAATTATCGCTAATTAGGTGCCCAGCCCTTTCAGCTAACTCAAATCCCAGAGCTGGGAGATAACAATACTCATCAGGCTGAACAGAGGTAACTGACTAAATTTGCGTAGTTGAAACAAACTTTTCCTGCTTTATGTACTTCTCAACTTAAGTCGCATATATTTAAACTTACGTATTAGTAATGGTTTCCTTTCTATACCCCTTAAATTAGATCGCGTGTCATTTAAAATTAGCTAATGTTGAACTCCCTCTTTCTACACATTTATTCCCTCTATATGCGATTTATTTCTTTATCAAATCTATGGTTTAGAATTTTAAAATTACATGTAATGCAATTGCCTATTCTGAAAAGCATACTTCTTATTCATTCTGATATTCTGCCAGGAAGGAAACTAGGCCAATATAAGCAATAAATATGTTCATTAATGAGAGACAATTAGTTTTAGTGTAAGTATACAATTTTATTACTATGGCTAATTAAATATGGAGAAAAAAAAAACATATATATATAATTTATATATCAATGATAACATAAAACACACAAAAAAACGGAATTAATTCAATATAAAAGAACATATAATTAAACACGAGTGTAGGAATTCATTTATATGTTTTAAATTAAAATATATAATTTTACACAATGACTGAACTTTTGGAGAGTAACGATAGGCAATTTTCAGTTCTTTTAACTTAATAAAACTAGTTATAGTTACCTTGAAGTAACTGGGATTTTTAATAGGGATAAGCTTGATTTTGACGATCCAACTGAAATTTATATATTCTTTTACTGTCGAAAAATAAAACAAAATTTTTCTGCTAATAGCAAAAAGTTTGCACGAACGTCCATTTTGTGGTATTACTTGGATCTAAGAAATAATGACGGCTTACTGGAGGCATTCTTATTGTACACAATTCGATATTTTCTTTCTTCCTGGATTGTTTTAGCGGTGTATCGATGAGGTTCCATGGTTCTTAGAGGGGCAAGCATTTAACAGTAACAGCTACGTATTAGGAGCATGGGATAGTGGCCTTACACGTATTGTTTCTACTCCTGCATTCCCATTGTAGCGATGGTCTGAGTTATTATATCTAAATCCATTTTCTTCTCCTGATGGTTGATTGAAGGATTTGTTTTAATGCTTCATTTTATAATACCAGCATAGCCGTATCGGTCAATTTAGCAACAAGAAAATATTAATATTTCATTTCAGTTCGAAAAACCACTCTTTCTTGTTCTGATTTTTTTTTTTAACTCTTTAATTTCTCCAATTCCTTTTGTTTCCCAAAATAGTTTATCAGTATGCCGATCTGTACTTCTTAGGCATGCTTTTAACATTTTTTCTTTCTCTGCCATACATTTACTTAAAATTCCTTGGAAATTTTGAGTGCTAAGTAATCGAACAAAAGATATAAAATTGCCTCAATTACTCTCATTAACATGTGATATACAATAAAACAACAGAGAAGTATACATTTGAAATAAATTAATAATACAAGAAGAAAATTTATATATTTGCATATAACTGCATTCCCACAATTTATTAACAGATTTTCATGAATTTATTTTAAAACACATAACTATAAACATCTTTCTTTCTTTTTTTTTTTTAATAAATAAAAAAAAAAACTTTGAAACTTTCTCTCTTCGACATATATATCTAATTCTTTATATATATATTTGCACACTGAATCCAATTTATTAGACTCACGCTGATCTAGGCAGTTAGGAAATATTGTGTAACTCCCTTCTATCAAGGTTTGAACCCGGCTACTGTTACAATATATTCTTGGGATGTTTGATTAGTACTAGGCTTATCTATTGTCATAGTAAATAGTTATGATAGGTATATAACATTTTGAAATATGTAATAGGTCCATGCTTCATCACATCAGGTGAACTTATCCTCTTTCTCTGAGTGATGATATAAAATGGCCATTATGGGTGAATTATGAATAATAATTATTAAACATTGAGCAAATTAAGGCCATATTTTGTAGTATATTGAGCTAGTTATTAAGTAAGGGATTAACCACCCCTTTTCTTTTTCTCACATCCCTAAGGTTGCTCTAGAAGCGACATGAGGGTTTCAGACCATATACGGACACAAGATAGCTATGGTCTAGGTTGATTAGTTTGTTTTTTGCCTCAGCTCAACCCCACTATATCTTTGAATATTTCATTTGCATAACAGTAGAATTGTTTTTTAAGTATGTATTTGCAGATGTAGATTGTACTTAGCGCTAAGCAAAACGATGATAAAAGATAATATTATTTAAAAAATATTTTATAGTATATTGTTACATAATGCTTATCCATTTGAAATGATCCTATCTATATCATTAAGCTATATTATCTATCATTTATACCCAAGTTATTTTAAAATGCTAATAATTTATTTAGTCTTAAAAAATATCCAATTTGTTGTAAAATGCTTATATTTTCTTAATATAGAAGTATAATGAGTCCAAAGTAAATTCAAGGTGTGTAATAAATTGGAATAATAATAAATAAAAGGGTAATGATTTATTAAAGTAGTAAATAGATCCTAAGAGATCTTTCCATAATCATAAAATGATTTGTTAAATCTGGTTATATTTAAATTTCTATCATATTTGTCCAGGATTATATATATATATTTTTTCTTTATTGTTCCTAGTGTAATTATAACATTTGTAAATATGTAAATAAATGTTGTTTTAAAATATATTTAGTGGTATGTGGCCTTATTGCTAATTACTATCCATATTGTTATTGCTATTGCTATCAACATATTATTTTTATTTTTATAATGTCATCATCAGTTAACATAATAGATTTTATTATGTGCTACCATATCAAAATAAATTTTGTTAAGTTCTTATATTTAAAGTATTTAAAGCTTCATCACTTGTTGGTCAAAACACTTGATCTGAAGTACATGTATTATTTTAAATAATATTTTAAAGATGAAACATTTAGGTTTTGGAATAATCTGTTTTTCTGAATCATTAGATACATCATTCACTGATCTTGATCATATTGTGCATAGTTGTTTAATAAAAAATAGTTTGTAAATTATTGTGTTTGCTTCATTAAGAATTTATTTGTTCTTCATGAAGCTTAAAGTTCATATTATTGTTAGTATTTGGGATTGCCAAATATTCTTTATTCGTTGTGTTTTCTTTTATGAGTTATCTTTGTTTGTTATATTTGGGTAGAGGCAAAATTCCTCTCACTGACCCAAGTATATCTTGTAAAATATTAATGTTTCAGTTATTTGAACCCTGAGAAAAGTAAATTACTAGTTAACAGTCGCAATTTTGAATTTATGGTAATTTTTTTTTTATGTCTGAAGTTATTTGTTATGCTTTGCCTTGATCTCTCATGTTTAATCGTATTGTTTAATTGAACTTGTATAATTCTAAGATATAAATTTCTTCTCTAGTTTTTAAAACTTATAGGTTATTTTAACTTCCTGGTTAAATATTCTGGTTTAGTCAAGCTTAGAATCCATACTCTGTTTTATTTTTATCTTACTGTTATTTAACACAATATTAGTTTTATAGTTCAAGATCTCATTTTTTATTATCAACATTGTTCTCTTATTTTATCTGGATTTTGCTTTCTTTTCGTTTTTTTAATCCTCATTTCATCTTAACTCATTATCATAATTGATTCATCCTTTATTGGCTTCTATTCTATCATCATCTTAATCATTCATTATCCTAACATATTTTCTTTTTCTTCTCTTCACTCTTAAGCTCGTTCATTTTTTACTATTTAATTATTATTTGTTTCCATCATTCATTTAGTCATCTACATCCTAATTTATTTATCACCTAATTCATAATTTGAATTCCATATTTATTTTATAGACTTGATTATTAACTATTTATTGGTTTTGCAAACTAAATTTATCTGATAATATTTTGCTTACAGATTTTATAATTAGTTTAATCAAGGTCGATACTAGAAGTTATCTTCACGAACACTTTGTGACCTTCCTTAGATTTATTGATTCACACTAGCCTAGTTGATTTTAAGATAGTAATATTTTAACATTATTTTCATGTACATATTCTTATTATTCATATAGAAATGGTTACAATATATACACTTTTGACTTAAAGCTGCATTTCATGCTTTGCTGATAATATTAAGATTTATAAATACATTAAATCATTTAATGATTGTAATTATTTATAAAATTGTATGAAAAGATTTGAATTGTGGTGTATAAAAAATTATTACATGAATATAAATGAGAATAAAATCAAAATGATTACTTTTTCAAGAAAACAAATTCCATACTATTTAATTATATATTAAAAGGAAATGATATTTTGAGAGTAAATGAATGTAAAGATTTAGATATAATTTTAGATTCTAAATTACTTTTCTCAAATCATGTACATTATTTATTCTCTAAAGCTTTTAAAGTTGTGATTTTGCATCTTTACGGGAGTAAGATCTCATAATAGAGAAACTTATGAACATCTTTTTATGGTTTAGTTATTACCAATTCTAAACTATGGCAATGTTATTTGGAATTCTGACAAATCACTCTCATAATAGAACTTTGGACACAGTATAAATAAAATTTATAAATCATCATAATGCAAAGTGTGGTGCACTGTGCAACTCTCACTGTGTTTCATTAAAGCTATTAAGGAATCTTAATGATATATTATTATAGTAGTGTTATTTGGAATTCTAACAATCACTCTCATAATAGAGCTTTGGATGCAGTACAAATAAAATTTATAAATTATTATAATGCAAAGTGTGGTGCACTGTGTAACTTCACTGCGTTTCATTAAAGCTATTAAGGAATCTTAATGATATATTATTTTGGCAAAGATTGTCAAAGGACAAATCAATATGGTAAACTGCATTAGTGAAATTTCTTAGTGTTCCAGACATGCATTTGAAACATGATAAGACTTTTTACATTGCAAAATTTAGAACTAATTGTTTAAAAGATTTTACATTATTTAGACTTTCAAAGTTGTTCAAGGCATTTTATTGTCATGTTGATATTCATCATTTAACTGCAAATGAAATAAAAAATGTCATCAACATTTATGAGCAATCATAATATATTTCTGTATTCATATTGTATCGGTCAAAACATGTATATTCATCTAACATGAGCTGGAACTCACAAACTGTACTTCAAACCTAGTCAAGCCCGAGATTTAGGTCAAGGACCAGCCTGGATTCGAACCCACTCTCTAAGCCACAGATCAAACGCCTAATGGATAACATAATAGTGATGGTACATGAGAATTAATTCTTAATCCGGCCCACTAGCAAATCGGAGAAGACAATGAGACATCTATTACTATGACTAAACTAAAATATATATAAGCATGGCTGTATGTTTGGAAGTGGAGGAAAGAGGAATTCGAACTACTCTAATAAGTTAGACAATAAAGTATAGTTTAATATACTGACAAATTATTATACATTTATAAATTAATTGCAAACATTAGTATGTGCGTGAATAAGCAAGTGGTAGATGATTACATAGTGTCATTCACACTATTATTTCTCATATGCTTCTTATTAGCTAAATAATATATGATAAATAAGCACACATCTTTGGTGGGTCAAATATTAAGATGCCAATCGATTTCTAGAAAGAATTACATAATATTGCTATTAACGCTTTGGATTACTGTTCTGAAATGTGGTGACTAAACATTATTTAGGGGAGCGTTCCGAGATTCATTAGATATAATATAAACCATTTTCATGCCATTAGTCGTGAAAATACATAAAATACATTTGTAAAACATATTTAATTATATGATAAAAATACTTAATCAAAATTCTGTTAATTAGTGCTGGTAAGAAGAACGCTTTACATTTCCCCAAGGCATATAGATACTCTTAAATACAGAAATGTTACGACGGTGGGATTGTATAAGATTGAAATAAATTTAATTAATAAAACTAGTAATAGTTGGCATTTATATATATTTTGAGCAGAGCGCAATTTTTAATATTATTACAGCATTAAAATTAGGTCATAAGCAAAAGAAATAATAATAATACGAAGTTTGGGCGGTACTGACATAATAGCCAAAAATAACTAAGAGGAAACGGTTGTCCTTCTGGACGAGAACGAAGTAGGTAGGCATAGCGTATGCCAGACTTAGGGAATCACCACCAGAGGCCTTTTTGTACGAAGAAAGTGGATAGGCATAGCGTGTGCCAGACTTAGGGATCATTGCCCGAGGCCTTTTTATACGACATAAATGGTCCTGGGTAGATCACTATCCTCAGGACAAGGCTTGAGAAGAAAATGTATGGGTTTGAACTTGTCGTAACCCCCAGATTGGAAGACTAGAAGCACGTAATATATATATATATACGAAGATAGGCCGAATGTCAGTAACGCAGTACGAATGAATATCACTAACGACATGAAATATGATTTACTGCCTTAAAATAAATGACCCTTGTTTGAATGCCATAATTTATATAAATAATATGCTATGCAGTTATATATATATAGAGAGAGAGATTTCTCTAAATAAAATATACGTTAAGATTTTACTTAGTAAAAGAAACATTAAGATTTAAAAGATTTAATAAAATATACCTTAAGATTTGACCCCCTCCTTCTTCTGCTATTTAAAATAAATCAATCCCACCTTCGTTGATTTTATAATAACTGGAATATTTAAATACTGTATTTGATATTTTAGGAGTATATAAAAAAAAACTAGCAGTTATATAGAAAACAAATAATGTCACCCTTTCAGAATTGAATAAAAAACATTTATAAAATAACTAAGTTTCAGAGTGTTAATTAGCCTAAGTTCTGGATTCACCCCGGGTAGAAAATCCAGAGTTAAACAAATAAAAATGAACCGAAATGATGATTCGTAAAAAAAAACAATCTGGTGAACGTATTAATTAATAATGTGTTATGTTTTAAATAGGGACGATAATAATCTTGCTTTATGAAGGTTTACTTAAAAATGACAGAAAAGATCTTTATAAATTAAGCTCGCCAGTTTGCTTGAGGTTGGCATATTAATAATAAAAGCACATATATGAAAACAAGTAATAAATAAATGACCACACCAAAATTAAAGAAAGTTAGAGCATATGAGAATTAAATTTATAAAAATTATTTAAGAGTAATTTATACATTAGAAAAGTCACAAAGTTTAATATTACATTAGGAGAAATTGATATAGAGTTTGAGATTAGATAGGCAAGCTAGATTCAGTTTCAATGGCGGCTGTTTGAAATAATTTACCTTGCACCATTTTAAGAGTCCGTTTTTCAAAGTACAACATTTAATGAATCCAAGTGAATTCTTCTTGGTGACAGCAAACTTCTATTTAGCATTCCAAAGTTCTCCATCGGGCCTTTACTTCATTTTAGGGAGCATGATATAACGGCAGTGGCAGATGATGACCCAACAGGGCCACAAAGGGTGATGGTCTTATTACTACATCATTATTTTTTTAAGTTTCACACCAGTGTGGGTTATGTTCACTGCAGTTCTTTCAATAGTAGCTAATAATCCCTTGATTAAAAATTCGGCCATTTTATACTTTGCCCAGGTATTTTTGAAATGCTTTTAATTACTTAGTTCATTGTTTTTGAAAGATGCAACTGTTAGATAACGTCCAAAAATAAATTCAAATCTATTTCCAGATTAGAAATAGATTTGAGAAAAATGTTTATAATTAAAAAAATCTTTAATTTTAATCCCATTTTAAGTAAAAACTTTAATTAAAAATACCTTCCCCAGATTAAAACAATAGTACTTCCAACCCTTTAATTATTTTTGGACAATTAACAGTTCATCTTCCATATTGGATTTTATAAAATATACATTTTAATAAAAAAAGTATTTTAAAAAGAAAAAGTTTAAAATGATGTACTTTAAAAAGAAAAAGTTTAAAATGATGTATAATAAAATATTTACAAAAAAAAATCAATATTTTATTAATATTTTGCTCCTATATATATATATTTGAGCTACACCTATGTACTTTAATAAAAAAGAACTAATAATTAATAAAAAGAATTAATAATAATTTTTAAAAAATTGTTAGTGAAACATTAAAATTTTATAACTTAGGAGCACATCTCAAATATATACATAAAATATATATATACGACAAAAGGAGCGGGATGGGATATAGGGTTTGAACACAGGTTAGTAGGGGGAAACATGAAGCTCAATCTTAAGCTAAGATTGACTGCTTCAATATATATGATATTGTTTTTATTTTTTGTTTTTTTTTTATATTGTGTTCTGTAATTAGGCTTTTTATATATATTGTAACGGTCAGATTCGCCTATCTCGCTAACACAGTGCAGAATTCAAACCCCAGACACGAAACTTAACACCTTAGAAGGGGTTGCCTTTCAGAAATCCTAAGCTCGAATCCAATGTCTGAGTTCCACAGCGCCATCTACATGACAGCACATCTGACATTACAAATAGCACACTGTCTTACTGGTGCCTGTGGTCAGGGAGAAACAAGAGACTCTAAATTAAACAACCCTAGGTTCACCTAACAAGATCTATAGATGTGCCAAAGATACCTATCAATGGATATGGTATGTAATTTAGACCATTGGGATAAATAAATAAAAGAAGTGTAATTAATCAATTCAAATATAACATTTATTAGACATCAGTTTATAAACAATGTCAGCTACACAAATTGGATAGCTATATAAAAGATTACTTTTATGTTATTTCATACTGGGATTAAAAGTTATTATAATGTGCCTAATTGTGCTACAATATTTTAAGCATATGCGAGCTACGCAAAGCACTAAAGAAACTTAACAAATCAAAACTAATTAAAAATAGTAGGGAAAATTTCTGTATTTGACAGGAGAATAACTCGGCCGAATGGTTGAATTTTAAGTATAAGACAGAGCTACACTGAACGTGATGGG
Source organism: Epiperipatus broadwayi (assembly GCA_028023455.1). Taxonomy (NCBI): domain Eukaryota; kingdom Metazoa; phylum Onychophora; class Udeonychophora; order Euonychophora; family Peripatidae; genus Epiperipatus; species Epiperipatus broadwayi. Next base: position 1,790,698 of record JAQFVV010006404.1, read on the forward strand.
AATAAATGTAATAATAAATTCATAATGAAGTATATGATGGTGCCAGCGAGGAATGATACTACGGATGGAGTGTGTGGTATATTGGAACTGCGACTTTACAAAAAAATAGACAAAAATAATTATGGTCATGGATAGGCAGTTCACTATTTATCCAGGAAATCTCTAGCCACCTTGGACAGCCCAAGCCTGACCCACATGCAGGAGCTTCATAACTATAGGGACATACGCGTATAATTCCCATGTGAGACATTCCGTCACACACTACTGGGAACTACGGAGGAAAAGGGTACGGTTTCAGCTATTGATGCTCTTGGGAAAATAGCAAAGTAAATCTTAACACCCCAGCACATTTGCTGGCAACACACAATTAATTATAAACATATATAAGTAATAAAAGGGGCAGTTCATAAATGGGCAGAGTAGCTCTCTCTTAACATTGATTTTCTGATGGCCTGAATACTCCCCATCAAAATTAAATGAATAAATAACTAGCTGAAAATTGATTTACATAAGACGTGAAAATAAAAATATATTTTAATATCAATTAAAGTATAGGGAGGGAATGTGATTACGGTTTTAATAAAATAGTGAGGCAACCGAGTATTTATATAAAACTTCCCTATGTAACTCGCACATGCTTGAGTGGATTAATTTAAAATATTTCATATAGAATTTATGGAGGAAATATATTTAGATAAGAATGGATATTATACTAGTACTTTCGTTCTCAGCGAAAACTTTATAGAGAATAAACCCTTGAACAAGCGAACCAATGAGATTTAAACAAATAATAGAGGGGTAATTTAACATTTAAGTCCACATTAAAAATGGCTGTTTATAAAATAGTATTAAAAAGGAATAGTTAGATCGATCAGCGGGGTTTATTCAAGCACATTATAATAAAGAATAAAATGAGACATTAAACAGATATTGAAATGGTCAGTTTCATCCATCTGCCCATTTCACTTATGTTACCCATACATCTATCTATATGCCAGGTTTAAACCCTTCCAGAGTACCCATCTGAATAACATTAAATTATTATAGATGGAGAATCACGTATGTATATATATATATGCGAGTAGTATGTCTGTAATTTAATTGAATATGTATAGATTACAGATATGTATCAATTTTATAAATATTTCTCATTTAGGAAATATTTTAGTCTAAATTATTTATGTTAATGGTATATATATTACAGATAAGTAAATTCATTTTATAGACATTTCTATTTTAAGAAATATTTTAGTTAAATTATTTAGCAACTTTATTATTGTATTAGTGAAATCGCATATACATATCTCCTGTTATTCTGTATTTATTCTACCGCCTCTGGTTATAAAGTGTTTTCTGCTAATTACAGGGTAATTTTGTCAAAAATAACATTCGATTTTGTAAAACAGATTTAATGTAGGTCACGCATCTAGTCCTAAAACAGTCCTAAAATGGTGTGGATATTGTTTGAAATATATAATGTTAGCAACAAGATAAGCAAGGAAACAGAATCTAAATTACTTTGTTATCACTAAAATTGTTTGTCTAAATAAAGAAATGAGTTTTTTTATCGGTGGGAATAATTAAATGTTTTGCTAAAATAAAAATGGATTGTTCAGCTACATAAAAAAATAACAGGTGTGCAGATTTCAAAAGGTATAAATACTTGAAGTTTTATTAACAAGGAGATCAGACATATATATATTAAGTGAACTATAGGCCGAATCCACGTCAGTTTCACCTTAAAATGTTCAACAAGTAGAGGCCGTAATTCACTGCCTCTCCTCACGGAGAATGGAGAGCTTTGGTCCAATGAAACCTAATGCCATCACCAGCAAAAGTAGCCCATGGAGAAATCTCTGTTAACTGTGCATCATCATCAAGTGTCAACTTATTATCGTCCCAAGTGCTTCAAAACCAGCTGCAATGGAAACAACTAAACGGTAAAATTTTCTCAGAGCTCTTGTCTATAAACTGTGACTTTCGTTTCTCTATTTTAAAAGCTAGCTATTCACTAAATCTGCTTTCGTCAAACACCTTTACTAAAATCTACAAAGAAGATTGTTAAATGCTAAGTCTTGCCTGATTATAAAATTTAAATTCTCTTTTATAATGTAAAACTCTAATTCTCTTTTAAATTGTAAAACTCCTAATAATCTATTTTAAATGTACAATTTTCTGTGGTTTTTTTATGCCTATTTCTAAATCTATTCAATTTTGTTTTATGATTTTATCATTTTAATATAATATGTGTATTTAATATGCCAAATGACTCGAAACTGCAAGTATTTCTAAATATCATTTTAGCTTATCGATTTGCGAAGATAATTTCAAATCTTCACTATAATTTAATATTAATCAATTGAATCATTATTCTTCATTCTCACCCGCTGTTTCGAGATGATATTATGTTACTGATTAAGTTTTGGGTATCAGTATTATAATAATCAGTTATCTAGCTATTTTATGCAGTTTGCTTAATTTTAGTTATGAATTATAACTATTTATATATATAACTCATATATCACCGGAACTAGCCACGGAAATATTTTCGAAGCATATTTTAATATTTTATTCATAATTACCCCGCAAATATGCTTTATCCTCCTTAGATTAATTTATGTTGAGATGCAGGTGATAATATTAAACTAGGTTACTAATTAATTTAGTCCCTTAATAGTATATTTAAAATACTAAGTTTGAGAACTGGATTATATAGATATACAAATATACGCTATCTAATTTTAAAGCACGATAATATAATGTTACGCGATTGCGTTCTATATATGTATGAGTTGCGGATGTGTCTTTACAAAGTATGCAATGTACACTTATCAGCTTGCTGCATGATTCTCGGTGTCGTTCTGGCGGAGGTCACTCTCATCCACTTTAGTTCGGGTTCAAGCACACTTTTAGAACTAGGGCACAAGGACCTAGATGATTCATAATGTTTATCCGACTACCTGAACTATTAATGTTCTTATTCGTGGCAGGTTGAGCGGTCTTAGGGTAAACCGAGTCTTTGGAGACTGAAGCCCGTGAATAATGACTCATTCGCACCTTTTTGCTTAATTAATATTTTAATATGTGCCATAGGGGATATAGGTAAACCTATCATAAATCAGTTTTCTCTCCCTTTTATATTAAACGCTCATCTAGCATTAGTATACATCCTAATCTAGGTTAACACGTTAACCTGCGTATCTCTGAGCCTAATTACGTGCTCGAATTAACTTTGTATTAAATATACGCCATAAGAGCGTTATGATAGTTATATAGCTTTGACTATAAAGTTCCACCTGATCTAGTAGAGTACAAAAGAGCTAGAAATTTGACATTAATTAATATAGGCATGAAATTCCACTACCGCTCTACACATTATTAAATGCTTATAATGAAATATATAACATGAATCTCAGCAGTTATCTAACGCCTGCAAGCGTTATACCTCCTGTTCCCACCATATAATTTGGTATGTTTTAATTTATTGTTTGCTATTGTTTTATTAAAGTAATCATATTTAAAATTATAACTCGTTTGCATATTTTATTGTTCGTGAATTCATTTTGTCCAACTCTATATTTAATTACACATACACTATTTCATATATATGTAGATCAGCTTGTTAAGCTCTATAATTAATTACTTAGCCATATGTGTATATGTCTTATCAAATCAGTGATAAATTAGTTAAATTATGAGTGTCTTGTCCTACCGGGAGTGACTGCTGGACCGAGAGTGAATTGATTGTGTGTACGTTGAGGAATGTCATCCATAGGGTAGTAAATCATTGAGCAGAGGTGAAAGGGTTGAATGTTGGTCGGATTCTGGATCACAGCATGTGGATTCGATCAGCTTTAGTGTATTTTGCTTATGTTCTAGATTTTGTTACGTGGAGGGACAATTCTTACCGTTACAATATATAAAGAAAATATTAACCCAAGTAGGAATTAACATACATTAAAAGAAAAGAACTAAATGAATAAATACAATTATTAAATACAATAAAAGGGAGCTACAGATTGGAATTATTTATGAGATATCTCGGGTTAATTTTTATATTACCTCAGCTTTTAAGAACAGTCCGTGTGCACTTTCAAAGAGTTTAATGGATTTCTCGAGCAGTTTCAGTTCATTCTTAAGTCTATGGATTTGATGGGCTTCAGCAGCATTATTTAGGGAGCATTAAAGATGTATGTTTGATCAGCAGCATTCCGACCTATTAGGATGGTTAAGTCAGGCGTTAAATGGTATAACAACAGGACGTCAGATGGTGAATGATGGACGGCAAGCTAACCATTCCTGGGTGACGACAGCACACTGCCTTTTTCTACTCCATCATTTTAAGGTTGGCTATTACTAAAACTGTTTGACCAAATTTGCTTCTCATCTAGGATCCGGTAAGGTGATGTTTTTGAACAACTATTATAACTTGTTGGTAACTCTGCTAAGTCACTATCAATTAATTCTTCACTGACGAAACTCAGAAGAAGAAGAATGTCTCCAAATAGAATCAGAAGAATTATCTTTTTTTATAATCTGCCTTACTTATTTATTTTTCTAGACTATACAATGCTATAGTCCTCTGGTGATAAATCCTCTCAATTAATGCCATTAATTTGATCAGAAACCAAAGGAATGCACTTGGATTAATTAATTTACATCTTACATTCCCAGATATTTTGATTACAATTCATTTAATTAAATTTTGCTAGTGAACCTCTGTTATTTCTAATCTTGATAGGAAAAAGAAACTTATTAGTGAAACTTGATGTAAATAGGTTAAAATTAGTTACTATTGTTTTCTTTCCCCATCCTCATTTATTCCTATTTAAAATGCGGCCAAACTTAATAAAATATAAACCAAAATACTTTTCAAAACCCTTTAAAAGATTTCAAAGTTTTAAAACTAGTTTAGACCATTTATAAAATTATTATGGAAATATTAGAATTTAAATGCAAAGTAACATATTTTTCACTCATAAGCAACCCCACATTAAAAGTTAAAATATTTTGATTTAAAACATTTGACTATATATCGCAGTATATGTGTAGATGAAAATGTGACCTATTTTTGTTGTACGAGAATATACGTCCATCTATTCAACAGTTTGAAAATAGAACCACTACAAGAAATTTAATTACGATAAAACCCACTGGTACTCCATTAGAAGTCTAATTTAGGCGGGATTTTGTTATATATGTGCAGTAAACACACACTACGTTAAGTTTAGAGTTTGAAATAGTGTATGAGGATAGGTAAGGTGTAACCAAGGTAAAACAAAGATCTGCAGGGCACAACTTACTGTTTTCCATTTCCTTAGATACGGAAAAAAATCTTAAAAAATAGGTTTACGACAGGTGCTCTCTAGCGTATTTTGGAAATCCATCGACAAAACAAAAAAAAAGAACTTGGACATGAGGTAACGAGATTTGCTGATACACCCGAATCATGTTTCAATACCATTTTTTTCTTTTTCTTTTTTTTTACTGCAAGATGTATTTATTAATATATTCTATTGTCCAAATTCAGGTAAAATTTCATACGAGATTGTTCAAATTCAGACGGAATGCTTATTGTTATATATATATTGAGATTGTCCAAGATCAAGTCCTTTTCATGTTTGTTTGTTAGCCATTCCTGCTTTTACAAATTTATCCCTGGGTCAGGTGGGTGGTGCTGATCTTTCGTGTTTGGTGGCTATCCTCATGGGTGATACAATCTTTGCTTGGTCTGGCAATTTTTTAGCCCATGGACTGAAATCCTGTATAGTCAGGAACTCATCATTTTTTTCTATATATTTAATTCTGCTCCCAGCTATCACCCGTTGGATCAGCAATGGCATATTTTGCTGAATGGTGCGAATTATATGAACATCAGGAAACGCAAAGGTAGTAAGCTATCTCAGGCAGTTAACTTGACGGATAAAGAATTGAGTATGCGTTTCTTTAACGTCCCCATATTTTTCCTGTGATATGGTATTCAGGATACCACTCTGGCATTGATTACTCCAGTAGTATCTTAATAATGTTTCACTGTATGCTGGGAAGTTGCCTGGTTTTTCCTCGATTATACTCCACCAGTCTTTAGCATAGCCATGTAAATAGTGGCTGGCAATCGCAGCTTGTCTTGGGGCTCAGTATTGTAGAATGTAAAGAAATCTTTCAAACTTTCCAGGTGTGGATGGGGGTTCTCTCCAATCTTTCCCCGGAATGTTTTTCTGTGGATCACTCTGGTTAACTATGTTTGAATTTCTGGATCAGCCATCAGGACTCTGTGGGTATTGGTGACCCTCGGTATTTGCTGTATCACTATTGATTTGGAATGGCAGTAGATCGTTCAGGTAGACCTTGCTTTGATCCACATATTCCTCCCGCTTTACATCATTGGTGTTATTGGCCTCTATTTTCAGGATCAAAGTTTCTTTATTTAATTTTAGTATGGTGGCTTCATGTATTGTTGGTATCAGGGCTTCATTTGTTTTTTTTTATTGCTTCTTCTTTTCTTTCATAGTCCTTTTCAATCCTCAGTTGGAGGATTTCCTGTTCCTGTTTTATTTGCTTTACTTCTCAAATGAGGAACATGGTCAGTTCTCAAAGTTCATTATTTTTTTCAGTCTTCTTTGTCTCTTATCCTGGTTTTCTCCATTTGTTCTCTAAAGAATTCTATGTATTTCACATTGAAATTTGGGCTTATTGTCTGCTGAGTGGCTTTTACTATTTATGGTGGAGACTCTGGAAATCCAGATGAGTCTAGGTCTTTCTGTGCTAGCTCATTCTAGCTTTGAACTCCATTTTCCATTCCTTCCTCCATGTTTTGTTTATTATTTTTTTGTTGACGACGATTATTTCCGAATATTCGAACAGTTGTTTTTTTTTTACTATTTAGCCCGTTGATTTCTTTTTTTTAAAAAAAAATATTTGTTATGGATATAAGTGACAAGCTTTGGCAATAATTTTCTAAGGAACTTATTATTATTTGCTATGGATATAGAATAGTTCTTTTAATTAGCTTTTACCTTTGATCAATTAAGGGCTATTGGCTGCCTCCCGCTCGGTCTTTTTTTTGTTTTTTCCGCTCATTTTTGTATTGTGTCCTATAACTGCTTTGGATATGCTGCTGCTTTATTATATTTTTTTTTTTGCTTGCTGGCTTACTATAAGAAGTTTCTTCTACTGCTTGTTCAAGTGCTAACTATTGGGCTATGTTTTACTTGGTGTTTACTAGATTTGGGTATCTCGATTTCGTCACCTCTTGCTTAATGATTGCAGATGGATAAATTATTACACAAATTTTACCACATGGTTACATCAGAGTGGCTACAATAATCTTTGATAAATACACAAATATATATAGTTACATATTTTTATATCCCTTCCTTGATCGTACACAAATATATATAGTTACATATTTTTATATCCCTTCCTTGGTCCAAATCACATTACACACAAAAATTTGATATTTGAACATAATAAATTGACCAATTTGAATCTGATAGTGACACTTGTATTTAGAAACAACCCAGTTTATTAACATTATTCCAAAGTGCCATGCCATCATTGGCAGCATCTACTTCGTTAGCCGCCCCCAGGGACTTGACTCCAAGCATTCATCAATAATTTAATAATCATATATGTTATATTCAAAATTATTCTATTTAAAATGATATATGTATATGTTACGCTATTTTATTTGGGAATTATCTTTCTAGTTTACAGTAATTAGTGCACATATACTGTAACGGTTAGGTTTGTACATTTGCTCAACAGACCGAGAGTCCGAACCAGAGAACCAAAGCTGACCAAGTCGGGATAGTAAATCCTACGGCTGATCATGCCTCAACTCTCTTACCCATGCTTCCAAGTCAACCCATTGCGAATGACATGCCAATGATATCTCTTTATTCACGTTCCAGCAATAGCAAAGTAGTAAAACATGAGATATCCCCCTCCCCAACACATGATATTATATAACTTAACTAGTGATTCATAACATAATGAGCAAGAATGGAGACTGAGATAAATTTATATTTCATAAATTTAATGTAACACTTAATAAGTTATAAAGCAAATAAATTATGTACAGATTGCTCATACGCAGGTGAGTGAATACTTAGATTTACAAAGAATATGATAACGTAAATTATATTGCTCACATGCAGGTGAGTGAATACTTAAGTTTACAAAGAATATTAATGAATAGTCAATAAATGATAATGCGAATTATATATATATATACTGCTCACACACAGGTGAATGAATACCTAGATTTACAAAATGCTTAATGTGATTATCAACAAATGATAAACAAGCCAATTATATTTGCTCACGCGCAGGTGAGTGAATTTTAGGGTTGCAAAATGTTTAATTAGTTTATGACTTTGCGGAACTGACAATATGCTTATACCATCTTTTATGTCATAACTTATGCTATGATCTACATAGTAGAAATCAGTAAGAGTTACGAGTGATCAATTTATTGGTAACTGATTGGAATTATATTATTAAGTTTAAACATAACTTATAATAATAGTAAAATTATATATCTCTAATTACTACATAGATAAACGCATTAATTCAGATTCTGAATCGGATCAAAGCTGAGATTACTTTCTATGGGAGGTTGAACTGATGTTGGGCAGTTGAACGTCAGATTCTAAGGTGTTACAAACTATAGTATCAGAATATATGTGTCTCGAACATGTTCTTAATTGAGGTTCATTACCTAGTAATGATTTCCCCAGACCACGCTACTTGCTATAATACGAAGAGGCCCTTTTATTCAAGTGATTGGAACAGCGGTTTAACAAGCCCTTGGAACGCTTTGGTTCCTTCAAATAGATAAATGTCACAGTTGCCTAAACTTTCGAGGCGTGACTTGATGTGGAAACGATCCTGATGTAGGCCATTATAGGTATAGCAAGAAGTTATGCATATTTATGCTAACAACACATTCGCCACACTAATTTAATATTTCCTAAATTAATTATGCTAAAGCTTAGCTTCTATCAGCGCCACTACCATTGGTCAGTTCATAAATAGTATTACTTAGTCACATTACAAAAACAATAATAAGAATCTGATTTAAGGATATCTGTATAGCTTAATCTCTAATTAAGAAGAGTTACAACAAAATTAATGATTTACTAAGATTTAAAATATTACTTATATGTTGTATAGATCAGGGGTGTCCAACAAATCGATCATGAGCCACCGGTCGATCGCAAAGCCATTTTTGGTCGATCGCGAAGCCAATCTGGCAAGAGCTGTTGGGTAACAAGTAAAACAAATTAATTCAAGATTTTCAAGTTTTTTTTTATTCTTGTTTTTGTTCTAATTTTTTTTCAATTCTAGGTAGGTGAAGTCCATTAAGTTGTATCATTATTGAAAATAATATTTTTAATCTTGATTTAATGTAGCTAATTTGAATTAATAAATATTGTTAATAATTACTCATGTTGCTTTGATTCCAAAAATAGATAAAAATAATTATGGTCGTGGATAGGCAGTTCACCATTTATTCGGGAAATCTCTAGTCTTCCTGGACAGCCCAAGTCTGGCCCACACCCAAGAGCTTCGTGACTGTAGAGACATACATGTATAATTCCCATATGAGATGTTCCATGTCACACCCTATTGGGAACCGCTGAGGTAAAGTGCACGGTTTCAGCCATTGATGTCCTTGGGAAAGTAGCAAAGTAAATCTCAACAGCCCAGCATGTTCGCTGGCAACATGCAATTAATTATAAAACATATTTAAGTAATGAAAGGGGCAGTTCATAAATAGGCAGAGTAGCTCTTTTAACATTGATTTTTTGATGGCCTGCATACTTCCTATCAAAATTAAATGAATAAATAATTAGCTGAAAATTGATTTCCATAAGACGTGAAAATATAAATACATTCAATTAAAGTATAGGGAGGGAAATGCGTGATTACAGTTTTAATAAAATAGTGAGGCAACTAAGCATTTATATAAAACTTCCCTACACAACTCGCACATCTTGTGTGTATTAATTTAAAATATTTCACATAGAATTTATGGAGGAAATATATTTAGATAAGAATGGATATTATACTATTACTTTCATTCTCAGCGGAAATTTTATAAAGAACAAAACCTCGAACAAGTGGGCCATTGAGATATTTAAACAAATAATAGAGGGATAATTTAACATTTTAGTCCCCATCAAAATGGCGGTTTGTAAAATAGTATTAAAAAGGAATAGCTGGATCGATCAGCGGGGTTTATTCAAGCACATTATAATAAAGAATAAAATGAGACATTAAACAGATATATAAAGAAAATATTGACCCAAGTAGGAATTAACATGCCTTTTCTTAAAAGAAAAGAACTAAATGAATAAATACAATTATTAAATACCATAAAAGGTAGCTACATATTGGAATTATTTATGAGATATCTCAGGTTAATTTTTATTTTACCTCAGCATTTAAGAACAGTCCATGCACACTTTCGAAGAGTTTAATGGATTTCTTGAGCAGTTTCAGTTCATTTTTAAGTCTATGGATTTGATGGGCTTCAGCAGCATTATTTAAGCAACATTAAGGATGTATGTTTGATCAGCAGCATTCCGACCTATTAGGATGGTTAAGTCGGGCAGTAGATGTTATAACAACAGGATGTCAGATGTGGAATGACAGATGGCAAGCTAGCCATTCCCGAGTGACGACAGCACACTTCCTTTTTCTACTCCATCATTTTAAGGTTGGCTATTACTAAAACTGTTTGACCAAATTTTCTTCTCATCTAGGATCCGGTAAGGTGATGTTTTTGAACAACTTTTATAAATAGCTGATAACTCTACTAAGTCACTATCAATTAATAATTGAACAATAATTCTTCACTGACGAAACTCAGAAGAATAATAATGTCTCTGAATAGAATCAGTAGAACTATATCTTTTTTTATAATCCACCTTACTTATCTATCTTTCTAGACTATACAATGCTATAGCCTCCAGTGATAAATCCACTTAATTAATGCAATTAATTTGATCAGAAACCAAAGGAGTGCACTTAGATTAATTAATTTTACATACTTACATTCCCAGATATTTTGATTACGATTCATTTAATTAAGTTTTGCTAATGAACCTCTGTTATTTCTATTTCTATCAAAACATTAGTGAAACTTGGCATAAACAGGTTAAAATTAGTTACTATTGTTCTCTTTCCCCACCCTCATTTATTGCTATTTAAAATAAGGCCAAACTTAATAAAATATAAACTAAAATCCTTTAAAAGATTTCAAAGTTTTAAAACTATTTTAGGCTATTTATAAAATTATTACAGAAATATTAGAATTTAAATGCAAAGAAACATATTTTTTACTCATAAGCAATCCCCCATTAAAAGTTAAAATATTTCGATTTAAAACATTTGACCATATATCGCAGTATGTGTGTAGATGAGAGTATGTCACCTACTTTTGTTGTATGAGAATATATATATTTGACAGTTTGAAAATAGAACCTCTACAAGAAATTTGGGTACACCATTAGAAGTCTAAATTAGGCGGGATTTCGGACTACGATAAGTTTAGGGTTGGGTAGATAAGATGTAAGCACAGGTGAAACAAGGATCTGCAGAGCACGTCTTACTGTTTCAATATATGCCCGTGGAATACATTTATTTAAATGCATTGAATTTTCTTCTTCATCCTCTTCCTTTTTTTCATTATTATTATTATTTTTGTTGTTGTTGTTGTTGTGATGTTTCAACAATAATCTTTATTAATCCTTTGGATTACATAGCATTATATAACATTAATTACAAGGGTAATACATGCAATCATGTTGCACAGGTTTTTATATTAATTTCAAGGGTTACAATAATTAGGTATCAAGTGTACCAAGATTGGTTGGTACATAATAATTTATTTAAAAATTTATTAGAAATAAAAATCCTTCGTTAAAAGAGAAATAATAGGTAACGGTTTAAGAGTTTTATTGCAGTTTGTTTTCGTAAAAATAAGATTTAAAAGTCAGAGTTTGAAATAAAAATTACAATTAATTAATTAGAAACATCAAACTAAAAGTTTTGAGTTTAAAGAGTTTGTCATATTATTATTACTAGTTGAAAAATAATTCAAATGTCTAAAAATATAAATCTCTTTATTTAAATTAAAGAAAAAAGTCATCTTAAATCTAGTTTTGATTTTAGAATAATAAAATATATATGTGCGATTGTAAATAATAGAATAAATGTATGCGTAATAAATGTTATTATAAATAAATGAAAGTTAAAGATCTAAAAAAACAACAATGTGATGGTTATTAAGTTAAACAAATATAAAACAACACGTTTGCATGGCTACTACTAATTAAACGATCATCAAAAACATGAGATTATCTAAGGAATTTCGACAACAGATATTGCCGGAGGATATTAAAATGAAAACACGCATCATATATAAATAGCCAAATTTTTATCGGACATTCAGTCAAGTTAATTGTATCAGTTCAGATAACAGTTCTGTTTATTATGTATCAGTCAGAAATGCAGTCTTAAAACCTTCGGAAACATATGACCGTCTCTATCCTGGAGTCCAGTAGAACAGCAAGATCTTCCCGTGAAAATAATGTCTGCGTAACAGCTTGAAGAACCTCCGTCAATATCTAACTGTCTCCAAGAATAATACCAGCGAATAAGCATTAAACCTCCTCAAGAAAAACTTCAAATCTAACCGGTTAGATATACTTCATTAGAAGCAGCAAACTGCAAGCAGTATACCCATTTCTAAAAATCCTAGGTAATAACATTTTTTCTTGTATTCCTTTCTAAAGTAGCCATCGCATTCATAAAAATTCATGTGAATCCTCCAAGAGTCGAATTATATGAACTCTATAGCACATAAAAAATGAACTATTGATTTGTGTGTTCTGAATATATGTGTTTATATTATGTAATGATTTATTATATAGGTCAGTGTGTGAATTAATATGGGCGTGATCATTATATTTGAAAAATACCAATATTATGTTATTTAAAAAATTTATAAAAGTATTTATATTTAGTATAATTAATGTTAATAAATTGTCTTTAAACTTAAGCCGTATTTTGTCGGTCAATTCTTTTATCAATTCCTTTTATCAATTCTTTTCACCAATAATTTTGTATAATGTTATTGAATGATTTAAAATAGACTGAGCTAGTTTAGGGATTGTTTCAAGCGCTGGATTATGAGCCTACTATCCGAATATGTTAGTCTTAGACTAGCTGGCGCCTGGGGTTTACTCCGAAACAAATAAAGGGTTTGGATAGTAGGGGTTTGAATCTAGCAGCCGAGGTGGGTCACGATCTGATCGTGGGTATTGCTGATAGTTAAAGCTATCAATAATATTTTCCACTTTGCTCGAACGTGCCGGTTCGTTCATGTAATATTTATAATTAAATAAGATTATAAATGTATTATAAAGAAGTTTGTAACCAGTCAAAACATTTACAGTGTAAGATCTTCTGCGGATCGAACCCGGTATTTTATTACAAATGCTGCTACTAGTTTTTGTTACAGAGATGGATATCAAGCTTAATCATCAAGTCTTAAAAAAAACAGTTCAGTATAAAACTCATCTTCATAGATAGATAGATCTGACAAGATTATAAAAGTAAAATCTGACATCATCATCATCATCAACCATTATCAATCCACTGCAGGATGAAGGTCTCTGCAAGTTTAATCCATCTTCTCCGATCTTTAGCTTCTCTTTTCCACAACACCCCTGCACATTTTCTTATTTCATCCATCCATCTCACATGTAGTCTCTTTCTGGGTCTTTTACAATCTCTTGGAATCCAGTTTAAAATTTCAATTGTCCATCTATTATCATTTCTTCTAGCAATATGTCCAGCCCAACTCCATTTCAATCTTTTAATTTTTTCAATAAGGTCAGTAACACCTGTTTGTTGTCTTACCCATACATTGCGTTTTCAATCTCTTCTTGTTACTCCCAACATACATCTCTCCATACTCCTTTGAGTGGTCTGAAGTCTCTGTATTGCTCTTCTATTAAGTGTCCAAGTCTCAGATCCATAAGTAAGAACTGGTAAAACACATTTGTTAAAAACCATTCTTTTCAAATACATATACATAGGCATATTTCCTTTTAGTATCAAGTTATTTCTACCAAAAGCACTCCAACCAAGTTTAATTCTATGGTTAATTTCCTCCATTATGTTTCCATCTGTATGAATAATCTGACCTAGGTATTTGTAACTGTTAACTTCTTCTAATTCTTCATAATCAATCTTTATTTTCGTATTTTGAGCAAATCGATTAAACATTACTTTAGTCTTTTTAACATTTATCTTTAGTCCTACTTTTCTACTTTCATCTGCTAACTCCTGCAACATTTCCTGCAGCTCTGAAGCATTATTTGCAAAAACAACTACATCATCTGCAAAATCTAAATGACTTAAATACTCTCCATTTACTTTCATTCCTTTAGTTTCCCATTTTAATCCACAAAATATTTTTTGCAGCACTGCTGTAAAAAGTTTTGGAGATATGGAGTCACCTTGCCTTACACCTTTCTCAATGTTGATTTTTCCAGTATCATTATGTAATCTAATTGTTGCTGTTGCATTTTTATAAATATTCTTTAAAATATGACAGTATCCTGGATCTATACCTTGATGATCCAATGCTTTAATCACTGAAGAAATGTGTATAGAATCGAATGCCTTTTCATAATCTACAAATCCAAAACATAATGACAACTCATATTCATTTGTCCTTTCTATGACTTCTCTCAATACCTGGATATGATCTATTGTACTAAAACCACTTTTAAATCCAGCTTGTTCTCTTGGTTGGTGGAAATCCAAATTTCTCTGTAGACGAGTTGTAATTATCTTGGTAAAAATTTTATATAAAACTGATAAAAGACTGATAGGTCTGTAATTTCTAATATCTTCTTTATCACCTTTTTTAAATATTAATATTATTACTGCATTCTTCCAATCTTCTGGTACATCTTTATCATTTAGACATTTGGTATATAACTTTGCTAAAATTGTTTCTATTTCTTCACCTGCTTCTTTTAATATATCAATTATAATTCCATCATTTCCTGGAGCCTTTCCTTTCTTCATACACTTAATTGCATGTCTCACTTCTTCATTAAAAATTCTGGGCAATTCAGAAGATGTAATAGATATAGGAGGTACTTGTTCTTTATTACTATATAATTCTTGATAAAAATCTTCTACCAATTTCATGATGTCATCTCTCTTCTTAGTAATAATTCCATCTTTTTTTCTTATTGCAGATATAAATTTCCTACCAATACCAAAATGTTGTTTAACATTCTTGCTTTTATTTTCTTCTACAGTTTTCCTTGCTATTTCACAGTTATACTTTCTTATATCATTTTCAACTCTTTTCCGTACCATTTTACAAAATTCGAGATATTCAATTCTTTTTAATACATCATTATTGTATATCTTCATATTCCTTCTTTTCTTCATAAATTCTCTAGTCTCAGTAGAAATTTTATTAGTCAATTGCTGCTTTTTTCTACCAGCTATCTTTGTTGCAGTTTTTAAAAGTGTATCAGTTATTTTCATATTAATTTCCTTCAAATCTGAATCATGTTCAAAATCTCCTAACACTTGAAATCTGTTTGTAAGTTCTAATTTAAATTCATTAGAATGTTTCTAAAGATTAGGAATATCAACTGTAAATATTGTTTTTCTCAATAATTTTTGTCTCTCTAGTTTTACATTAACACGTAACTTACACCTTACTAATCGATGATCACTTCCTGTGTTAAATTTGTTAAGAACATTACAATCTTGAAATATGTATTTCCTGTTAGTCAAAATATAATCCAATTCTGCTGTACCTTCATTTGGATGCTTCCATGTCCATTTCCTTTTAACATTTTTCTCAAAAAATGAATTCATAATATAAAGTTTTTCTTTTTCTGCAAACTCCACAAGTCTATGTCCTCTCTCATTTCTATTACCATAACCAAAATTACCTACAGCAATTTCATCTTTCATTTGTCTACCAATTCTAGCATTAAAGTCTCCCATAACAATTTTAAAATGTTGTTTACTCTGATCAAAAGCCTTTTGTACATCCATATAAAAATCTTCTACTACTTCATCACTATGGGAACTTGTTGGGGCATAAACCTGAATTATCTGCATTTGGTATCTGCTATTAAGTTGTATAACTAATTGGAAATTATTTACAGTTACTAAAACTTGATTATTGTTCTTTTAATTGTTAATTTTGTAATTTATTAAGGAGGTAACTTATAATTCATATAGCATAAAATCAAGCTATGGGTGCTGTACAAAGAACAAAGTCAATTCAGAGTACAATTACATATGGTGACAATTCGTAGATTGTGACAGATGGGGAATAAATTCTGTAGTCTGGTGGGAGATGGAGTTGAAGGCAATTAATGAAGGTGATGAGTTTTGTTGAGAGTAATGGATGGAATCATTGAAGGTTATTCGATGTGGTTAGGATTATGACCTATTATAGATTGGCTGGATGGTTGTTTCAGTAGTGATCAGGTAGCAGCAAAAATACCTGGGCGTGCAATATTATTGTACCAGGCCTTGATTTGTTGGAGCTTATGTAGCTGGCTGAATTCTGGTCTTGTTACCAATGGTGAAAATGCAACGAGTGCATCAGAAGACATACAGGGTGAAAGTTTTTGCACATGCTGTGGGGGGGGTATCTATCTGATAGTATTGAATTAGCTGTTGTATAGATGCAATTGGTCATCTGTATTTGCATGATAGCCCTGATTTAGTTGAGAGCTTGACACTGTTGGAAGAGATGTTGAATTTCCTCTGCCACATGACATAAGGTGCAGAATGGATTTATATTTTTATATAAATAGCGATACCGAAGAAAATGAGATGTCGGCAATGCATGTAGGTTAAGACCAACTAGGAAATTGGAAAATTTAGACTCCAGGGACCATCTTTTGAAGGAGTGGAATAGCTGTCAGTTTTTGAACCAAGCATAGGGAAAAGGATAATCTTTGTTGGCTTCCAAATATCATCATCAACAACTGTTTTCAATTTACTGCAGAATGAAGGTCTCTCCAAGTTCAATCCATCTTTTCCGATCTTTAGCTTTTCTTCTCTATATCACCCCTGCACACTTTCTTATTTCATCCATCCATCTCACATGTGGTCTCTTTCTGGGTCTTTTACAATCTCTTGGAATCCAGTTTAAGATTTCAATTGTCCATCTATTATCATACCTTCTAGCAATATGACCAGCCCAACTCCAGTCTTTTAATTTTTTCAATGAGGTCAGTAACACCTGTTTGTTCTCTTACCCATATATTGTGTTTTCGAGGTCTTCTTGTTACCCCCAACAGGCATCTTTCCATACTTCTTTGAGTGGTCTGAAGTCTTGTACTTCTCTTCTATTAAGTGTCCAAGTCTGAGATTCATAAGTAAGAACTGGTAAAACACATTTATTAAAAACCTTTTCAACCACATAGGCATATTTTCTTTTAGTATCAAGTTATTTCTACCAAAAGCACTCCAACCAAGCTTAATTCTATGATTAATTTCATCCAATATGTTTCCATCTGTATTAATAATCTGACCAAGATATTTGTAACTGTTAACTTTTTCTAACTCATCATAATCAATCTTTATTTTCATATTTTGAGAAAATCCATTAAACATTATTCTAGTCTTTTTAACATTTATATTTAGTCCTACTTTCATCTGATAACTCATGCAACATTTGCTGCAGCTCTAAAGCATTAATTGCAAAAATAACTATATCATCTGCAAAATCTAAATGACTTAAATAATCTTCATTTACTTTCACTTCTTTAGCTTCCCATTTTAATCCACAAAACACTTCTTGTAGCACTTCTATAAAAAGTTTTGAAAATATGGAGTCACCCTGTCTTATGCCCTTCTCAATGTTGACTTTCCCAGTATCATTATGTAATCTAATTATTGCTGTTGCATTTTATAAATATTCTTAATGATAATATCCTGGATCTATATCTTGATGACCCAATGCTTTAATCATTGAAGAAATGTTAATAGAATCAAATTTTTCTCATAATCTACAAATTCAAAGCATAACTCATATTCATTTGTCCTTTCTATAACTTCTCTCAATACCTGGATATGATCTACTGTATCACTTTTTAGTCCAGCTTGTTCTCTTGTGGTGGAAATCCAATGTTCTCTGTAAATGACTTGTAATTATCTTAGTAAAAATTTTGTATAAAACTGATAAAAGACTGATGGGTCTGTAATTTTTAATATTTTCTTTATCACCTTTTTTAAATATGAATATTAATACTGCATTCTCCCAATCATCTGGTACATCTTTATTATTTAGACATTTGGTATATAACTTTGCTAAAAAAAAATTCTATTACTTCATCTGCTTCTTTTAATATATCAATTATAATTCCATCGTTACCTGGAGCCTTTCCTTTCTTCATACATTTAATTGCATGTCTCATTTCTTCATTTAAAATTCTGGGTAATTCCGAAGATGTGATATATATATATAGGAGGTACTTGTTCTTTATTACTATATGTTTGCCAGTATATGTATTAGTTAGTCATGGGGAATGTTGATCAGTTGGGTGCTGATAGGATTGATTGGTAAAGAATGATGAGAAATGAAACTGATGGAGGGGAAGTCTATTAGTAGGGATTACTTGTAACAGCGATTGTAATGCTGGGAATTTTTGAACAATTGATGCAATTGAATTTATTGCTTTTTTGGATATAGAACACTTGGCTGCTGTGGAGGCCTAGACCATTATTAATGGGTGGGCAACTAGGTCTCTTAGCTGAGGTTGAAACTGTCTTCCTGCACCATGATAGCTTATTGCAGAGGGAGGAGATGGCAGAATAAAACGATTTGAAAATTAACAATAGGCAAATAATACGTAATCTTAGTCATTATGAATATATTAAATGGGTGAAATTTTAGCATAAAGGGAGAGATAAGCTTTGGGGAGGAAGTTGTTAATCCATGTGACATTTTCTTTGAGCCCATGTAAAAATGAGAAGCCTAGGAAAAGGGTTGCTTTTCTGTGGAATATTTGAGTGTGTATAGTTTGTTGGTGTATATAAACTATGCTGCTGTTTTATTCATGTTAAATCTAAGTTTGTACATGGCAGTATATTGATATTGATTGAGGAGGCTTTGCATTATGGGGAGATGTTTACAAGATAGCAGAAAGACCAGTGGCATCTATGTATGCTATGCATGGAATGTATTGGTATGTATAATTTGGATGCTTGAAAATGTCTGTTGTATATGCCTTAATAAGGGATTTATGCAGAAAATGAAAAGCAGTGCACTAAGAGGTGAACCTTGAGAGATGGATTGTGTAGGGGTGAATGATGGTGAATTTTTCTCATTAAGAGTGATGTGAATTTCTTTGCTCTACAGTAATTGAATAAAGCAGAGTACTTGGAATGGATGTGTTAGTTAGCATATTAATCAGAATGGGAATAGACACAGAGTGAAATGCAGTCTATATCTAGCTGAACTGCAATTGTAACATTTTTTTCATTCTTAAACTGAGTTCAAGACTGCTTTAAACATCAGGACAGCCTGTATGGCAAAAGAACCTTTTTTTGCAAACTGCATATTGGAAATTAGAGAAAGTAGGTGTGGATCTAGATGATCCTTTAAAATTTTTCCAGTATCTTAATTCCCAGTGACCCCATGGAAATTGGACGAAAGTTAATCCTGTTTTTTTTTTTTTTTTTGGTAAATGGTACTTTGAAATTGTATATATACCCTTGATGTCATATGTCCTTTGGGATAGATAATTTTCCAGATCACACAGGTATAATGCAGTAAAATGGCTAAGATGGGTAAAAACAAAAGCAGGGATTCCATTAGAACTTGGGTAATATGAATTATTTATGGTGCCAAACTTGTCAGTAAATTGTATGGTGGTGGTTGTTGTTATTGATGATGATGATGTTAATAATAATAATAATACAAATATTCTAAAGAAATTATATAAGGGACTAAGTAGAAAACATAAATATCATAGATTATATAAATTAGATAATATATTGGTTTTACAAGAGTTTTGCCATGGTTACAAAGGCATTTCAAGTATAATGATTGTTGTTATATAAATTTGACTAACATTGCTGATTATAATACGATTTTATGAATATTGGTAATTGTACATGATTGTTGTTAATGAAACTTTTTTTTGTACAACATAGTATTAGATATATAAAAAAAGAAATATTCCTAACCTTTGAATTAAAGATCTTTTGCTTTGATCTTCATTGGTCTGGTCAGATAGTCTTCTATTGTATTGAACTTTTGTAATGAATGTCTAGAATTTCATATAGTTAGCTGTTTTATGGAGAAGATGAAATATCCAAGAAGTCTGTTAATACTGCCCATTGTGGTTATGGCAGCTTATAGGTTAGTCTGCTCTCTAATGTGTGACCAGAGGCCACAAAAATGTCCAAGAGGGGGGTGGCTATTTTATTATCCTGAGCTTTTAACTGGTGGTAATTTATTTATAAATGTGGATTGATGCCTTCTGGTTTTGTTGCCTAGCAAGAAGGTGCAATAGGTACACCAGAAGGAAAATAGGATAAACGTGGCTGCACGTGCTGCAGGAATGTGTAATCTTTAGAATAACTGAGTTATGTGGTAGATGGGAGTAGGGCTGCTTGTATGCATGTAACATATCTGGGTGGAGTTTTGTGCTCAGCATTCATTGAGAAGGTATTGTTAAATCTCCTTGACTTCATGGCATAGCCCACAGAATGGGTCAATATTTTTATACAGATGACGAACCACAGAAAAAAAGATGTTGGAAGTGCATGCAGGTTGAGTCAGTTCTAGTGGTCATTTTTTAAATTGGCAGACAAGGCAACGTTATTCCAAGTATGGGGAGGGGATAATTATTGGTAGTCTGTTTCCCAGTAAGTGTACTTGGAATTATGGGTGAGGTTGATCTGGTTGGTGGTATTTTAGGTTTGAGCGAATAAGATCTGTGAGATACAGCTATTAAAGGAGGTTTATCTGTAGGGGTTACTTTCAGCAGGTACTGGAGGTCTTGGAAGCCATTGGTAAAAGTTAATGGTTTTTTATGTATAGAACACCCAAATGCTGTGCAAGATTAGACTGTGTACAAGGGTTCATGATTGAGCCATTTTATAGATATTGATAGTGTTGTGGCCCCAGAGTGCTTTATTACATATGGAATTGATAGCAGAAATAAACATCTTTGAAAATTTTATAATAGATGCATAGTATGTGATTTTTGTCATAGCATGAGTATTGAACAGATGTATCTTAGAGAAGTTTCTGAGGGAACTTGAGAGATACATTTATATCAGTGACTGATAGTACCAGAGATCGGAGTGAAAAAAATCTCTTAAATGTTTATAAAGACCTCGGGGGATAGTGCTGAGAAATCTGTTATTAATATTTGCTAGTGTTTCTGATGTCTAATCAATGGTGGGAGGGGTGGTGGATCTGTTGTATCTTTAAGTCCAGATCTGTGATGTTATTGATAGTAATTTTGTAAAATTATGGAATTGCCTGTGGAGTGTTTGGGATTACATTGTTACTATGGAAGGTTTATACATTATTGCTAATGGTATTTGCATGTTTTTTAGAACTTGTATTTTGGCCTTTGAAACAAGTAATACCATTTGAACCTATATCTTGGTTAATAAAAATGTATGGATTACTGCTGACATTTCCATATGTTTGCTTAAAATTTGGGCTTTGGTTTCTTAAGCTGTTGATGCTATTTATGAGATTATATCCTTGTTGCTATGAGGATTTTTAAAATGTATAGTTTGACCTTTGGAGAAAGTAATGTTATCTGAATCTATACTTTGATTACTATGGAGAATTTCTGCATCACTACTGATGACATTTCTATAGGTTTGTTTAGGATTTGGATTTTTTTTTCTCTGGAGCTGTTGATATTTATTAGAAATTGTTTTTGTTACCATGGAGAATTTCCATATTATTGCTAATAAAGTTATGTTATGTTTGATTAAAATCTGATCTTTGATCTTGAGAGTTCACAATATTGGCGGAGATATCTGGTCGTGTGATAGCTCCATCGCCATATTTGACTTTGATTAAATGATTAAATGCAATAATTTTTATCATATTTATGATAAAACAATCAGCAGAAATGGAAAAAAAATAATTGGGTAATTAAAAATAAGAGCTGTATTTGAAGTGCTTTGAAATTATATAAAATAGCTAGAAAACTGTGTTTTGTGCAAGTGAACTGCTTTCTGCTGAACTATTATTATTATTATTATTATTATTATCTTTCATAGATTCTTTCTCATTGTCAAATGAATGTGGTTTAAACCTGATGTAACTGATTTTTATAGAGCGATAAAAAAGTCCATATGGATATAACATGCTTAAATCTTGAGGATTCATCATTGTTGCATCCACTTTCACAGAATGCTTATATAGCTTCAGATGTTGTTGCGTAGGAGACCAATTGTGTTCGAACTTTGTGTGGGATGATAGTTTTTTTTCTCTTTCCTTAAAATTTTCCAATTAATTGTTTGGATGTTTCTAGGATTGCAGCCATACATGAATTTGCATCTGGTATACCAGAGAGTATATGATACAAAAGTGCTAGCATGAATGTTTGCTCCTTCGTGGAATGTCTGAAATATAGTATTAATATTATATTTAGAATTGAAACAGGCAAAACTCACTATATGTATTGCCACAAACAGCAAGCTAGAGTAATCAATGGATGCCAGAAGGCTTGTGCATAAAATCCCCATCTAGTGCCTACTCATCCAATATTCCTAGACTAGTTTCTGGCTTACGGCCTTGGTCAGTGAGGAGCCTTGGATCTGAGAGCACTGCACCTAGATCTTAGGATCTAATGCAACCCTCTAGCAGCCATCTTTTATCTCCACTTAACTACAAAACTATGAATCTTAAATTGAAAACACCTTAATATTTTCAATCTAAGCTCATTAGCTTATATAGTCATATAGGTCTGAACTCAGTTCAGTATCAATACATTTTTGTGTCTTTGGTTCTTTAATAGCCATAGCCACCACTATCCTATTAGGCTGTTTGAATAACAGTTATAAGCGAGCATAAGAAATGGTGATCATGTGATATTTAGAATTGTTAAAAAGTTTTGTTATCGCTTTGCATATGTTCTCAAGACCTCTACATTTAAAAAAAAAAGATGATAATGATTTTTGGAATCTTTATGACAAAGGCTGCATTTGCATTGTTTATCAATATTCTTATACTGTCTTCTGTGTCTATAAAAATGAAGTATAGGTAGGAATCTTAGTTTATTTTGATGAGAAAATGCAAATACTTAGGTTCAAGTGACCAGAATTTAAATTTTTAATCAATTGTTGGCTGTTTATATTAAGTATTGGTTTCTTTTCATAATTTGAAGGAGGAATTTGAGTAAGACTAAATATCTGCCAGTATTAGTATTTGGGACTGGAGATTGTGTAAAGTGGTAAAATAAGATTTTCCCATAATTTAAGCAATGGTGGTAATTTGTACTTGGCATAATTTTTAATGTTTCTATTATATGTGGGAATAATTTATTATATGAAATGAAGAGGCTTGTTGTTTTTTGTATTTTGATTGTATTAATCGTATGTAATCCAAGATCATTGAAAATTAGTGGTTGTTGTAGTTGAGTGTGTTGAGATAGCTACTGTACAATTTCCTCAAAGTAGCCTTCTTAATTGAGAATATATTTTTCTAATAAAAGCTTTTGTATATATTAATATGGATCAAAAATATGAAATTCTTGTTATAATGAGAATGTTGAACATAGGTGTTTTTGAATAGAGAGATTGGTATGACTTAGAGAGTGAGTTTATTAGGCTTTCTTGTCAAAGTTTTTATTATATTAGGCTTCACTTAGGTAGAATGAAATCCAAAAAAAAGCAGGGAGTTGGATTCCCTTAGAAGTGCTGCTTATGTGTTTTCCCTGTGTTGATTGACCAAGCACATGATTTGTCCATGTTAAATTTTAGTTTATATTTTGTGGTGAAATTGACCAGATTTTTTTATAATTTAGGAGTTTGCTTAGTTGTTGTTGATAGGAATATTGATATATCATCCATATATGTGATGACAGAGATTCTGGCATTAAGTGGCTGGAATGATTATTCCTGCCAATTCATTCTCAATCTCCAGCAGTAAAGAGCTGATGTATATAGTAAAAAGAAGAAAAATTAGTGGTGAACTTTGTGATATTGAACAAGAGACTGGAGTGATATTTCCATTTAATGTTATGTGTATTTCATGATTTACAAAGAGATTAGTTAGTGTGTATAGGATCAACTTAGGTACCATATACTTTGCTAGGGCAATGACAAGGAGACCTATTTTAATCATATCAAATACAGCCTTAATGTTTAGTTGAATTACTAATGGATTGTTGTTTTTTCTCTTACTGTGCTTATATTGTTTTAAATAAAAATGTTGCTTGGTTTGTTGAAGCACCTTTTTTAAAAAAAAAAAATTGGCATATAGACAATGCTCTAGTTTGTTTTTTAATGTAGATTCGGAAATTTTGAAATGATGGTTTTTTTTCTTGTTTTTTAATGAAGAGTACAAGAGATATTGGATAAATTCCATGTATATGATAGACTTGTTTAGATATGTAATTACCCATGTTTGCAAGATATTTTGTTGTGAAGTGATTTTAATGGTTAAAACAAAGCATGGCATACCATGAATATCTGGATGACATGAATCTGGGAGTAGTTTTGCACTAAGTTCCTATGGTGTGAAGAAAAGAGTGTTTTCATATTGTCCAAGAAAGTTTGAGGAAGGATTGAATGCCTCCCTGCTTTGTAGTTTGCTTTTGTAATGAATAAACAAAGGATGTAGCCCATTGTCTCCTGTATATATTTTATTTTGCTTATATAGTGCAGTAGATACTCTGATAGTTGGGATTTGTTCTAAGGCCCATCAGATGTCATTTCTTGATCAGGTGTGAGGTTTATTTAGATATATATATATTTTTTTAATTGCAAAATACTATCTAAGTGTTTATATGTGAATTTATACTGGATTTTTAAGATTTTTATCTTACATTGTCATTATTGGATGATATAGAGTGAATGATTTGGATGATATAGAGTGAATGATTTTTTTTATGTAGTTCATCTCCAAGTGTTAATAATCTGGTTGATGAGAGTTTAGTTTTAGTGATATGATTGATAGTAAATAACAGGATATTAATAAATGCAATCCAGGTTTATATGGGATCAAGTTCTAATTTGCTGAGTTTAAATAATTCATTATATATTTCAGAAAATAGGAATTCTGTAGTGTTATTTAGAGGCTGAGTTTAAATAATTCATTATATATTTCAGAAAATAGGAATTCTGTAGTGTTATTTAGAAGAAGGATTCAAATATTTTCCCATTAAGAAATTGATATGTTTGGGATAAATTAAGGTTCATAGAAACTATTATGGGTTAATGATCTGAGAAAAGTGAGTTTTTAAATGAGATGTTAAGCATATGGTGTAATGTCGGGGAATAGAAAAACAATTCCATTAGTGATGTGTGTTTGCTGTTATTAAATGAGTATGATTTGTTAAGTAATAAATTTTCACCAGTTATTAGTAGAAAGGATAATCTTTGTATTCATCTGGAGACAAAAAGTTCATAACTCATGTTAAAATCTCCTAATGTTAAGCATGGATATAGTGACATTGCAAAAAAATAATGTATTAACCTGGAAGAATGTAAACATATAATATTTAAAATTATTGTTGTGTGATGTAGAGTAATTATTAACATAGGTGGATCAATATACAATATTATTGAATGATTTGAAAAGACAAAATTTGGCTATAATTAAGTCAGTTCCTGCTGATAGTGAGTTGGATGATCTGGAAAAAGTTGAGAAATCTAGGTTATGAAGATATTTAGTTGGAGCAGTTTGTGAACCATTATAATTTTTTTGTTTCAAGTAGTCCTAATATGTGAGGGTTAAACAATGTCAAGCCATTTAGATAATTGGAATATTTTCTTTGGATAATTTAATCCCCTAATATTAAATGCTCCAATTTTATTTTCATTTTTGGTTAGTTTGGTGGGATAATTAGAAATAGATTTTTTTTTTTTAATTATTGGCTTGAGTGTCATAGATAAATCAGTATTAACTACTTCTGATACATTGGCCTTGGATTCATATTAACAGTAGTATTTTTGTTAGCTAAAAGATAAAATAGTGGCATTGTATCTTCAATAGTAATTTGATTTTCTGAAGAGAGTTCAATATTTGTAATAATCTTAACTTTCTTTTTAAAATATATTATTGATAAATTCTTTATTGCTTTCATCTATATTACAAGCCCTCTTTCTATCTTCCTTTGCAACCAGACTTGCATTTGGAATTTATGTTCTTAATTTGTTCTAGTTGGGCCATTTGAAAAAGATATGAATCCATAATGCTAAATGATGTCTTATTGGGTGTTAGAATTTGTGCAGCTTTATTAGTTTGATTGTTAGTTTTGTTTTGATTTATAGCTGGCTTTGTATTCTCTTTATTAGTTGATTGGTAAATTTTATCTTTAGCTACAATGGGAAAATCATCATTATAATTCAATTCTTGTGCTAATGTTTGATTCGAATTCCTTATTTAATAACTGATATGTGGCTAGCTTTAGACTTTCTTTGTTATATGAGTGATGGTTAATTTTTTAGTTTTATTAGGTAACTCATAATAATATTCAAGATCCATTCTGGTGATACTAGATGTTTTTGCTATCTTATCAGATAATTGTATGTTCATTGTTTTTTGTCTATTTTGAATATGTTCTATTAATTTGGTACATTGGTGTGAGGTGGTGGCAATCATATCAAATGGACAGAATAATCTAGGGCATAATTATTGTGTGGCATCTTTTTTGCAAAGAAAATTTGCAGTTTGAAACCACAAATTCTGATAGTAGCATGGCTTCTTGATTCATAATTTGGCTAGGAATATTGTTACAGTTGTGTTTGAATTAGAAACTATTATCATATATTGAAACAGGAGTGTCTCTTAAGTAAGTTGGCTTAAATCCTATAACCATTCCAAATGGTTCCATTAGTCTATTGAAGTCATCAAAATTATAATTAAAATATATTTTTTAAATAAACCAGTGATATAATTTTCTCTGTTGATAATTTCCTGGTGTTTTAACTATTGTTTTTTTTTTTCAAAATCTCTTTTTCTCTTTATGAAATTCATTAACAATGTACATTGGATTAGGGTGTTCTGCTATTTGGAAATATTATATTCCACAGGTTATGTGTACTTAATGCTCTCATATAGATCTTTTTGCAATATGTATAATGAACAGTTTGTGTCAATGATAGCAGTCATTGATTTTTTTTGTTTAAAAGAAATGTCTTGAAAGAGTCAAAAAGATGTATAGGTATTGTAGAATAGAAATGCTCTGATATACGATCCAATTCATCATCAGACCAAGTTAGTTGACTATCATTAACTTTTGAATTAGGAAGCTATGCTAATAAATCCGGTTTAATACTATCATTAATAGTTGAATAGTGGTGATGTTGGTGAGTTGTAGAATGATTTCATTTTTTATTTTCATTAATATCATTATTATTGTCAATTTTTGTTAAAGTCCAGTATGGTTTATTAATGGTAAAACTTTTAGCAGTGTTTGCATACATAAAACGAAAGATTTAACATGTTTTCCTTAGAGATAGACATATTACATGGTTGAAGTTTTTTACTTCAATCTAAATATTTACTTGTTAATTCCTATATGTATTGTACTATATAATTTTATTACTGTAAAATAAATAGAATACTGATTTTTTTTAACACGTATTAATGAAAAATTATATTAATATTTTAACTTTAAAAGTTTTAATGTTATATGCAATGCACTATGGCTTTTCCTTTATCTCTCAGCCACTATGTTTAGAGAAACCTGTTGGCCATCTGACCTTCCCTTTCCATTTCTGATCCTAAGTTTTCCCCCATATTCTTTTGTATCCTGCTCCATCCTATTTCCACAACATCATCTTTATCCACTCTATGGCCTTTTTATCTAGATTCTCCTTATCTTTTTCCAATATCAGCATAAAAACCAAGAACCCACTTTCTGTATAATCACTTTCTTGATATTTTTTCTCCCATAACTTCATTATTTGTAACTTTTCTGCTTATACACATTTACATTTAATTAACAGATGCCTAATATTTTCCATGCCTTCAGTTACATAATTTGCAGACTAAATCACCGACCTTTCTTCATTTATGTGTACATTTCCTTGTTGGTAATGATTCTGTTCAAGCCTTAAACAGTAAACTTTCCTTGCTATTATCATAAATTAACTGACACCTAATATTCTGTTTACTTTTATATGTAAAAAAAAGTTTAAATACATATAAAAGTAAATACTCTCCGTACTAGTTCTCCATCTCTCCAACTTCCTATTTTTTATTAATGCATCTATTCTTCTGTCCCATTCTTTGCTACTATAACACTCAATAATTCTCCTAATGCAATCGTCCTGTCTTTTGTACAAATATACTGACACAAAGTCTTTATCCAAATCTTCTGCATACTGTATTACCTTTCTCACCCATCTTGTTGCCTCTCCTTTGAGTCAACCTTATTAAATACTATTTTGGCTATTCTTTTACTATCCATAAATTGCAATCTACCGAACATTTTCATTTTGCTTTTTGCATCTCTCATATAAAAACTCTGTATCTAATGCATGTCTTTCTACTTCTCTTTTTACTTTTTCTAAGTATTCTCACATCTCTTTACTAACACGTAACGTATAATTTACCATATGTTAACCCTGCTACTGCCACTTCCTACCATACTGTTCTAGCTACATCAAAACACTTAATTTCTTTATCCGTCCCTTTCTTTTCTTTGCTTCATTTATCTTTTTTTCCCCCATTCATCCAAGCAATTTCTCTTATTACATAAGATGATTCCTAAATAGTTAGATCTATTTACCACATTTAACTTTATATCTCCCAATAAAAGTTCTTTTTTTCTTTTTCCCTAGCATTTATCATCATTACTTTTGATTTTTCTTCAGTAAATTTAATCCCCATCTTTTTACCCACCCTTGTGCACATCTTCAGCATAATTTCCATAACTTCCCTACTTTCTATGCACAAGAAGATATCACCAAATAAAACATCTGATAATATATACACTTCTTGTCATATATCTGTACTCCTCTTCCTAGACTTTCTATTGTTCTCCCCATTTCTCTCAAATATGACAAAAACAAAACAGGGATCCTTGCCTTAGATCCATCTCATTTTTAGCTCTAACTGATTCTGTATTTCCTAATTGATACATAATTATTTTTATACAATCTCTTAATAAGATCCACTAAAGCTCCATTCATTCCCAAATTTACTTAACTAATCCATATTTTATTTACTCTATTATATGATTTCTCTATATCTATAAAGACTATATATAATTGTTTACCTATATTCCTACTCAAGATATGTTATATGCCTACAAATAAACTATCTCCTATACGCCTATCCAGTCGAAAACTTCCTAGCATTTCCCCCACTATATTATTTTCCATTCATTTTGTGACCTTTCTAGCCACCATATATCCAAAAACTTTATACAACACAGGTTATCACTATCGGTCTATAATGGTCCTTACACTTTCCTTTAAATAATAGCCTCACTGTTATATTGTTCCAGCTATCTTGAAATTCTGTCTTTTGTACTATCTTAGTAAACCATGATAATAATTTAATTTTACCCTATTTCTCAAATTCATCACCATCTCTGCTGATCATCCATCTAAACCTTTTGCCTTTCCACTTTTCAATTTCTTCCCTGCTATTCAATTTCTTCCCTGCCTCATTCAATTCATTTTCTGTAAAATTAATATTTCAATTCCTATGTGCTTTTATGTTTGTTATCACTCTGTCCTTCACACCTAACATCTTTTATATATTCTACTACATACTTATTTAAGATTGTCTCTAATTCTTATCTAGAGCTACATCCCTTTTCCTCATTATTTAGTAATACTATTTATCTCCCTCCTGCATTCGTTTTTTTAAACATATTTCCAAAAAATTTTATTCCCATCTCTTCCACTTTTATTAATATCCTCCAATAATTTACTATTTAATTTCATTCTATCTCTATAATTATCTATTTTAGCCAACTTCTTTTTTCTTAAAAATATAGTTTTCCCACTTTCTTTGTTTTTAATAGCACATTTATTTTCTCTGCATGCTTTTTTACTTTTATAGTTTTACTAAATCTCACTTTTCTATTTTATTTTTCCGAATATTCTCACTTAAAATACTATTTGCCACTGTTTCTATTTCACCACAATAGTCCTTATATTCATCCCTAATAAACTCTTCCATAATTCTACTTTTATTTTATATTTTTTTAACCTATTCTTATCATTCATTCTCCATCCACATCTTTCACTATACTTTCTACTTTTATTACTATTTTCCATCACCTTATTAACCATTTCTATTATAAAGAAATTATGTTCCCTATTACATACTCTCCATTATCAAACACTTGAGTTTTCCATACTTTATTCATTGTGTGAAATATATTATTTCTAGACCATTGTGTATTGCCCCTCATAAATATATGATAAATTTCCAATGCTCAAATTCACTCTCTGACAAAAAAATGTTAAAAACTGTCCATTCTTGTTATCTACGTTAGCAATTTCTTCAATATGCCCATTCATATCTCCTATAACCATTATTTTTTTTCCTTTTTTTTTTTGAAACTCTGTATATCCTTAACTAGACATTCATATATGCTACTGTTCCACTCCATTATAGTTTGATTATATCCAGTGGCCATATACACTATAGCCACCATCCATTCTTTTCTTCCTAACCTTATCTCAAACCACAAATATTCTTAACACTTTACAGTATTTAAATATTTTTTTGACATAAATCCTATACTACCACCTCTTTTTTCTTTTTTTTTTTTATACCCAGTCATACCAAATCTTCTAGTATAGATTCTTCATCTCTTAGATGTGTTTCCACTACTGCTAATACCTCAAGTCCTTCATTTTTAATTGCTTTGTTTAATTCCAATCACTTTTCTGGTCACCTATCACCTTGCATATTCACATATCCAATTTTAATAATTCCTTCCTTTCTTATTACCCTTTTATAAATTCTTTTGATTCTTTCTTCTCTATTACATTTGTAATTAGCTTGTTTATCATTAATTTTGCAGGCTCATTCTGTCTCCACATCTACATTTATATCTGAATCAGCTATCCTTTGTTTACTTTTTATATCCCATCCATTCTTAACCTTTTTGATAATACTGTAATTTCCCCTCCCCCTTTATAAGTTTCCTGAACTATAATTTTTTTCATAAATCAAACCCTAATGCTTCACTTACTTGTTTTGCTAAATGCAATCCATCTTTACTATATAACTCACTTTTACTAATAAAAAAATCCC
The DNA here is from genome assembly GCA_028023455.1 of Epiperipatus broadwayi. Taxonomy (NCBI): domain Eukaryota; kingdom Metazoa; phylum Onychophora; class Udeonychophora; order Euonychophora; family Peripatidae; genus Epiperipatus; species Epiperipatus broadwayi. The sequence continues at coordinate 1,822,202 of JAQFVV010006404.1, forward strand.
ACACATCCACAAACATAACATTTATTTCTCTCACATCATTTTTTCAATATCTCATTTATAGAACATGCCCTATCTAACATACTATTCTTACTCTTTTTTTAACCTTATATTCAAACTATTAATCAATTCTTTGTACTCATTCAATACTCTCTCCGATGGCTCTGACAAATTATTTGTCCTTACCATAATATAAATATCTTTACTCCCTGTTTTTTTACCTTATCTGTAACATCCCTAATTCTAGCTCCAGGTAAACATACTCGTACATAACTATTTCACATCATTTTTTCAATATCTCATTTATAGAACATGCTCTATCTAACATATACTATTCCTACTCTTTTTTTAACCTTATATTCAAACTATTAATCAATTCTTTGTACTCATCCAATACTCTCTCCGATGGCTCTGACAAATTATTTGTCCTTACCATAATATAAATATCTTTACTCCCTGTTTTTTTTAACTTTACTCTTGCATACCTATTTTAATTTTCCCTTACAATTACATCTCCACATCCTCTAATTAGTGAGTTCTTTATCAATACTGTCTCATAGTTTACTTTCTCTACTTCATCCGTAAATTCTCTTCCACCTTCTGAATTTCCTTATCTATTAATTCCTTGATCTACTTACATTTTATGTCTAACACTTTTAATTTTATTTCTACCGTTTTTACCTCTTCCTCTATCTTATTTATTCTTTGCCTAACTATCTATAGCATAATTGCCTAACTATCTGTTGCATATTACTTATTTCATCATCCATATCTCTTATTACTCCACTAAATACATACTCTATTTTATCATCCTTATCTACATTTTCCTCCATTTCTCCTGACTTTCTCTTTAAATTATCTACAACTTAAAAAACATTTTTTCACCTCTTTAATCACATTTATACATGATCTTCACAATTATGCATCTTTTACATTGTTACTAGTCTCACATACTGTACAATTATACACATCTTTTTCATTGTTCCTAGTCTCACATACTGTACAATCTACCAAGGCATGCCTAATTTCTCTCTGACCATCATACATACATTGTCGGATATAAATAAAATTCATATTCCCTTATTTTTCCAATTCCCCTACTCTATATTTAAATTTATGATTTTCAATAAACATAACTCAAACGTCATTTTCTTCCACAACTAAATCATTCTATTACTTAAATAACAAAACTCCCCAACTAATCTTCCTTATGACTTAGTTTTAAAGCCTCCTTATAGTAAACACGCAAAAAAAATATTTTTTTTTCTTTATATTTAAAATGTCAATGTATTGAATCACTTTCCAAACGTTTTAGTAATATTTTTCTTGATCTTTCTAAATCCAATTTAATCTCTCTCTCTCTCTGCATCTTAACTTTCTTTTCTGATCCACTCACTAAGAAAATATTCTCTAGCAACAGATATTTTTATCTAAATGTTATTAAAAATATGTAAAACTTTAATTTATCTTGTGGAACAAATCAGTATAGCAAGGCAGTCAAAAGTTTTTTTTCAGTAACTAAAGATATATCTATTTTGACCTCTAATGGCCAATTATTATCATTATTACTATTAGTATTGCTAGTATTAGTACTGTTGCTGCTATTATTACTACTACTGCTGTTATGTTTCAAAAAAGGAACTTTATTTCATACTAAGGATTACATTGCTTGTCAGCATACACACATGCTTACATAATTATATATTTCAATGGGGGAGATGCTTTACATTGTGCAAGGGTTGATGAGATAAATAATCTAAAGCATTTTAGGATGCATATGTATATGGTACCTTGGTAAAACTTATATAGTTATTGCTAGTGATATTTTCTGGGTAGCTAGCTGCTCTTGTTGTTTGTACTGCATATATTCTTGTGTGATATTGTTCGCTGAGTATTGGTTGGTCACCATCTAGGATTATTGGTATTTTCTATCAGGGCCATTTCAATTATGTGCATGGATATTATTGGGTATGTTTGAATCTCAGTTGTGTGGGCATATCATTTTGGTGTTTGGTTTGGTTAAGCTAGTGAGTTGTATATGTTTGGTTACTTTTGCTTCACTGGCTTGCAATATTCCTTCATGGTGTATGTTTAGTTTTATTGTGTTGTGTAACTATAGTAGAGCATGATGCATGTTTTGATAAGTGTAGGGTGACTTAGCTTGTGGCAGTGCAATTTTTATTGAAGTGACTAGGTGCAACTGTAGCTGTCATATGATTGTGATTAATCAGAGGCTTGACTGTTGTTTAAGGAGTGATCAGGTGGTGGTGAAAATATTAGGATGGGTTATTTTGTTATTTCTGGCTTTAAGCTGTCAGCTTGTAGAATGTAGAAAGATATGGTATCTTGTGTTATTACTGAAGGGAAAAAGTGCAGCAAGTGTTCTAAAATGCATAGAGTGAATGTTGCTGCATGAGCCATGGGTGTGGAGGCCCTGTGGAATGCAGTGATGATGTCCTGGAGTGTGGTGTTGGGATATCTGAAAGCTTTAAGCATATTACGTCAGATATTTTCCAGTGCCATGCGGCCATGAAACAGATGTTGTTGGGTTTCCTCTGTTCTATATCATAAGATGCAAAAAGTGTTCACATAGATATACAATTGCCTGTAACACAGAAAATATGAAATGGGTAGGATGTATAGATTGATTTTAATGAGGAAGTCAAAATATTTTGACCCTAGGGATCATTTTTTGAATTTTTTTTTTTTAGTAGTTTGTTGTTGATCCCAAGCACTAGGGCATTGACATTGGGTAAGTTTGGATGGATTAAGTTATAGATATGCCAGTTTGTAGGCTTTCTTGTGGATTGAGATATTTGATTGGATATTAAGTAGCTGATGACAGTTGATAGGTAGCTTATTATTATTACTATTGAAATTTGCATATTTATGTAATCTTCATAATTGTTTTTCTCACAATACTTTATGGTTAAAAATCATTGATGAGAATGGGACAAGCACTCTTTTTATTATATCTTGGAAATATTATTTTAGATTTTAATACATTGATAACTTATTTTTATTTCATTGTTCTTTTTTAAGTTATTTTTATATTGTTCCTTTTAATGGAGATGTTTTTTATTATCTTTTACCTGGTTTAATTTTTTTTATTTATAACTATATAGATCAATTTGCTACAAAATCTAGGAGAAATAATGGCAAAGTTTGATTAATTTTAATTATTTTTTTTATTGCTTGATATGTGATTTAAAGAAAGATAAAAAAAAAAAGTATTAAAATAATTACATTATTCCACATTTATCTTTAATAACTCTTTGCTTTTTTATTCTAGCATAATTACCAGCAGGAAGTAAAAACATGGTTAACAATTTTAGAATATACAGATGTCTTAGCAGAAATTACTGCAAGGCATACTTTAGGAATTACTGGGCACTGGGTAGTAGTTATTGTTATCCAGATTGTAAAGTAAGTATTCACTATTGTCAATTATAATTTCCTTATTATTTTTATTTTGTTATATTACCCAATGTATGCATGCTAGATCTATTATTTAATGTTCTGAATATAAATTCTTGTGCTATCTCAACATTCAAATTTTTATTCATAGGTGTGAAATTAATATTTCAAAACAAAATGCATTAAAATCATTTTAAGAATTGTTTTTTTTTTTTTGTTTTGTTTTAAGAAATGTTTCTATTCTATTTAGAACATTTTTAAATATTTGTAGAATTTATGCACTTTTTCTATATATAAAATATGTTTTTTAATTAAGAACATTTTGTCAAAATTAGCTTTGATAAAGATTCTCCCCATCAAAAGCTCAGTCATGTTTTGAATATTAATATATAATAATAAGTGTCCACACATTTTTGTGAAATATAATTTTCTATTTCATTTCAGTTGCAATATTATTTGACTTTAATAATATTCTGCATTCAAAATCTGCTAAGCAGTTTTGATCATTAATACTGTAATAATTATTAATTGTTCACACACTCTTATAGAAAATAATTTATTGCACTATAGTTTCAATATTATTAATTTAAAATATGTGTATCTATGAAATCATACTACACATATATTCAACATATTTTCATCAAAAATGGAAATAATGAAATCAAATATACTTTTTTTTTCATATAAACTTTAAATAATAAAAATCAATATATAACCCCTAATATAAATATATATTAATCATACATAAAAAGCCTTTTCACCCTTTTCAAATGTTAATTAACTATTTTAATGTTAGCCAATTATTACATATATAACACCATCTAGTATTTCTTAATGGAAGTAAAATAACAACAATAACAAAATATAACATTAGTAAAATAGAATAAAACTTTTATATATATATATCCAGTAAAACTTCAAAAAATTGACTATATAACTAACAATTTACAAAACAAATATATATTATACAACTTTGTATATATATTGTCTTATATAATTTTCTATTCATTTCCAATTGACCAGTTGTTAACTAAATTTATTTGTTTTGTAAATATTCATGCAATTATTTGTAAGTTATTTTTAATATAATATGTTTTATATATTTGTCTTCTCTTTGGATCTTTAATTTAATTTAAAGGTTTAATATTTTTTGTAGCATCTATTTTATGTCCATATGTTAAGTAATGAATGTATAAAGCAGATTTATCATTGCATCTATTAATTGCATTGTGATGTTATTTGGCTTTTCTAATAGTTTTCTTATATGACAATAGTAAATCATATTGCAAACGTCACAGTTAATGTTATATACAATTCCTTTTTTGGGTTTTATATCGTCTCTTATATCATAATTACCACCTATTAATTTCTTACATCATAATTACCACGTATTAATTTATCAAGACTTTTACATATTTGAATTTTCATTTATTTATTTAATATAAGGATTTTTTTTTTAGATATCTTAATTATTAACAAATAACCAGAAGATACATTCACTAATAGTTTTGTTAAATTCTTCATTTCTGATACTGTATCCATAGATTTGACTTTGTGATTTGTATTTAGTCACAATTATATAAATCAATGGCTCTTAAATGCCATTTTTGAAGCAGATAAGCAAAAGTCATGAGTATTGTTGGATCTGGAAATAGAAATTTACTTGGAACATAAATTTTATTTTTTATACCATAATTTATCAATTCTTTGAAGAGATTCTAGACTGAAAATTCAAAAAGAAAATCTTGATTTGAAATTAATCTTAAGTCATCAATTGATGAGAAATTATCAGTATATATGAACTTGATGCCAGTATTTATTAAAAAAGAAATTATCTTAAAAATTCAAACTGACAATTTTTCATACTTGATAACTATTAAAGATTTGTGCGAATAAAAGATGTTGCTAGAAAATGTATATTGAATTAATACCAATGTGTTTGAAATAAAATCTCTTTTAATGCAATTATCATACTAGTCTATGATCTATTCATCAATCAATATTTGTAAGTGCTTGTAAAATATGAACTTTTTTACCTAAGTAAAGCATAAGAAAAAAATGAATTGGATAAAGGAAAATTAAGCCACCTATTATCTACAATTTATGTAAATTTTGGGTGTTAACATATTCATTTCTAAAAAAAAGTCTAAAAATGTGTATTCCTTCTATGCATTTTTCTCTGCTTTATTCAATTTCTTAATCTTGCAGTTTTAGCTATGTAACAATCTTCTTCAGATCTGTTTTATACTCCAAATTTATATAATATAAATAATGTAAAAAGAATGGAAAAAATGTTGAACATGGAAAGACTATACAGTACTATAATTTAGGGTAATTTTGGAAGTATGTAAATTAGAAGAAATTATTTAATAGTTCTAAAGAAATTACTATGTAGTTGAAACTGAAGATCATAGTTTTATTTAATATAAACATATAAAAAAGAGTGAGCAAAGTATATCTATCTACTATCATAGTAGAAATTATATGCCCTGAGGCAAAATTCTATTAATAAAACTATCTCATGAAATTAAAAACTAATTTTTTCCTGATTTGTATGAGAAGCAGTTAGAATAAGACCTGAAATTGGCAGTATACCAATTATGTTTTGGTGATCTAGTCAGAGAAACAAATAAATGACCTATTTATAAAATTGTAATGAATTTTTTATGGAAAGTTCGTACTTTATATAAATAACAATAGTCTTTATAAACTTATTAGGAAGAATTACTGGACACAGAAATAAGAATATGATGTGATTATTTTAAAAAGTTTTTATTTGAAATGCACATATCTGATCAAGCCATAAGAATGATTTTTAAAAAGTAGAGATCTTTGGAGATCGTATATCCAATGTAGGAGTCAGCAAAATTTTTAATACAAAACATCATTTTGTTAACTGCAGGGAAAGAAATTAAAAATATTTTTATGAAAAATACTAATTTCTGAATGGCCGTGGATATATTTGAACAACATAATAGAATCTGTATACATTCTTATGAAAATAAAAATTCTCTTAAAAATAAATAAACAAAAACAAAAAATTACTTTGACAATTTCACAAATTTCTAATATTTAAATATTCATCATATACAATATTATTTTTCTATAATAAGACAGAATTTAAGAAGCAATGCTGTAATGTGAATTTTTCCTTGCCTAGAATCATCATCATATTTGTTTACAAATTACATGAAATAAAAAATTTGTTTATAATTTATCATGATAAAAAAAACCACGAGATTGGTTCCAAGAGCCACATTTAGCTTGCAAACCATAGTTAGCTGACCTCTGATCTAATGGAATAATAAAAAAAAAAAATTGTAATCCGAACTGAACTCTAAAATGTGAAAAAGTAGTGCTACACAGTAATAGGAGCAGTGAAACATTTTTAGAATATTATCATGGTATAAAATAATTCTATTGTTGAGTGTTAGGAATTCAAATCATGGATCAATTTTTCTACTGACTATGTAAAAGAAACATACAAAAAAAGTACAGATTAGTTGTCATTTACTTAGAAATTTTTTGGTGGATGAACTCACTGAAAAATAATCCATTATAAAAAATAATTTATACTCAAAAATGCAAGATTTTTTATTCAAGTTTTTTTCTTCATAATGCTTTAAAAATATGGATAAATGACTTTCTATTGAAAGTGAATATGTAAGGAAATAGATTAAGATTCTGGCTACTAAAAAATATATTGGGAAAAAGTCTACATTATCAATGATCATTCTTAAAATTATATGAAAACAAGTTTTTATTGTCATAAGATTGAGTTAATCCTGAGAGTAATCTAAATAATTTGAAAATTTGAACAGATTTTTATATGCAGAAGATCACAGAAAGTATTTTCTGCAACATAAGCACTAATCAACAAAATGTTATCAAAACTATTGTTTTTCAAATATATGAAACACTTTTGATTTCAAGTTTTAGCATGTAATAAATTATGATTATGTAGTTTGAAATATTTACTGATTCATTACTAAAGAAGGACACGTAATTGTTATTAATCATTTCAATATATATATATTATTATTTATTTAATAATAATAAAATGTAATTCTTAAAATCAAAGCATTTTAAACATATTAAATAATTTCAGTTATAAATGTCACTCAAATAAATTAATTTCTCTTGTATAATATAAAATGATTGCTATCTTCTAATGAAGAGACACTTATTGGCATTGTGATTTGGCACATTTAACTGATTATGAATATATTTTTAATGAATTATTATTATTTTTAATATGTGAATAATCCTTTTTAAAGTAATCGAATTTGGAAGTAAAAAAAACAGTGTTATCTGCAATTATTTCAAAAAGAAAAAATATCTAAAATTGAAGAGGAAAAGTGAAGTTTCAAAATGGAGAGCTTAATATTTTGTGAAAGAAAAAGGCAGAGAATCAACAAAATGTTTATTATGTCATGTAGTTTTGGACAATAATTTAATTTAAATAGATGTTTCACTGAGAGCAAATATCTCATGAAATCAAAATTAAAGGAAGAAAAGTTACAAACTAAAAGAAATTATTACCAACCAAAAGGAAAAGATTATCTTGTACTCCTGCTTTGCATTAGTGATGTCAAATTGGTTACAGATTGGGCAATTGCATTATTTTCTAATTTTCCAAATGGGTGAAGTTAAAAAAATTGTATTTTTCTGATTCTACCTGCATTAAGAAAATTTAAAAAGTATAACCTATCTTGAGTTAAATTCTGATTAGTATACTTGACTCATGTACAGCAATCTCAGTTGATTTTAGTTGTAAGATTTAAAAAATACAATAAAAGAAAAAATATAATTTTAGTGTCTGGTAAAACTTGAAGTAGTACTGATTATTTTGAAACAATATTTTTTTTTTTTTTTATTTAAAATGAGATTAATAAATTATTAGAACTATATATTTATGTTTGACAAAAAATCTAGATTTTATGTCTTTATTTAAAAATCATTTTAAATAGATAACTTGTTCAATTTTTTCAATTTTCACTGTATAATTCACGAAAAAAGTTTTTTTATTTATAATTTAGAGAAGAATTCAAGGTAGTAATGAAAAAGTTTCATTTGGTATTGGAAATTAAACTATTATGTTTATAATTTTTTTTGATAAACTTAAGCTCAATGTATTGTTATAATTAATCATTGTAAAGTATGATAAAATAGTGATAGGCTTTTCTTTCACCATAGTCATTCAAATTAAATTATTTTTGTATGAATTTCACAGATGTCAAGTCATGATTAAAAGGAGAGGCAGTCAATCATTTAAGTCCACAAGGGTCAAGTCCTAAAATGAATTTTAATAACTAATTAATGAAAAATCACAAATTATAATAAATTTATATTTTGTAATAGATTTTTAATATTATCACAATTATGTGATTATTTACAAGAAGAAAAAATAAAATAATTTATCTGAAATAATCATGATCAAACCAAATAATATAATTTACTAGATTTATGATTGATTAAAATGTGCTTATTCTAATAAAGCTAACAAAAGAAATGGTACTATATTACAGAATAATGTAAGAATACTTTACATTGCAACACTCTGCAAGAAATTTGAGCAACAGGTACTTCAGCTTTATAGCATTGTTTCAAAATCTACTATCTATCAAACAGTGAGAGAATGTTGCAAAATCTTTTATGACTTTTTTTTTGATAATATCCATTAAATTTTCTTGTTCAATTTGTTTTTATTTTTATTTTTTGTAATTTTACATATCTCTTTAAAATTAATAGATATTTTATTATCAAAAAATCATTTTTATCATTGAAATATGAAGAAAAATGAAATGGTTCAGACCTCACCAACTTAAAGATTGAAAATAACACAGTAAGAAAGGAAAAATACAGAATTTTTTGTTTATTTATTTTGAAATTTATTGCTTATGTTGCATCATTTTCATATTCACAACAATTGTAGTGTAAATAATTCTATTGATTTTTTTGGATGAAAATTGTAAAAAAAATTCGTTTTGTTTTCAAGAAAAAATGAGTGATAAATTTCCAAATATTGTGAAAATTATGATCTGTTCTAAATTAAGGATAAAATCATTTAAACATATTTCAGGACTAAGTTAAAAACAAAAATCCATTGAGAATTTTTGAATTGATTTATACAAAAAAAAATTTCAAACATTAATTGCTGCCCAAAAAATTTTCTTCTTTTTCCAGTAAACTTGTTTAAAATAATAATAATAATAATAATAATGAACGCATTTCTTACCTAGCAAATGAAATGTAGAAAATCTTTTTTTTTTTTATTGTGGAAGGGGATGAGTGGATGGATCATTTTAACAGATTTTGTACAAATTATATAAATATGACAATAATGAAATTGATTCTATTGATCATCATTAAGGCTTTGAAGATATTGTTACTTTGAAAAAGTTGTTAATAATTGTAGGGTATATTTGATAATGTAAATTCACATATTCACTTAATACCAAAACAATTTCTCCCTACTTTAAGCTAACAGTTTTGACTGCTTGAGTATTTCTCAGAACTTATATTTTGCTTCACAATAAATGCTAAAACTTGTGAAACAGTATATAAGCTCTGAAAAAGGCTGTCAGTTTAAATGATGAATAAAAAAATTGTTAGACATTAAATGTGTATGTGAATTTCTATTATTTATATTTATATTTAATATAATTTAATAAAAGTAGAAAAGATAGTGGAAGAGAAGAGTGGATTATTTTGTGTTCTTCAGACAAGATATTTTTGCATTTAATTTTTGTATATCATCTGTTTTAATTACATAAGAAAAATTTAATTCACATGACACCAATATTTATTGTTTACTCTGTAAATCTATAATGAATTCTTTTATATTAATAAATTAATTATAATTTTGATAAAATTGAATACAGCATGAGCTATTTAAAATGAATATACTGCTACTATAATAATAAATGTATATCATTAATTAAAACTTCTGATATTTCATACTCAATGGTTTGTACAGTTTTTCATGCTCAAAGTTGTTCATTGGTGTAACTTTTTGACTAGTATTAAAATGTCCCAATAACTTGTTAAAGTTGCTCATGAATCAGTATTGTGCTGATTTATCTATATTAATATTTATAAGGATTAAAATATAATTATTATTTGTACTTCAATAATCATTGTATGGGGAACAGTAATTCATTGTATTCAGCTATCTAGTATAAGTTTGAATAATTAATATAAGCCAAAATGATTAATATTACTTCATTGGTAGATTGAGAATTATTTTAGCATATAAAATATTTACATAGGTTATTTATAATGCATGATTATATATTTTTAATTAATTATTATTGAAAGATTAAAAAATTTTTGATCAATTTATTTATTTTGAAGATCAAATGTATTTTGAAAATATGATTTTATTGGGGGTAATTATCTGAATTAGAGCATTTGTCTCATGGTTAAAAAGCAGGTTTTTATATCAATTTCAGCTTGATGGAATTGGGATGGGGGTGGGGGATATAGAAAGGGGAAATATGATGAATTAGTGAAACAGTTATTTTCTGCCTCTCAATTCATAGTTAGATTTGTCAGCATTCTGAAAAGTGTTAAATTTGTCACTGAATAGAAAAGTAAGATGAGGTAGTTGCAATATATGTATATAAATAAACAGTATGAATGTTTTTTAATAAAAAAAGTTTTTCAACTTTTATAGAGGAACAGCAAAGGAAAAGGCAATACTAACCAGCCTTGCTAATTGTTGAGTAGTAAGGATTTGAGTAGTTTTTCCATCCTTGTTTTATCCTTTAGATGGTTTACATCCTCCGAAGTTTTTTAGTTTCAATTATAGTGAAGAAATGTAGCTGTTCATGTTGTATAGCATCAATCATTTCATCATTTTTCCAGAATCTTTTATCTTCAAATAGCTATTTCATTGGTACAACAAATGACAATCAGTTGCATCAAGTCTAAACACTAAATGGATAAGCTGTAGATGAAGCAATATTTTAATTTTTCTAGATCAGATGACTGGTTTTACTTTATTTATTCTGGAATGATGAGTAATATTGTACATTTCACTAATATAATTTTTTTTTTTTTAATGATGGTTTGAATTCCACAACACAGTAGTCATGAAGAAATTGTTTATTTATTTATTTTTAAAAATTGAATAAAAGTGATAAAACATTTGCTCTGATTGATGAAGTGAAATGAGTTTAGAAGTTCACTCACTCCTATCGTATGACTTAACAATTTTTTTGTTATTTACCTTACCCTTGATCTAAGGTTTGAATCTGGGTGAAACTTGGATTTTTTTCAAAGTTTCAAACTGTTTTAAAATTCCTTTCAAGTATTTTTCTATTAGATAATCCAAGTTATTATTCAATTATTGTTCAATAATCGTTTTATTGCTAGAAATCCATTTAAATAGAGCACTCTATATACCCTGAGATAAATAACATGACTAGATATTTTTTTTAATGAAAAAAATATAATAAAGAAGGAAAAATCTAAATCCTTACTACCCAGCTGAGAAATTTTTTTTTTTAATCACTGTTTCTCTGCAAGGGGGATATTGAAGAAACTATTGCCTTGCAATTGACTATTTCAAAAACTATTGCTACTGATTTAGTATACTGATGTAGCATTAAAAACACATAACAAATACCAATGATCAAAGAAAAAACTAATTGGTAAGAAATAAAATGTATCTATTTATTACTGAATTTACAAGAATAATATTAATTAAATAGAGCACTCTATATACCCTAAGGTAAATAATATGTATTGGTTATATAAGATGGAAAGGATAACTGAAGGAAGCTTAAAAAGTCTGTGTTCAAATCCCCTTTAATTACATCTTAAAGTTCAGTATTTACAATATACTAGTATTAATTTATTACAGATTCATCCTGAAATTTGCCTAACCCTATGTATTTAAATGGACATATTAAGGTCATATATATGAGAGGTCAAAGTGATTTGAGGTCAACATAGTTATGACAACAATATTGGCAGCAACAAGGGTTTAAGCATTCCATCATCAGATTTTCAATTGTATAGATGGCTGAAGAGTTGGAGAAGATTGAAGTCTGTCCATTAAAGTTTAAGGATTTGCTATTTTAATATAAACTGAACACTGATTATATGTGTGTGTGGAAGATAGTGATCTGGACTAATTGATGGGTGTTGGTTTAACATGAAATACGTATATTGGAGATCAATTATTTTATTCACATGTGTGTGGTCATGTGCATTGGTTTTATAAGATGAAGAAGATAGCTGAAGGAAGCTTAAAAAGTATGTGTTCAAATCCACTTTAATTTCATCTTAAAGTTCAGTATTTACAATATATTAGTATTGGCTTATTAGAAATAATACTAAATAAATGGATGAATAATATTAGTATTATTATTAATTGCAGATAATCATTAGATTTAAAAAATATATATATATATAATCATTAATTTATTACAAAAAGTAAAGAAAAATTAAATTAACATTTATTTGCTTATGAGAAATTTTGCTTTTTCAATAATCTCAGAAAGTGTTCACACATTAAGACTTTTAATAGAAATTTATAAACAAAAACTTATCTTTTTAAATAGTTAAGATTTTACTTCATTAACGCTTAAATAAATTAATATATATATGTGCTCTGCGCACAGTTAATGAAGCTATTAATAAATTGTCAAAATTTTTTACTGCCAAGCGCTTTCGGGACAGTCTACAGTCCCATATTCATGGCGAGTTATTCTGTTAATAACTGTAAAACTATGCAAATTTTATGCAAATTTATATGCAGATGTTACGTGGACCATTTACGAGATAGGGAATAGCAGGCCTCTCTTCTGTTGATTGCCGATGGGTCAGCCGCAATGAAGTAAGCTTCCCTAACTTTACGTTTGGTGTCGTTTGTTTCAGAGCAAACGACACTGGCTGTGGTAGGTAGAAAAGCATGCCCAGAGTTTCTTTCGTGTTCGACAAAAATCGAATTACCTTCATACTTTGTTTTGGTTTTATTGTAAAGGTATCGGTGTTGAGCTACTCTGGTGGCAATGTTAGTTTTGGTCTCTCCATAATATGTTGCCATGCAATTTCTTTGGGGGCAGGTAATTTTGTACACAACTTGAGGGGTGAGTTCAGGTTTGATCCTGTCTTTGGTATTTTTTATCAGTCTATTGGTGTTGGGAGGTGAACGAAAAGCGACTTCAAAGTCACATGATAAGGCTTTTAGCTGTAGAGTGAACGTATGGGATTAAGATTCTTGGTTTGTTTTCTTTCTTGTGGTTGTGGTTTATTTTATAGAAAAATTTGTTGACTTTTCTGTTGATGGATGAATAAGTGTGTCCAATTTTCCTTAAATCAGTTATATAATTGATGAGATTTTTTCTTTTATCTGCCTCATATTTGCACAAGTTATGGTTCCTAAACATGAATGAGGAGAGGGCTGCAAGTTTGTGTGAGTGAGGCGCATAAGAATTAGGCTTTGTCAAGCCTCTTACTTCCAAAGGTTTGACTACCATTTGGTAGTCCAGCTTATCTATGTTTTTGCTAACACATATGTCAAGATATTTGACCTGTTTGTCTTGGTTTTCCCAAGTAGTAGTAAAAGTAAGTTTGGTATTATTATGGAGGCTATTGTGAAGGTTAGAGATGATGTTTTCTGAGGCAGCAACGAATATGTCATCAATGTAGCGCGTATATATCATATGAGAGGTTGACATGAAGAATGCAGGTAGTATTAGCTTCTCGTAATGGTCAAGTACAACGCTTGCCATTATACCACTAAGTGGGAGGCCCATCGGCCATCCGTTGTTCATACTAAACCACTTATCTCTGAAAACAGCAATTATATTTAAATCAAGCCATTTTAAAAAATCGATGATGAATTTGGCACGTGTAGGTGGGCAGTTTCTTGCAATTAATTTATCGTTGACTATTTCGATAGATTGTTTACGGTCAATTGAGCCATATAGCTCTGCCACATCAAATGATGCGATTTTAAAATTAGCTGGTATAAACGCGTGTTTAATATTACCTACAAACATGAAAGATGATTTAATGGTGCAATTGCCAAAGCCTAATATATCAATAAGCCAGCGATTGACCAAAACTGCCATGTTGAAATAGTGTGCCTTGCCAAAATCAATCATAAGTCTCAAAGGTTTATCAGGCTTGTGCAGCTTAATGTTAGCGAAGATTCTAGGAGGAGAAGAGGTTGACGGGTATATATGACGGTATTCGGCTTTTGTAAAGACGCTGTCATGATTTATTCGTAGTATATTGGATATAAATCTATCTCTGTTAAGCCTATTGTTAAAATTATTTAGATTTACAAATTTTAATTTTTCGATTTGTGTATTAATCTTAATATTATATTCATCGTCATCTATCAATACAAATCTGTTCCCCTTGTCTTCTTTTAAGCAAATGATGGAATTATCCGCTAGAAATTGATTTGTGTTAGTAATTTTCTTGTTCCAATCATTAGGATAATTGTTTAGCTGCTTATTCTTGATAGTTTTTGCTATCCGTGCGATAATTGGTTCCTTTAGTGGGTTGTCCATTAAAGCTGTTTCGACGTCAGCAACGATTTCCATTTTGGGATTCTTCCAGCGTCCGCCTATGAATTTTGGACCTAATTCAAAAACTTCCTTAATCGTGTGCGGAATGTTTGAGTTTGTAAGGTTGACAAACTTGTTGCTATTGAGCGCATCAAATTGAATATTTTGCTTTTTTGCTAAAAATTTTATTTTATTATTGAATTTCTTGAACAGACCGTTCGTATGTCTATTGCAACTGTCGGTGATAAATGGGGGGATCAGGTAGTTGTCGGAAATTATGTTCCATCTTCTCGTTTCTTTTTTTAAGGCCCTTTTGCATCCTTTAATGATAGAAATTAGTAGTTGTTTTTATAAATTCATTTTGATTCTATCGTAATTATATACAGTCTTGTTAATAATAATTTTGCAGCAGTTAGGTACAATTTTACACTGATAACATTTTGTAAAGAAATATATTCTCTGCTGAAATGTGCAAATTGACAGTCCAGTACGAAGTAGCTGCCGGTCTCGTGCGTAGTTATTCATGTTATTGAAATAGTTAAGATTTTACTTCATTAACGCTTAAATAAATTAATATATATATGTGCTCTGCGCACAGTTAATGAAGCTATTAATAAATTATCAAAATTTTTTACTGCCAAGCGCTTTCGGGACAGTCTACAATCCCATATTCATGACGAGTTATTCTGTTAATAACTGTAAAACTATGCAAATTTTATGCAAATTTATATGCAGATGTTACGTGGACCATAGGTTGAGGATGAGTTATATGATTACTATTACTATTTTTAATAAAATAAAAATGAAGTTTTGAACTCCAAAAAAAAACATTCTCTGGTACTTTGGTATTATTCTTGCTATGACATATTACTTTGGTGACGTATTAAACTAAGTTTGTGATATGTTTAAAGTAATATCTCCCATGGATGTGTGGATATACTTAATTGATAAAATTTGTCTGCAGATTCCATGGACGCATTATTTTAAACATATTGCAAACTTAGAATAATATATCACCAAAGTAATACATCATACCACAAGTAATACCAAATTTCAAATCTAAAAAAAAAAAACAGGGAGATAATGTTAAAAGGAAAAAACACATTGCAAGGTTTTAAATTTTTGTGACTTTTTATTATGGCACTTTGTGCTATCATAAACACCCAGCATATGTAATATCAAACTTCAAATATTAAAAAAAAAAAATCTTATTTCTGATGATGGACAGATATATTCATTATGGGAAAATGAAGAATATGAAAAAGGACTCTCAAATGTTTTGCGAATTGTAACAAAGTTTTAGGCTTTATGTTGGTTTTTTCAATCTTAAAAAAAAAAAGCAAACTATAAGATAAAGTTTTAGCTTTATCTAAAAATGGCCATCTGTAAGTTTATCCTTATTTTTTAAATTTTTTTTTTTAAAAAAATAACATATATAAAGTTTTAACAAATAAAAAAAATCACAAATATATAAAGTTTTAGCTGTAAATGTATTTTTAAATATAAAACCATATTACAAATGATGCAAGAGATAAAACTTTGTTATAGTTCGCCATTTAAAAATTGTTTTAGGATTTTTTTCATATTTTTCCTTTTTCCATTATGAATATATCTTTTTCCATCATTGAAAATAAGATGTGTTTTTTCTTTTCTTATTTGAAATTTGGCATTACATGTGCTGGAGGTTTATGATGACTCAGAGTGTCATATTACCCCAGAATGGGGACGGGTGTTCTTGACAGCACAAAATACCCAAATAAAACCTCACAAAAAGTACCTTAACTCACACCTACCTGTTTTTATTTAGTATTATAATGTGTTTTTCCTTTTTTTATAATGAATATATCTTTCCATTTTGATAGCACAAAATTACTAAAAATAAAAATCACAAAATCACACAGGGTCTGCACATTTTACAACCTGGTGATATGTATATGTGTGAAAAATTGGAAATGTGTATATATTTGACATGAATTAGTTATGCCAGAATTCTAGAATGACATGACATCATGAATGAAACTTTGAATAATTATTACCTGATAAAAATAATATCAAAGTACCTGTTTTAGTTACTTGCTAATAAATTATCTTTGTTGTTAAATATATTATTTTCACATTTTTATTTGATATACTTGTTGCCATAAATTTAATAATAAATATTATAGATTTTATTTCTTACCAATTTTTTTCTTTTGTTATATTCCTTCATGTAGTTGATAGTTTGTACCTTACAACAGTACCAAACTATTTTACTGTTCTTTTTTTTTTCTAAACTATTTTTTTTGTGTTTTAATAAACAATAATTAACTCTTGATCATTCCTAAATGAATTCTTTGTTGCATTATTTATATACAAACTTTCATTTTAAAAACATTCTTTTAATACAATGCAATTTTTTAAGCAGCTATGACTTGTTAAAAGAAATTGTTGCTTTTAAAAAATAATAATACTATTGAAAGATTTTATTTATTAATGCCATCACTTTATAATCTTTCTAAAGTTATTATTTAAAAAAATAATAAACATGAAATATATTTTTATAATATAAAAACATGAAGGCAAAAGTAATAAATTATTAAAAATACAATTAAATGACATTTATTGAGTTAGAATATAAAAAAAATAAATAGTAAAATTATTTAAAAAAACAACAACTAGTCTTTTAGTATTTATATGCTATAGTAGATTGTTTTTTAAAATATTACCATCACTGTGTTTCCCTAAAGATTTGTGATGATAATGTTCTAGTTGTATTTTTATATTGGATTATTTCCATCATCTAATATTGTGTATTGAATGTCTTTAGAAAAATTTAACTTTATTTTTAGTATACATACAATGTTTCGAGAGGTATTATTTTCTCCTCTTTTTCAGGTAATGCTGGCCTGACCGGTGATAGTACTAGCATGGGATTCAAACCTGGACCCTTAGATTCTTGAGTATTGAATTTTAAGGTAACGCTCTAACCAACTGAGCCATCCTGCCAAAGACAACAGTCTGTAGAAATTTCATATACTTACCTATGAGATTCCTTCTGATTTCTCCACCTTTTTCTAAGAGCAAAGTTGATTAATTGTTTCCATACATTATGTATAGTCACACTAGGTTGGCTTATGGGATTTTTTGTCACTGTCATGTGAGCAGTTTCTTTAAATTTTCTTCTTTGTACCTTTTCTTCTCTATCCAATATTTTTGTATTTTCCTAATTGAACATATATTCATTGACACATACATGGTCTGCTCCCTTAAACACATCTGTTTTCTCTCTTCTAATCATCAGTTTGGGTTCTTGCAAGTGCTCTTCAATGGGACAATTGGTCTTACCAATATATGTTTTTTCACGTTCACATGGTATTTTATAGATGCAGTTGTTTTTTTTTTCAGCATTTCAAGTTTAGGCTTAGTTGATATTAGAATTCCTCATAATGTAGTATGGCTCTGGAAAGCTGTTCTGATATACTGATTGCAAATTTTTTTTAATTTGTGTGCTATTTTTGGAATGTATGGGTACACTACAGTACCAATAATTGTATTTTCTCTTGATGGTTCTTTTTGTTGTCTATTTAACATTTTCTTAATAACAGCTGATGGATAACCATTTTTCATAAGAGTTTGTTCTATATAGATCTTTTCTTTTTTCAAATTGCTGGTTTCTGAACGAACTTAGATGTTCTTGTGACAGAAACCTACACATATAGGGAAATACTTAGCCTATACATCCAATTATACCAGAAACACAAAATATGGAGTTATACTACCACTATGGAAAAGAGCAAAAGAAGTTTTGTTCAGAAACCAACGATTTGGAAAAAAAAAAGATCTATATAGAACAAACTCTTATGAAAAATGGTTATCCATCAGCTGTTATTAAGAAAAGACAACAAAAAGAACCATCAAGAGAAAATACAATTATTGGTACTGTAGGGTACTTATACATTCCAAAAATAGTAGACAAGTTACGGAAAATCTGCAATCAGTACAACATCAGAACAGCTTTCCAAAACCATACTACACTATAAGGAATTCTAACATCAACAAAGCCTAAACTTGAAATGCTGAAAAGAAAAAATTGCATCTATGAAATACTATGTGAATGTGGAAGAACAGGTATTGCTGAAACCAGTTATAAAAGCGCTTGCAAGAATAAAAAATTGATGATTAGAAGAGAGAAAACAGATGTGTTTAAGGGAGCAGACCATGTATGTGCCAATGAACATATGTTCAATTAGGAAAATACAAAAATATTGGATAGAGAAGAAAACATACAAAGAAGAAAATTTAAAGAAGCTGCTCACATGACAATGGCAAAATATCTCATAAGCCAACCTAGTGCGACTATACATAATGTATGGAAACCATTAATCAACTTTGATTTTAGGAAAAAATGGAGAAATCAGGAGGAATCTCATAGATAAGTATATGCAATTTCTACAGACTGTTGCCTTTGATAGGATGGTCCATTTGGTTAGAGCATTACCGTAAAATTCAATACTCAAGAATCTAAGCGTCTAGATTCGAAACCCATGCTAGTACTGTCACTGGTCAGGCCAGAAACACCTGAAGAAGAGGGAAGAATAATACCTCTCGAAACATTGTGCATATACTAACTTGTTTGATGTACTATTACTAACAGTTTAATGTATTTGGAATATTTAAATAAAGTTAAATTTTTCTAAAGACATTCAATACACATATTAAATGATGGAAATAGTCCAATATAAAAATACAACTATTATCATCACTATTTCTTGCAAACATACATATATAAATAATCTTGGAGAATTTAATATTCAATGTGTATATATGTGAATAAGATTGCAGAAAGGAGTTTGCTATTAACTGAATGATCTTTTGATCCCTCTTTGGGCATTAAATGAATCGAGCATGGCAAATTCCTGATATCTACTCCATATGTTCTTATCCTTGCAGTTATTACTATATAATTATATAATAAACAAACATAAATTGGCTACTCACCAACATGCCTCAGCCATCTTGGTGAAGCATGGTCTTTCTTCTCAATTGTCTGATAGCTCTTAACTGAAATAGTTGAGTTTTCTTGAAGGCAGCATACGTGAATGTGGGTATATGGATGAACTTTTTAAATAGATATTTACAATCATCACTCATAAATTAAATTATAGCCTTTATTTTCAAGAGGCTGTAAAGTTGTCAGTCAAGCACTGATTGGTAGCCAAAGATGGAGAGTGCTAAGAATCTCTGGTTATCAGTGAATACAGCTTTCCATTTGATGATGATCTTTACTTATGTACTTAAAACTACAGGTCACTTTCAAGGGAAGATTGCACAAATTGGAAAAAGAACTATCTAATATGAAATGGGACATTGAAAAAAAGGTTAAGAGGCAATTAATTTAAAAAATGGACATGTATTTTATTACAAAGGCACAAATATTGGAAGCACAAATAGAGTATAATTCTTTGTAAATAAAAAGTAAAAAAAACGACATTGTGGAGATTGATAGTATATCTGACAAAGTGGCAAGATTAGTTATCCAACTTAATGGCAGGTACCAAATACAGGTAATTCAAGTTTATACCCCGACAAGTTTTTATTGTGAGGAAGAAGTAGAAGATTTTTATATGAATGTACAAAATACTTTTGAATTAAACTAAACAACATTTTAAAATTGTCATGGGAAATTTTAGTGCTAAAATTGGTGAGTGATTGAAAAATGAAAGCACTGTAGATAAACTTGGTTTTGGACTAGAAGTGAGAGAAGACACAGACTGGAGAATTAACAAAAAAAGAAAAAACTATTTTATGAATTCTTTCTTTGAAAAAAATTGTTAAGCAAAATAAGCCAAATGAAGAAACAACAGATTTTTTGCTTAACTGAAAATATCTATTTTAAGATAGTAATGTCTTATGGGAAATGATCATCAATTAGCATACTTTGAGATATATAATAATGCAAAACTAGAGGGGCAAACATTACTAAGAAATACAGTATTCCCTGTTGATATTTTAGGCTTCAGAAACATTCCAATGAATTTAAATTAGAACTTGCAAATCTTTTTAAAATATTAATAGATTTTGAAGATAGTTTACATTTGAATGAAATCAACGAAAAAATAACTAACACACTACTAAGAACTGCAACAAAAATAACTGCAAATAAGCAGCAATTTACCAATAAATTTTCTTTTGAGGTAAGGCAGTGAATGAAAAAGGTAGTAGTATGAAAATACATAAAAATGAACTATTTTGAAGAATTGAATAACTAGAATTGTGTAAATAAGAAAATATAATTGTGAATTAGAAAGGAATTCTATAGAAAGCAATAAAAATCTTAATAGGATAAAACAATTTCTTGGTATCAGTAAGAAACTTATTAATGCAATAAAAAGAAAAGATGTAACTATTATTAAAAAGAGAGATGATATCCTGAAATGTGGTAAAGAATTCTATAGTAATAAAGAACAATAAAACAAAGTGCCCCCTACAATTACTATATCTTCTGAATTGGCTGATATTTTAAATGAAGAAATGACACAAGCAGTTAAATGTATGAAGAAGAGGAAAACTTCAGGAAATGATGGAATTGTTATTGATATCTTATAAAAGAAGCAAATGAAAGAATAGAAAAATTGTTGACATTATATATCAAATATCTAAATGATAAACATTTACTATATGATTGAAATAATGCAATAATAATATTGATATTTAAGAAAGATGATGAAGAAGATATTAGACATTGCATTATCAAACTTTTGTTAGCTAACAAGATAATTACAAGTCATTTACAATGAATTTTAGAAAATGGATTTAAAAATGATTTTAGCATAGTATTATAGAGAAGGTATAGAAAGGACTAATGACTACGAGTTGTCTTTATGTTTTGGAATTGTAGATTATGAAAAGGTATTTGATTCTATACACATTTCCACAATGATTAAAGCTTTGGATTATCAAACTATTAACTGTAATATTGTTATATTTTGAAGAATATTTATCAACATGCGTAGCAGTGATACATGATAGTAGTAAAAAAAATTAACAGTGAGAAGGGTTTATGATAGGTGATTTTATATTTCCAAAACTTTTTACAAGAGTTTTATAAGAAGTATTTTTTGGATTGAAATGGGAAACTATGAGAGTAAACATAAATGAAGATTTTGCATTAATGCTTCAGAACTTCAGTAAATGTTGTAAAACTTCTCAGATGAAAGTAAGAAAATAGGATTAAAGATAAATGTTAAAAAGATTAAAGTAATGTTTAATGGATTTTTTTCAAACAAAGTATAAAGATTAGTTATAATGAATTAGAAGCAGTTAGCAATCACAAATACATTAGTCAAATTATTAATGCAGATGTAAATATAATGGATGAAATTAATAGTGCAATGGAATGTTTTTGATAGAGATAATTTAATACAATATTAAGATTTCTTTGTCTTCAGCTTTGTGTATTCCTGCATTTTAGTGCATTTTATATATTTATACATTGGTGTTAAACCACTAAACATCACATGATCACTATTTCGTATGTTAGCACATTACTGTTATTAAAACAGACAAAACTCTCCATACAGTAGTGCCACTCAGTGCCAACCAGAGTAATCAATGGATGCTAGAAGGCTTATGCATAAAATTCCAATCTAATGCCTGCTCATCCGATATCCCCGACTAGTTTCTGGTTTGTGGCTTTTGTCAGTGAGGAGCTTTGGATCTGAGAGCACTGCACCTAGATCTTAGGATCTAATGCAACTCTCCAGAAGCCACCTTTTATCTCTACTTAACTACAAAACTATGAGAATAAAATTGAAAACCCAATAATATTTTCAGTCTAAGCTCAATAGCTTATACCATATGGAGAGCTTTGCCTATTTTAATAACAGCAATGTGCTAACATAGAAAATAGTGATCATGTGATGTTTAGTGATTTAACTTCAATCCTGCCTAATAAGATAGTGGTGGCTATGGTTGTTAAAGAGCCAAAGACACCAAAATGTATGGGTACTGAACTGGATTCAGACCCATATGACTATATAAGCTATTGAGCTTAGATTGAAAATATTATTGTGTTTTCAATTTTATTCTCATAATTTTGTAGTTAAGTAGAGCTAAAAGGGGCTGCTGGATGGTTGCATTAGATCCTTAAGATCTAGGTGCAGTGCTCTCAGATCCAAACCTCCTCACTGACGAAGGCCACAAACCAGAAACTAGTTTGGGGGTATTGGATGAGTAGGCATTAGATTGGGATTTTATGCACAAACCTTCTGGCATCCATTGATTACTCTGGTTGGCACTGAGTGGCACTACTGTATGGAGAGTTTTGCCTGTTTTAATTTATACATTGGAATAATTAGCCACAGAGTTTTAACTTTTTGCTCATTTCAGTTATTAAAAGGAAGTATGTCTATGTTTAAAAAGGAAAGTTTTTAATAGATGTGTTTTACCATTTCTTATTTAAAGATCTGCGACTTGGACATTTAACAGAAAAGTAATGCAGAGATTTCAGTTCACTCAATGAAGTATGAAGGGCTATATGTTACAAACAACAATAGAAGATTGAAAACGAAACACAATGGTGAGAGTACAAACTGATATCACTAACATCATGAAAAATTTAAAAAACTGAAATTGGAGCTGTGATAGAAATATTGCTAGAAAAATGCTAATAGTGACAATTTAAGTTTTAAATTGGTTTCCAATATATTGTAAAAGACCTAGAAAGAGATCACATGTGAAATGGATAGATAAAATAAGGAAGTTTACAGGTGTGATATGACAAAGTGAGGCTAAAGTTCAGAAGATTCTAATAAACATGGAATAACATTCATCATGTAGGGGATTGATAATGGATGAAAATGGTGATAATGTGTGAATAAGAAGATATGATTGGGAAATGTAGAAATTAATTTTTTAACCAAAAACTATTTTATTGACTATAGTATGACTTATTTTATAAAAGATAAAATTTGAGTGTTTATGTATTTAAACTGTATTGGAATATTGAAGTGTAAAAATATATTTTATGAACACTATCCTTCAACTCTTTTTTCGGAGTAATTTTTTTTATTATATTGAGCTATTAAGTTTTCATTTGAATCCTGACATAATATTTCACAAACTACTAGTAAAAGCTATTAAATCACCAAGAAATAAATGTCTATTTAGAAATAAGAAAAGTTACACTGAATTTATAGTTTAGAAAATGATTTATTCATATCAGTATTAATGCTTTTCCCATTTTTTATTTTTTATTATTTTATCTTTTTTTTCATATGTGTGAGGTATTGCTCCTTCAAGAAAATCAATAGAAAAATTTTCACCACTTAAATAAATTTACTATAAAATTGAATAAATAAATATATTTTTTACACATAAAAAAAAAATGAAAATTTTTAGACACAAAATGTTCATATTATAGGAATTAATGAAAATTGGCATTGGAAAATATTTATAAACAAAATTTGCATTTATTTTTATTGATTTTTATTTATAATGATCTTTATTGAGATATTATTTTATATAGCGCTATGTTTTTATACTGTAATAGTGATATTAGCGATTAAGCCAATGCACATGTGCTTTTAAAGATAAATTATAAATGAATACTTTCACTTTTCCAGACACAAGATATAGTTTTTTTAGAAAAGATGGAATGAATCACCCATCCTTTTGATCCAAACATTTATGTATGTGCAAATCTTAAGGGTATGGAAATGAGAGCATGAAGATGTTAAGCAATCACTTTAAATTACATTTATTATTCTTGAACGAATGATGCTTGTGAAATCTTTATAATTTATGATACGTCATTCTTTAGTTGAAATTAAACATATATAATGAGATATTATTTTATATAGCGCTATGTTTTTATATTGTAATAGTGATATTAGCGATTAAGCCAATGCACATGCGCTTTTAAAGATAAATTATAAATGAATACTCTCACTCATTTCCATAGCTTAAGATTTGCCCATACATAAATGTTTGGGTCGAAAGGATGGGTGATTCATTCCATCTTTTCTAAAAAACTATATCTTGTGTTTGGAAAAGAGAGAATTTTCATTTATAATTTATCTTTAAAAGCCATGTGCATTGGCTTGATGATCTTTATTATAATAACAGCCATCAAAACAAGTTTTCTGCCTGAAAGTTGATTGATATAATTAGGCTATAGGATATTAAGACCAAGAAATAATACTTGATTATCATCATTGATGGCAGTTTGATTTTGCTTTCTGGCCTTTACTATAAATTATTCAAGCATCTCCTGTTTATGATCTTTTTACATCCTGAAATGCATATATAGGGATAGTAGAAATAGTATTGCTTAAGATCAATAAATATATTGTAATGATATAAATTGGACAAGTTCTCTTGTAGATGCTGCAAGTCTTTTGGGTACACCAAATATGTAATAATATAAATGGGCCAACTGAAATTAATAGAGCAGCACAAATTGATTAAGCCGAATCTGTAATGGAATAAATTTATGCAATAATTTTATTTAAGCCTTATTAATAAAGTAAACTAAAATCTATACTGGAATAAATTGAAAGTTTATTAATAATATATATTTATTAAACAAATGATAACCCAATTGGACATCAAAATTATAATACACAAAATAAAATAATTTATTTGAAAATTTATAAGAGATATATTAAGTAATAGTTTATATTGGGATTCATTGTACAAAATAACCTTTTATTATTATATACTAAAATTTATAATAGTGTTAAATGATGAATAAAATTATTTAAACTTTATGATTATATATAAAATTATTATCAATAATTTATCAACTAGTACGTTATATTTGAATAATACCATTTGATGTCCATGAAAACATTAGATTCATCTTTGATAATTACTTAATTCTAATAAAGTAATAAAATCAATATATATGTGGGGATGTGTGTTTGTGTTTGTACATCCAGATAGTACTCTGGATGGTGCAAAGATATATCACCTTTAACATTCATTTATTCATTGCATCATACTTTTTTAGTTTGTAGTTGGCCTATACACTAATGGTACCCTATGCCTAAAGCATTAATGATGATCAGCATATATCCAAATTTCACCTTTTTTTATTATGATTAATAGATTAGCATTTAAGGATGTGCATGCAGAAGATTGTTTTACATTGGCATTGACTGATGAATATCTTTTAAATCCAGTCATAAGGGATGACTGTTGATTATTCTTGTGTAGTGTTAATAATGTAGCTTATAATTATAATATTTGTTATATGCTGATTCTGATTTCATTATATTTATTAACTTTATATTTATCTTTTAATATTTGGGATTGATTTCCTCTCACCCCATGTTATCCCACCATGTCTGTAGTGTTATAATATATATATTTAACTAAAGAAAGGACATGATTGCACGAGTAACTCATTTTTATCTGACTATATTTGACTAAGTGAGTGAAGTTAAATAAAAGAAAAAGCAAATGAAGAGAGAGAATGAGATAAAGAGGAAATATGAAATTGAATCAGAAAATGATCATATGCAGTTAATTTTTATATTTGAAGGTATTATCATCTATGACTTAATCAGAGCCTGACTTTAGCACCTGTTATTTTATATCAGCTATTTTTAAAAATCATTATTTTTTCAACCATTATTGATCCAATGCAGTATGGTCATCTTTAAATTTAATCCAGTTTTTTTTTAAATTTATATCTTCTTCTTTATCTTATCCTTCTGTCTCTTCTGGTTTTTTAAGTCTTTTACAATTTCCAGTTTAAGATTTCAACTGCACAACTATTATCATCTTTTCTAGCAATATATCTATCCCAATTCCATTTCAGCCTCTTAATTCTTTGAGTGATAACTTTTCTCTCTCACTCATGTATTTCAATTCCTCCTTGTTATTTCCAATATACAACTCTCTGGACTTTATTATGTGATCTGAAATTTCTGTATTGACCTGTTAAGTGTTTATTTCTCAGATTCATATATAAGAATTGATAAAACACGTTTATTAAAAATCTTTCTTTTTTTCTACAACTAGAAATATTCTTTCTAATACTAAATTAATTTTATCAAATCTCCATGATTAATTTTATTCATTATATTTCTATCTGTATTAATAATGTTCACAAGGTATTAATAATTGCTATTTTCTTGTAAGTCATTTTTGCTTTTGAAGGCTGATAATGATAATCAATATTATTGCATTTTTTCAATCATGTAGCACATTTTTGTCATCTAAAATGTAATGTTAAAGTTTTGCCAACATTTTTGTGTTTCTTAACTACTTTTTTAAAACATCAATACTAATTTCTTTATTTCCTGAAGTATTTTACTTCCTCTTAGATTTATTTAATTGCATATCCCATCTTTTCATTTAATATGTTTACAGTTCAGAATATCTAATTGTAGGGATTACTTTGTTTTTTTGTTTTTATTATTATTTAAATATTTGTAGAATTCTTTCATGTATTTAAAATTGTACAAAGAAAATCCTAAATTAGACTTCTAGCATATAAAGCACTTTTATATATTATTTTCTATTTAAATAAAATGTGGACTTAATCAGTGAAGTATTGAATAGCTTCACGCTCGCAGATTTTATTTATTATTGTAAAATATTGTAATTACAGTATTTACAAAATGTTTATTTTTATTCTTTTATGTAAAAATTAATTTAAGTAAACCTAACAGTAGGATTTATTTTCAGTCTTTTATCTAAAAATTTTATTTAGTGAACCAAAAGTATATAGACTGGACTGTATCAAAAATATTTTTATGCTACTTAATTTAAATTATTTGATTGGTCTATGATAACACATATAGTTTTAAATATGTATAAAATTTTAATATACATTTCATCTATATGATTTTTTTTTTTGTATTAAAACATTTTAAAAATTTTTACTTTTAATTTTTTACATAAAAATTAAAATGATGAATATTATATCTTGATATATTTCAAAAAATGTATTTATACCATTTTATTCTAATTTATGGAATCTAATTAATGATAACAGGCATTCTTACAAATTTACCAGGTGAAAATATTTTGTATAATTAACATTAATGATTATTAATTATTATTACACTGAAAATAAGTGAAACGAGTACTTATTATGAATGGAAAAAGGTGGTAAGGAAAGAGAGAATGAAAAGGAAAGATAGTAAAAAAAAAAAGATAAAGGAATATAATTAATATTGAATGTTAATGAGTGATGAATTTCTGCTGATAATTTAATAATGTGCATAGAATATGGAATATAATAATATGGATGTATGATAAAATGCATCATTTGTTACAAAATAAAGATTTTAACAGTTGCAAAGAAATCTAAACATTCCCAACTTAAAATTGCTGATCTTTTACGAATAGACAATATTTGTGCATGGTTCTAATGAAATAGAGTTACAGCTAATATCTAATACTCTGCAATATGTGTACTTTATAAATTTTATGATTCAGTGGTGTATTGATGACTTGATATAAGTGAATTGTTACACTATAGTCTCAATGCATTAACAAATTATAAAACTATACTTAAATTACAAGTTTAGAAATTAAAAAATGGAAATAAACTTTTTGGTTTGTTCTGCCAAATACATTACATACTGTCAGTATATGATACTATTAAATGAAGCTGAAACTTGTAAGCCTGGATAAGTCTTTTTTTTTTGA
Source organism: Epiperipatus broadwayi (assembly GCA_028023455.1). Lineage (NCBI taxonomy): Eukaryota > Metazoa > Onychophora > Udeonychophora > Euonychophora > Peripatidae > Epiperipatus > Epiperipatus broadwayi. The sequence continues at coordinate 1,850,791 of JAQFVV010006404.1, forward strand.
TAGATTTGTATGGGAAGGTCTTAACTTAGAAACCTACTAAAAGTAACAAAACTTTTTACTGCAGCTTTTGTTTTACATGAAAAGAAGAAGAATATACATGATATACTTGTTTATGGTATATGTCTTCTGATAAATATTTGATAAATGTTGGGGGAATGTGATTATTGCATTACAGAGAGCTGAATTTCAATGTCAGATTACAAATATCACTCAGTAATCTTCTAAATTTTTGTGTCGTTTTTGATTATCATATAATAGACAAATTAGAATTACAGAAACTCATTACTCTTTCTAATAATTCTCTGAAAGTAAATGCTATCACCAAATTACATTCAAATATGGAATGCTACATTAATCACATTATTATCTTATTATAAGTATAGATAGAATGTTGTAATGCCTTCAATTTAGTCTACTGACACAGACAAAAAAATGTTATTAAATTTAAAAAACCAAATACTGAATTAAAGGGAGAAATAAAAGAAATGGAGATGGATAATAATGAAAGAGATCATAAGTGTCAAATTAGAATCACTGAATTCGGAAAACAAAATTGTTGATAAATTCATTGAGATGACACATATCTATGATAATTTGAAACTTGAAATGGTAAAAAACCAGGAACAATATCAATTAGAACTGAATAAAGAAATAGAGAAAATGTATTTAGAAGTAAATCATTCTCTGAAAGGGCAAAATGATAGGGTATAGAATTATGAGAACAAAGCTAGATCTATAGAAAATGATAACAATAGTATAGCAAACAGTCAAATTTTTATTGAAGCCAAACTCACACACTCTTGAAAAACTAATCAAGAATCAAAATGTTCTACAAAATCAAGTAGAGAATGGGAACAGCCCAATGAATCAAAAATTTGAAAACCTAGAATCTGAATTATCTTTCAGAATATAAACTTTAAAAGAGAAGTTTGTCCAAGATATGTGAAATGTTAAACTATCTGAAAACAGACGATTTAAATAAGTAAAAACTAAATCTTATTTTAAGGAAAGTTAACAGTACTGATAACACACAGAATAAAATGAATGATCCATATGAGATTTACAAAGAAATAGGGGATTTACCCCAAATATATAGCATAAGAGAAACAACTTTCAATGGAAACAGTGAAAATATCAATAATCCAATGATAAAACCACCCATAAATACTTCAAATGAAATCATTGTCAAAAACAATAATACACAAGTGAATTCCATTAACCAATTCATAAAACTCAAAACCTTCAACAGATCTATGAATGAGACCCCATTTGAACATATAAAGAGTATCAATTTATATTTTTTCTGTTAATAATAATTTATCAGAGGGGGGGGGTAATTAATCGTAGCCTGTAGTCATTTGCAAAGCGATGCCTGTCCTGATAGGAGTCTTTGTTTCAAATACCATCTACCTATGATAATTATCAGGCCTTATTAATAAAAAATAAGCATTGTTATACTAATTACTGCAGGAAAAGTACAGAAACACCCCCGGAGAACCCTTGATAAAGTTATTTAGATGACAGGTAGTCAAATTAAGAATGTTTCACCTGAGTGAAAATCAAATAATGATAGTAAATATATCCTTTCTCTAAAGGTAAAGCATTTTCTACTCTGTATAAATCCACAAAGTATTGAACAAGTGGCAGATTTATTAAATAACATCTACTTAAATAACCATAATATGACCAATAAAATTCCTGAAAAAAGGAAAGAAAAAATACAAGTCAATGTTTTAAATTACAAGAGGAGAAAAAACAACAATCCATATCATTGGAACTTGTCAATAATAATGATGAGAGAACAAACAATAAATACCAACATAATATAATGTCCATAGTTGACCCCCCTTCCTAATAACACAAAAACCATCAAAATCAGGATGTAGTAAACTATACCTAAAACCATTCCAACACCAAACTAAAATGGTACTTGAGAAATAATTCCTCATCTCAAGGAACCATATTAAATAAGAGGAACAAAAATGAATCACTAAATAGGGGAAATCATTAATTTAATGTGTTCATGGGGAAATAAAGCACAAAACTATACTTTATAAAGCTGACCCATGGTAGAAATTTTGATTGAGGATTTGCTAGGGAAGGCTTTGTTAGATTCAGATAGCCAAATATCAGTAATATCTAAAAAAAATTACAATAGGATTTTAAATAAAAATCCTAATATTAAGATTTTATCACTTAGATCAATACAGGTTACCATGGGTAACAATAGAAAAGCTAAATTAGCACAAAAACAAATCTGTATCGAATTAAAGTTCAGCCAAACAATAATCTATCATGTTTTTCTTATTTTAAAATAGATTTATACATGAAGTCATTTTAGGTTCATTCTTCCTACATATGAACCAATGCAAAATTGATTCACCAAATAAATTAGGATAGATGATGGAGGTTTGGAAATGACATTACTATTGAAATATAACTTTGACCGAATATTATCAAATCTCACAGAGGCACTTGTATAAAGAAAAATCACAGAATCAAATTTAATCGAAAATGATGATGCAGATAAGTTGTGATCGATCTATTGATGAATACAGTATAATATTTTCTGAAATACTAGGAGTAATAGGAGGATTCCAGCACAGAATCAAATTATTTCATGACCAACCATTCCAATCCAAATCCTACCCTATACCATGCTAATATTGTGAAGAAATATCCAAACAAATCAAAATGATGGATTGGGGGATAATTTCCAAATGTTCTTCACCATATTGCAACCCTGTTGTAATGGTGAAAATAGAAATATGGATCAATGAGATTTTATTTAGATGCAAGACAACTAAACAAAATAACAGTTTCTGAGAGGAACATACCACCACCCACACATGAATTATTCATGAAATTTTGGAAATAAGAAAATATTGTCCACTTTCGATTTAACCTCCAGTTATTAGCAGACAGAACTTCACCCAGAAGATCGCCAATAGATTGCATTCCGATATGAAGGGTTTACTTATCAGTTGAATAGGATGCCATTTGTATTGATTAATAGTGGTGCTGGTTTAATAAGATGTTTGGATAAAAATCTCTCTCCTGAGATCAAACAGATAACAACTATATACGTAGATAATGTTATAATTGCATCCTTTATGGTTGAAGAACATCTTCAACATTTGAAAAAAAATTTTAAAGAATGCTGATATGGGGATAAAAGTCAATTTAAGAAAAACACCTTAGTATTTAATGAAGTAATCTTCTTAGGTCATATCATTGAGGGATAAGACCTCATCCCAATAAGATTAGTGCGTGCAAGAATTTCCTCAAACCTACAAATAAAAAGCAGATCAAATCATTCCTTAGGATTATGCAACTTCTATAATCATTTCTACCAAAAAATTTCTGAATACATGGAACCATTAGTGAAGCTCATAAGAAAAGATGAGAAATGGAAACGGACTGAAGAGCAAAATGAGGCATTTGCTAGAATTAAAACAGGATTTCTAAAATAAACTATGTTAGTTTTTACTGATTTTAACAAACCATTTATCATACAAACAGATAGCAGTGGTTACAGATTAGGGATAACTTTATACAAAATCAAGGAGGACGATCAACGAGGAGTCCTCTATTTTATCAGCCGTCTCTTAAAAGGTACAGAAATAAATTATACAGTTACTGAGAAAGAAGCACTAGCAATAATGTGGGCTTTCCAGAAATTTCAACAAATGCTTCTTGGATCAGAGGTTATAGTGATCATTGATCATAAAAGCCTCGAATCCTTCAACCTCAGCTACCTAACTAATAGTTGCCTTGTTAGATGGAGTCTGTTGTTATAAGAATTCAACTCTGCAGTTAAATACTGTAAATGATCCTAAAACATTGTATCTGATGCACTAAGTCGAAATCCATGTAGATCAGAACATCATTGATCTAATATTCATTGAAAATGTAGAGAACGATTTAATAAACATCCATAATATACAATCTCAAGATAAAGATTTAATCCCAATTTTTAAAACCTTAAGTAGAGAGGAAATTTTGTACACAGCCAAAAATCTTAATCAATATAAATTAGATAATCAGGTGTTGGCATATAAAATAAACAATGATATAGATGAGTGGAGGTTAGTAATACCTGAAATATTAAAAAAACCATTCATACAATATGTATGTTGTTTATATGGGTACTACAGAGTCCACAAAACTGAACAAACATTTAAAAAATTGGTTTTACTTGCCCATGATGTACAAAAAAATCCTAAAAGAAATACAAAATTGTCAAATATGCCTAAAAGCCCAATCAATAAACAAGATTTACATTAGTTCAATAAGATCTATCATACCAGAAAGACCAAGTGAGATCTTAGCTATAGATTTTTATGGACCTTTATCTCCATCAAATAAACAAAATTATTTGTTAGTAGCTTTTGATCTCTTTTCAAAATTCCTGTCAACTTACCCTATACCCCAAGCTAATACTAAATATACCATCAAAGTATTAGACACCCTCCATTTCAAAGAGATAGGAAAGCCAGGAATGATCATAACGGAGCACGGCACCACTTTCCTATACAAAGAATGGAATAAATGGATAGTCAAACAATAAATAAAACATGTACTGACCTCCATTAGAAATCCATAGTTAAACCCCTATGAATGCATAATGTGGGGACTTGAATATTTGTTCAGGAACTATTTGGAGAACTTCTTTTAAATAATCTTTATAATATAAACAAGGTCTTCTTTTTTCATGAAAACTATAGCCTTTTAGGAAGATTGTTACTACTCATTTATATTCCAATAACGATATGGTTTTTCCATATGTAATATCACATCTAGAAAGCAGAACCTATTGATGTGTCTTATTTACCATCATATTTTTAGAATATTATGAGCATCCTTAAATTATATATTTTTAATTGTTTTATTTCACTTTGGGCAAGATAATATTTTTATATATAATATAACAGAATAAATGGGACAAGAGAAAGTTCATCTTGGTAACACCCCACATCTTTGGGCAAGTCAAATCTGTAATGGAATAAGTGAGACCAATGAGGGATGCTTTGTTATGCCCCATGTATAAATGGGAATCTAGAATGAATGACTATTTTACAGACTCAAATTTTTGGATACTAAAGTCTATAATGGTATAAAATGATCAAATGGAAATATTTACTTTTATATACCCCTCACACTGAAAAAAGCTAAAATTTATAGCTGTAAATTGAAAATGGGCTAACTAAAATTAATAGAGCTACACAAATTGAGCAAGACCAAATAAATTTAAGCAATAATTTTACTTAAACTCTCCTAATAAAATAATCCCAAATCTATATTGGAATAAATTTAAAATCTATCAATAATATTTATATATTAAATAAATAACAACCCGACTGAATGCCAAAATTGTAATATACAATATAAAATAATGTGGTTGAAAATTTATAATATATATTAAATAATAGTCTATTTGGGGATTCATTCATAAAATAACTCTTTTATTATTATGTATTAAAATTTATAATAGTATTAAAGAATGAATAAAATTATTTAAGCTTGATGTTTATATAAAATTTATATCAATAATTTTTAGATTAACTTTTATGTTTGAATAATACCCATTGATGTCCATGAAAACATTTGGTACACTTATAATTACAGAATTCTAATAAAGCAATAAAATATGTATTTTGTTTTAATTAAATTTTATATGTTAAGGAGTGCATCAAGACTTTAAATTATTATTACTATTTCATGTATCTACTGAATCAAGTAAGACTATTGACTCAAATTTAATAATAAACAACAATTTTATTTGTACAATTAATAATAAGACATTAATTAATATGTTTTGAATAGTTTAAAGCAATGTCCTATAAAATATTCTATTTGTAGACTGTAATATGATGTTAAGACATTGTACATTTTTATAACACAAAGAAAATATTTATTGATTTGTTGACTCCAATAGTGAATATATATATATAAGTTATTAAATAAAATTTATAACTGTTTTCATTTAAATTTAGAGTTAATCATTAAAATTTCTTTTTTGGTTAATTACCTATTTATATGTCCACCTACACACATATATACCTTAAATGATTTTTAAAACAACAACAATAATAGTACAAATAATAATTATATAAATAAAACATACAACCTGTATTATCAAATGGTAAGATACTGATCAGTGTTTATATACAAAGAGTTCTATGAATTTTAAATTATTTTTATTAAGTTCACACAACAAAGAAAATCCATATAAAAAAAGTTTTATGAAGTGATGATATTTTAAAATATAATAATTTCCATGAGTTTGTTTCTTTTAAAGTACCCAAAATTTATTTAACAAATAATCCTTAATGGTTCAAGCAATATTCATATTGTATTTGACGTTATATAACAAGTATTATTTTTTTAAAATGATTAAATGGTTATTTATCATATTCAAAATTAGTATCCCTTTGGCAAATTATTATTATTATTATTATTATTATTGGCTTTTTGGTACACACTTAGACATATATATATAGTAATTCACATGATTAACTTTAAAAGCATTTCATAACTTTTTTTTTAGAACACAGTTAAACAAATTTCATTTCTTTAGGTGTTTAAATAGGTATCTCTCAAAAGACTAAATTGTCTTTTTGAAGTAAAACATCCACTGCTTAATTTTTTATTATATTATTTACATAAAATATTTTTTTGAATATATATCACCTTTTAAAAAAAGATACTTAATACTTAACTAGTATACTAACTGAATTGATAGAGATACATAATATAGAAAGTGTAAGTCTTAAGGTAATTTGTGGGCTTTTATATCATTTATTTATTGATGTAACATTTAGGTCTGTTGACCCTAGAACAATAACTAATAGGCAACTCAAATTTGTCTCTTTTGTTTAAAAGAGAATTATTATTCACTTTACTAGAGTTCGTCCAAATCTAACAAAATATCATTTTTGAAAAATCTTTTTTTAAAATTTAAAAGAAAAATGTTTTAAGATAAAATAAGAATACACCTTTACCCCGCTTAGTGATTGACTATTTAGCGATATTTCACAATAGCGATCATCATCAATTTGCATCCACTACTTCAATTTACAATCAATTTTTCACTATAACGATCAGGAAAAAATTTAAAAAAAATTTTTTTTGGCAGCCGTCTTGAATTTTGCGTCACTGATGACATCAGAGAATAGGTATTTTAAATTCATTTTACCCAAAAGCAAAAGTATATTATTGTAATATGTATACAGGTAATGACTTTGCTGTAATTGTATACACATACAATATTTTATTCATAAAACACAATGTTAGTGCTGCATTCGGTATTTTGAATATAGAACGTATAAACTTAAAATATCTATAATTACTGAATCTATAATACTGTATATGTAAGTGTTGAATGTCTAGAAAAATTAAACTTTATTTACTTGGATTATTTAAATAAAGTTTAATTTTTCTAAAGACTAACACTTATATTAGATGATGAAATAGTCCAATATATAAATACGGTACAGGACAATTAAAATACCATCATCACAAACTTTCAGGAAAACACTAAATATGAATATTAACTGCATGTGTGTGTTTTTTAATTTCGATATATTATTTTTAGAACACCTGGATAATTATGTAAAAATAGTTATTGATTTTGTAACTTCATTAATAAACATGTTGATAACACTCAAGTTGTTTCAAATCAAAAGAAAAACAACATTTTAAAACGCAAATGTCGAATTTGAAAAGTTTAAAAAAAAAACAGATTGTATTTAAAATAAATGTTAATAAATTTTCTTCTACATGAACGGGGGGGGGGGGGGCACTATTACATTACTAAAAATATAGTACTGTATTTATTAAGATTCCAACAATCGACTTATAGCAAATATAAAATAAAAGAAAAATAAACTTTGCGTATGTTTAGAAAATTAGTATAATTGGGTTTTTTTTTTCTTTTAAAATAAGTTGAATTTTTTTTTCTAAAGTTGACTGATTTATGATACACATTAAGCGTTTTGTTATTCTGATGTACAGTAATAAGTCTTTATGTTCAATTAAATAATTTATAATTAAACATTGTTTTTAATTTGAAGAATTTCACACAAGTAATAAACATAAATGTACAGTAATATGTACTGTAATATAAATTTTAAAAAAATGCACTTCAGTATGGATTTTTTTTTCATAACGATGAAAAACTTCTGCAGAAGAATATAAAAACTCTTAAATTCAAATTTAGTTTCATGTTCTCTTTCTTTTTGTACTTTTTAAACAGTAAAAATATGCATTTTTTTTTTAGTGATATAAAACCTTTTTAGATACCGTATTTAGTCATTATTGTCATGAAAAAAATCAAGAAAATCTTTGAGCTTGGAAACCAATGTGGATATTTTACGTCGACTGGAACCGACCATTTTTTTCCCATAGACCTCCATTATAAATACTTATTCTGTATATGATATTCTTGCTTAACGATGAGTTTTGAGGACCAATTGCCATCGCTAAGCGGGGTAAAGGTGTACAATAATTTTACCATTATTTTTCTTAAAATAAAAATACATTTGTTTGTTTAATAAACTGATTATTACAAATAATATATCTTTAATAACATTACTTTAAAAATACGTGTGATTTTAAATTTACACAATAATCTAGATACACACACATATGTATATGATCACACATATATGAAAATATAATTTATCTATTTACCGAAACATATGGTTGTCAAAATATGCAAATAATCAAAACTTTACTAACAAATGTAAATATATTAAATTTATTAAGCATTAGCAGATGATTTTAATAATAACATGAAAGGCTAAAACCTTCAACGGAAGCATTTTAATGTTCTTCTGTTGAAGGTTTTAGCCTTTCACGTTTTTTTCAAAACATTACTATAAAATCTCTCAAAATATGTGTTTTGAGGATATGTATGTATTTACATTTTTATATGTATATGAAATAATGGTTATATGTTTATATCATTCAATATTGTAGCTCTAATGAAGACTGCAGGACAGTCGAAACTCAGGAAAATAAAAGAATTATATTAAAAAATATTTGCATTAGAGTGTATATGAGAGGAGTTTTTGTAAGCAATATATATGAATCTAACTTCTAAGTATGTCTTTCTACTTAAAATGCTAACATGATATTTAAATTGATTCACATGCTCAAATTAAAGATACAGAAGATGTTTTGTCTACCAGGTATTGGGTGAGCATTAATTACTAAATCAAACTCTTTATAAATTGCATTTGAAACATCTCTTTTAAAATTGTCAAAGATAGCATAATCATCAGCATACAATAAATCTAGAAGCTAAGAATATGAAGTTCTTGTTTTTGCTTTTAATCATTTTAAGTTCGACGCAGTAAATTATTTATCTCATTAATTTTAAAAAAATAAAAGAAAATAAAGTGCAAATTATTACTTTGCATTTGGATGTATTTACAATAACTCCAAAATTATGATAAACATCACTTGATGATTTTAAATAATCAATATCATATAAAATCATAATTATAATTTTTTTTTAAAAAAAAAAGTATAACATCATATGGTGAGATACCCTTTAACTTGTAAATGCAACAGCACATTAGAATCTGTGATGCATCTAACTTCTTATTCTTCTCCTTTACTTTCTTTGCATTTCTTCATATATTCATGTATATTGCTTACAATAATTTAAAGAGAATAAAATTATACATTATTAATAAAGAATAAGATTAGAAATAATAAAATGGCAAAAGTTAAAATTTATAGGTATTAAAATAAAAAATAAGATAATAAAATATATTAGATAATAATGTAAAATGATAGATAGGAAGAAAAGATGAAGGATAAAAAGTAGAAAATAAAGTAAAATTAATAAAGAAGTAATAAAGGGTAGATTTTTAAAAATTAAGAATAAAATAGTTTTTTTTAAAATATATAATAATATAAAAATTGTGTATTTGCTGTCTTTTTGTATATATGTATTTTTATATGTAGGTTATATATGTGTGTATGGATGTATATGTATATGGATTTTGTATATGTATGTTTTGAGGATATGTATGTATTTACATTTTTATATGAAATAATGGTTATATGTTTATATCATTCAATATTGTAGCTCTAATAAGACTGCAGGACAGTCGAAACTCAGGAAAATAAAAGAATTATATTAAAAAAGATTTGCATTAGAGTGTATATGAGAGGAGTTTTTGTAAGCAATATATATGAATCTAACTTCTAAGTATGTCTTTCTACTTAAAATGCTAACATGATATTTAAATTGATTCACATGCTCAAATTAAAGATACAGATGGTTTGTCCACCAGGTATTGGGTGAGCAGTAATTACTAAATCAAACTCTTTGTAAATTGCATTTGAAACATCTCTTTTAAAATTGTCAAAGATAGCATAATCATCAGCATACAATAAATCTAGAAGCTAAGAATATGAAGTTCTTGTTTTTGCTTTTAATCATTTCAAGTTAAAATTTCCATTTTCAAATCTATATTTCATTTTGATGCCTATTCCTTGAAGTCTCCTACAAACACCTCCAAAGACCACTCTTATAAAAATGAAAATTAAATTGGAACTAGTTAGTATACATCCTTGTTTAACATTGAGTTTCATTTTACATAATTCAAATTTTCTGCTTATTTTCTCATTCCATTAAATTGAAACTGTGTAATATGAAATAAACTTTGGAGGACAACCAACTGACTTTAAATAGAGCCCCATATTTATTTGATTAATTGAACAAATGTTTTTGTCCAAATTAATAAACACAATATATATCACTCCTTAGATCACAACTTGTTTTTTGTATTTGCCTGCCAACAAAATCATTATTTGTATTGCTTCTTGATTCTCTAAAATCTTTATTAACATGTTTTTTTCAAGTAGTTAGCATATATATTTTTTTTTTCAAATTGATAAGCATATATGTATGACGTGTCACATATAGTATTTGAACGTGGATTATAAGAATAATTGAATAATATATTGTGCCCATTTCAATTTAACCTGTGGATAAATTGTAGTAATGTGCATAAAATGAAAACAAAAAAAAAATCATCATCACATTTTCTTATATAGGAAGGGAAGCTGTAGGCACCCAAGTTTAAACCTACAGGATCAAGTCCCAAAAGCCTAGGACAGAAAGAGTTGGGAAATATTTATGCTCTTTGTTTGTTTGTATTGATAAAACCCAAAAAGAATAGTACATACCTTGAATTATTTCATAGTTATTTTAAAAGTTAGGATTAGATCACATATAAACAGTTGTCTGTGGAGACAAACTATTTAGTTAATCATTTTCCTATTTTGAATATTAACTTTCCTCGAAAGTGATAATTCTGCTCTATATTTTTTCTATAACAATAATTAAGTCTAATAGTTGTAATAATTTTATTTTGAATATTAAGTTATAGTTTGTAGAAAAAATTATTCAGATTATTTTTAATAGGCAGATTTTTTTGAATGTCTGTGTGTACTTGTATTTTACATACATGGGTTTACAGTTGCATATATAGTAAAAGAAAAATTCTGTTAAAGTCTTTTTTTTTGAAAAGCTATATTGTGTAAAGAATTATATTATATGCTAATTAAACTCATAAGGTTAAAGTTTCTGTTGGCCACCAGCTGAAACTCTTTAAAGTCAGATATAATCATAGAAAAAAGTAATTAAATTTTATAAAGTTAGATTTGACACAAAGGTGTGATGGCCATTAAGGTAACTTTCTTTCCAGACTAGTTAATTGTCAAGAAAGTTATTAGTCTGCATTTTTTTTTTATCAACAGCAAATTTGAAATAGATGATCAGTTTTAAATTAGACTGGTTAATTAATAAAAATCAGGTGTTTCTATCTATTGGTTTGGATTTCTTATCAACAGTAAATTGGAAGCAGATGATCAGTTTTAATTAAATGATTTAACTAATAAAAATCAGGGTCTGTAAAGAGATCAGTGATATAAAAAATGCTGGCAGTTACTTAAAAGGATTATTAAATATTAAAACTGAAGGGAACAAGTTAAAGTGTGGAAACAGACCAGTTTGAATTACTGTCATTTTTATATTTAATTTTGTTTGGAAAGTTGCATATAGCATAATGATAGGCTAAGTATCCCGATAGGATTCATCTGGCTGACCCAGCCATCCATCACCCCATGCATATCTAAAAAGTCAGCTAAAAATATTACACATATTGTGACTGATTGTGAAAAATATGATAGAAGAAACTGACTGCTCACCTATGTTTTAAATAGAAGAAACTAATTCCTCATCTGCATTTTTAAAGCTACAATGAAAATAAGTAAACTACTGAAGTGTTAAACTATGCTAGTTCAGTTATGTCAGTGACTGAGTTTAAACCCCAGCAAAAAATTATAAAAATATGAAATCAACAGATGTCCTTAATCTATTAAAATAAGTATGCTGAAAGTAAAGAAGAAACAATTCCAATGTCAAATGGTTTTTATGGAAGCAACTGACTTCACCATCATCATCGCAATAAAACAATTACAAGCCAATAAAGAATAGGACTGTTCCAGTAAACCACTAAAATGGGTAATATATGTGTGTTACAGATTGGTCTATGTGGTTGCTGCAAAATTTAAAAACATTTAACAAGCCAAATTTGAACTCTTGGAAAGTGCTGCCTCAAGAAAATAAAAGAAGGACTGGTAATATGAATTTTAATTATATATTTTCCTTTTTTATTATATTAGGGACTATTCACAAAATTTTTAATAACAAAATTCTTTATCTTTTTTTATCTCTGAATTTTAAGACCAAAATCGAATAAAGAAAAGAAAAAGAGTTTCAGTAATAATAGCTATAAGCTTTCTTAATGATTTTATGTATTCTAAAATTATTATACATATCCGCTTAATGATGCATTTTATTTTGTGAAATGTCTTATTGTGGATTAATTCAAAATTATGTAATAATTTGTATGTTAAAAGATTTTTTTGTTTAATAATAATATTTTATTCATAATGGGAATCCACACATACATACACTAGTAATATAATTATACTTATCATCTGGATAGCTGTGTTGTATAAAGGTTGAAAGTGTTAGAAAGGTAACATTGGAGGAGTTGGATTTTCTTTTTAAAAGTCATGAGTAGTGTCTTCAATAGCTTAGAGGGGGAGATAACTAATTTAAAGCTTGTTTCTGTAAATACTTTTACTTTCCTAAAACCTAACTAACCTTTTTCTAATTAATTATCTTGTTATATGTTATGTTTAAATGTATAAGGTTACAAAAGTATGTGCATGCATAAAGTGTTTATATTTTTAAGGAAATATTTTTTTGTGGATATAAATTCTTAGTTATTTATTATCTAAATTGATGCACAAACATTTTACTCCAAGAGACATTGGATACTGTCATTAAAGGGAAAGGGGAAAGAGTTTAATATTATTAATATTATGATTTAAATAACTCATAATTGTTTTCATATAAATTTTCATATATATATCTTTAAATAGTATGTATATTTTAGTAGACCATTAATAAATGTTTGTTTTATTAAAAGAGGCATATATCTTTATTAAGAGTATTAGTCACTTTATTGATTATGATCATTCATCATCACTGTTGAATATTAAGGGTTAAGTTAAAATATAATAAAGTTAGGCAAATAATTATGAATTTATAAAAGCTAAATCTTATGTTAGGTGTTAGTTCTAAAGCTGTGGATGGAAGTACCATTGTCATTATCATCATCATGTTTTTAAATTAATGATCTAGATAAATGTATTTAATGGCCATAGATACATAATGATTTTCAATGTATTTGGTTATCATTTGTGAATCATTATAAGAGAATGACCACCATTCCAATCATCCATATCATTCACGGATGAGTGAATTGCCACCATAAATTGATAGTGTTTGATATGAGCTAGCAAGACTTTTGAAAATGTTAAAATGCATTTATAATATTAAAATCTAAGTGATAATTTTTGTCTGATGAATTTTATATGCACAACAAAAGCATAAGGATGTTTTTGTGTTTTCCTTTATGTTAGTGCAATTGGGATATGGTTCTAAAATCCAAAAATTCTAAATTTTGTTATAAATAAGGTACCAAGTGGGTTCAAACCTGGTACATTTGAAATAGGTATAGAATATAACTTTGTCTAGGTTCAGATAACCTAGGGGTACCCTGATAGATCATATTCACTCCATAGTCACTATTCACTTAGATATTCACTTAATAAAACTAAGACATAAAAAATGGATAAAATACTGTTGGATTTATTTTGGAAATATTTTTATTAAATTACACCACTGTATACGCCCACCACTTGATACTTGTTTATTTAGGTTACAATGGCTGCCCAACTAGGGCTCGAAATATGCCAGATACCTGAAATGACTAGTTTATTAGTTTACCATCGTTTTGCGATCTTTTCCCTGTAAATTATTATGGAGTTAATTGGTGGAAACACCTATTTGTTTATTTAGGTTTCAAATATATATATGCAGTATAAGCACACACGATATATATACTTTATTCACCCTTATTCAGTTTCATTAATAATACTTTTTATTCTTAATAATAATGAAATTAATGTATTTTTATTCAAGTACATTCAATTATATGATTGGCAATTTTGTTTGATTATTATTGTTAATTTAACAATAAATTACAAATTTCAAAATTATGGCTATTTTTTCCATAATTAAGAAAAATTAATGTGTTATCTTTTTGAAATTGATTGTTGATTCAAAATGATTAAAATGTTATAGAATGTTCAAGTCATCAATTTAGTTTTTTGACTGCAGTTTTTCACTCTTTTTTTAGCATGACTTTATAAGAATTATTATCTCTTTATAATATAGTTATCTAAAAAGATAAAATGTCTTTCTTTTTATTTTCCAAAGAAGAGGAGATTAAAAATAATAACTACTCTGGCATGTCCTGTGATGAATTTTTTCAATTTTAGATGACTTCAATTTTTTTTCTAAGACAGATGTTTTTGCTTAGATTTATCCCGTAACAGGATTGACATTCTTTTTATTGGACATTCTAGTAGCTGGTATTATCCTAATGCTAGTATCGTTCTAAATCAAAAGCTGGATTTCACTCTCCTAATTAATGGAGCAGTTATAGTTTTTAAGTTTTTTATGATTGTTTTTTTTTTGTTATTATTAAAAAAACTTTTCTAAGTATTGCAAAGAAATTAATGAAGATTTGTTATTACGTGGCAAGTCAGAAATTTGTATCTTTATTGAATGGATGCAGTGATGAAGTGATGACAACCCATTGCAAATAAATTTTGAAATGATTGTTAAAAACAAAAATACTAATTCTGATTTTTAGAATTGTAGGGGTAAAAATAGATGGGATTATAGAGAGACAAATATCATTTAAACATTCTGGATATTTTATGATATATATAGAAAAGGTTTATATATTTGTGCAATGCATTTGTTTCATGCAGTACTTCGAACTTATAGAATAACTTTATTTGGTATGTTAGCATTAAATAAATAAGAAGTTTAAAAGCTTACCTTGACTCTTTCACCAGGCATGAGTCAATCAGACCATAGTATTTTGTCCCATAAATAGGTTCAAAAAGTAGTCACAGTCAATTCATCCATTTCTCCATACTATTCTGTTGTTGCTGTTCTATTAGTGTCCTTATCTTCAGTTTCCATGTCTCTTTTCCCATCTCTTATATCATCCAGCAAAGTTAATCTTCTCCATTCTTTCCTCTTATTTTCATTCTAAATTCTCTCCAAAACATCTATCATTAAATAATTATTTTTTTCTTAGTTTATGACCAATCCAGTTTCTCTTTCTAATTTCCTCAATTTTTCTTTCTTCATTTACTCTTTCCAAAAACTTCCTCATTTGTCCATTCTATTTATCCAATTAATTTTCTTTATTCTTCTCCATGACTATATCTCAAAAAGCCCTCCACTTTGTTCCTATTTTTTTCTCTCATTGTCCATGTTTCACAGCCTATAATTAATCTTTTCCTAATTTCTCTCTTTGAAAGTCCATAGAATTTTTTTTCTCTTAATCAGACTCTTTTTGTCAATATTACTTTTTCTTTTAACTTCAGTCTTCACTTGCCCATATTGACCTCATTCATCCATTCAAATATCCAAATCTTTTTCACTCTACTGAACTGTGTTATCATGAATATTAATTTGTATGCTTTTTATATTGGTTTTTATCCATATACATTTTTTAACATTAATCTTCATTCGATATATATTCTTTCTTCTTTAATTTGATTCAACATATTCTGAGGATTCTTCTTTCATCTTCAACTATAACAGTTATATCATCTGCAAATCTTATACACTTTATTATTTTACCTCAAAAATTAATAAGTTAAAAACATTGAATCAAGGATATACAACCACACCTTGCTTCGGTATACTTGAGAGTAAATTTTATGCTGGATCACAAACTGACCCAGATAAACATTACTAATATATGGAAGGTTTCTGTGCATGCTCCAGAAACTTTCTTCCTCTCCCCTCCATCTGTTTCTGGACTCATAATGGCTAGAAATTTACGCCCATTCACAACGTTCCAAAATAATTCACATTGACATGAACTTATTAATTTAGAAACCCTTCAACCAAAAAAGCATAATAATAAATCTGGTTTTTGTATATATGCCTTTACAGGATAAAAAAATAGATCCCATAATTTTGTAAACTGATTAATTCAAGGTTAGCTACAACTTCAAACCCAACCATCTTAATTTGGAGATTTTAGTTTAAAAATATCAGGAATTTACCTAACGTTGGCTTCCCCAGAATAGAACATACCACTAATGAGTGGCCAAGGTTTTTTGCCAGATGATGCCATCTCTTTCCACAATAATCGCTTCTCTTCACTTATTGATCTGTGCTTTTATTCTCCAATGCTTCACCCACCTTATTGAAATAAAACGAACTCCCTCAACTTTTTCGATCACTCAGCTCAAATAGTCACAATTGACTGTGCCCAAATTCAAATAGCACCCTTTCCACTTACAAGAACAATAAGTTTTACTCCACCGAAACAACCCCTAAATTTCCATTCTCTGAGACCTACATAATGCTAAACAAAATCAAAGATATGACTTTGAACCCGGTCCGAAATATCTAGCATTTATGGGAATGTTGTCCTTTAATATCAACCATAGTAACAAAAAACAACATCCCACCATCAAGACTTTTGTCTCTGGCAGATCAGTTACACCAGAGAAATAATCATGATTAACCCATCACACTGCACCCAGCAGTATATATTCAAGCTTACACATGCATACAATAAAGCATGTGATGAACTCAAAAGCTATCAGAAGGTATAAAGAAAAGCAAGGTATGCCTACCTAGGCCACACACTTGGACAAGAGATTATATAAGATGGGCGTTAGGGAACCAACCAGATGATAAAAGTGCCAATGATTTTAAAGAGAAATTACAAGAAAAACAACCATATAAAATACCACATAATCTGTTTGATCCACCAGAGAGACAAAACCCCATTCACAAAAGATCTATTCACAACAAAACTAAATACTATTCAAAACGCTTGCCTTCCAGGTAGTCCTGGAGTTCCATTGTTTGTATTAAAGCATCTAAGTAAATTCACAACAGAATATTTGTGATCAGTTAGCAAACCATCTAGCGCAACAAATTCAACCCATGGAGGGTATCTATCCAATAGCCATAGTACCCTATAATAAAAAAGAAAGCAATTATCCCACCTATTACAGACCTCAGACCAATATCTATGGGACCTTTGCCGATAAAAATTATGGAGAAAATTATTAAAGATGAAATTGAACCATATATAATGCCACTTATCTCTGAAGCACAATATGCAAAGAAAAAGTCTTCAACAACAGAAGCAGCCTTATTCTTCAAAGCAATTCTAGACACAGTAAAACAGCGGAAAAAATATGGACCCATTGTGCAGCTTGACCTAGAAGCTGCATTTGACTCAGTCAATATATACACACTTCTAAAAATGCTAAAAGACACAGAAATTCCTAGAACACATCTATATATAATTGCTAACCTGCTTCTGAACAGAGAGATCCATATAACTTTAAATGGAAGAAACTCACCATCTTTCACACCCACCAAATCTATATCCCAAGGATCCCCTCTTAGTTCACTATTGTTTATATTTTACATCAATCCCCTTATTAAAAGCATACAAAATGCATTTACTGGGATCGAGATACCAGACACAACACAGCGCACTACATGCATCGCCTATATGGATGATGTTACCATATTCCTAACATCAAAAAAACAAATACTGCAACTCCAAAAGATATTACAAGAATATTCACAAAAATATGAATTAACATTTAATCCGGCAAAAACCACAGCCTGGTCACTATACACTGGTAAACCATGTACATCAATTTACAAATCAAAACCAAACTCTTTCCTTGGGTTCCCATTTCATATGGGAATTACAGGAATGAGATGCCATATCCAAAATAAACTTAAAGAAGAAGCCACAAAAATTATAAACTCCTTGTCCAAGGCATATCTTTCACTATATTCCAAAGTACAGTTAATTAACCAGCTTATCACAACCAAAATAACTTACTATGTACCGGTTATTTCATTCTCAAAGGGGTTCATTTCAAAAATTAAAACCATATATAATAAACTACTTTGGGCCAGAAAAACAGTAGCAATTTCCACAAAAAAACTTAGCCAACCCCTAATAAAAAATGGACTTGGCTTGCACAACATCAATATTTTTCATCTACAAAAGTTAAGGAACTCAATAATCACAATACTTGCCAAATACCCAAAAATTAACCACTTGCTAGAAGTTACTCCAACAGATAGACCACCTCCAAAAGGTTCCTTTTTCACCAACATTATATACCAATGCAAAACCACAGACAAGATTCCAGAACAGTATTTGCATAAGTATTCATACTGGGATATTTATGGTTTAATAAACAGAGAAGCAGATACTAATGTTATACAACCTATGCTAGGAATTAACAACAAGAGACTACTCAAGGAATATAAAAAATGGGCTCTAGAGCCCAAATACTTTGATTTTATCATGAAAATCAATCTCATTGCCTTGCCAACAACCCACTTTCTTTATCATAAAAGAATGTATATATCTATTGACCCCTTCTGTGGACTCTGCCATCGAGCAGAAGAGACACTGGACCACTTTATTTATCAATGTGTAGCACTTAACCAAACATGACAGATGATGTGTAACACCTACAGAAAACTGGGTACAATCATTAATCACATAATAGCTGCTTTTCAGGGAAGATCAATACCTAGCATTAGGGCAGCCACATTTGTTCTATATGCGTACTGGTGCACCCGATGTACTTTCTTAATTGGCAATAACACCAGACGACACCCAGCTACATTTAGCAACAAACTGCTACACATTCGAAATAGAGATAAAATAATAACCAACCCCCACTTATATGCAGCAACATGGTCATTGTTAAAACAACCATCAATGCTGTGAATGCTGCAAAGAAAACTATCATACAACTAACATTCAAAGTGACATGCGGACAAAACTAAATAAGCTCCTCAAACTTTAGAACTCTGATTATTTTTGCTTTTTTATTTTTTATATTGTTATAGTCCATTAACCACAAAGTGTAACCACTAAATTCATTTATATGTGTTTACCCTAATATTATTCATTGTATGTTAAATTTCACATTTTCTAGATGTAAACTTATGTAAACCATTGAGATCAATAAAGCCTTTATTGAAACGTAATAGAAGAAGAAGAAGAAGAAGAAGAAAGACAATAAGAAGAAGGAGGAGGAGGGATTAGATGTGTGAAGGATAAAAGTAGATAATAACAATAATAAAAAGTTTTGATCTCAGTTTTAATATAAGCAAATAAACATTGATGATTGTCAAGTTATCACATATACTTTGTTTTGGAACACATCATCATGAGATGTAGCAAGATAATATTGTAATATTGTTATGCTGATTTATTGTGGTGATGGATGCTTTAGCAATACCTTTTTAAAGTTAGATAAGTTATCATTCCAGGATATAATTAATGTAGTTAAGTTATAATTTCCTGAAGAACTGATAGCAAAACATAATGAGGTTAGTCTAAGTGAGCACCCATATATATAGTTTTAGATACCATAATATGAGGAATTTCCATAAATAGAGGTGTTAAAATCCATAAGAGCTTAATGTAAAAGCCAAGATATTAGGAGCATCATGAAGAGAAAATGACTACTTTCCATGAGAGCTCATCCTAGTTAAAAGGAAAAATTAAGGCCCTCTATTTTATATTGGTAGTATTTTACTAAACTAAAAATCAGTTTCTTATTGAAGTGGTCGGATCTAAGTTCGATCCTAGCTTCATGATATCTCACCTGTAGCCCACTTCAAACCCTAGTACTAACCGTGAATTTCCGAATGCAATGGGGCTTTATACATTTAATACACTCTAGTTTCATTAAAAAACAGTATTATATAAACGTGTGTCAAAACCAACTACTTTAATATTTAAAAGTAATCAATATCATTAATAAATTCATGATAAAATTATTCATGAAAACGTATATATTATAATGCGGGAAGTATAAATATGCGTGGATTGTGCGTATGTATTTATAAATAATTAAATATATATATTCGTTATAAAGTTTCATTGCGTCAGAATGTTTTATTTTACTTTTACCAATTTGTTCAAATTTCTGTGATTAAAAGCTACATTCTTTTGATAAGCTTTCAGATTGGCCGCTCCCAAAGACAATGGGGAAAGTTTTATTAATTAGCAAAAAGATAATAATTTAAAATGTAAGAACGGTTCCTAATTAAAATCGTTTTCCAGATTTACAAATTCATTTTCTAATTAGAAAATGAACTCAAAGTTAATGAGTTTGAAATCCTTATAGAAGGAATGTATCTAAAATCAATTAACAAAATTTGTAACTTTGATAAGGTAAGAAGCTTTTAGCCTGAAAACACCAAGAGTTGGTATAGGTGGGAAACCAGAGAACAGGTATAAATAGCCCAGAAAAGTTTAGAAAGAAAGAAGCCACCTTTGTTTTGAAAGAAGTGCTACTAGAAGCTACGTGTGTCTTAAATTATGAATCTTTATAGTGTCTCCATCATGGTGAGGGGCTAACTTCAGGAATCTGACCACTGGGCCCGAAGTCCTCAGAAGATCTTCAATGTAGCTGCAAAATTAAACCTTTTCCACACCAATCATACTCCCAAAATCTGAAAGAATCAATCCAAATGCCATTCACATAAGTTGAAAATGCATGCCTACGTTTCAACCCACTCGGACTCTGCCGTGTAAACTAAGGAACCAACTACTGAAGGAACGGTAATATACTTTATTTAAACAACCGCAACTTTCTGGCCAGTTTCCGAACTTTATTTTATACCACCTTTTAAAATTAATTACTGTTAAATATTCTTCTTGCTTTATAATGCCTTTATTTGTATAAGTAATTCTCTATCTCTTTTGGTCTTTAAATTTAATATGTTATCTTTTCTTTCTTACAATGGCGGTTCATTTCACTAACTGTATTATATATATTTATTGAATAATTATTAATGTCATTTATTTTTATTATATGCCAATAAGGCTTCAACTTGATAATAATCCCTTTCAGTTAAACTTGCCCAAAAAAAAATTAATTTTTATAGTAATTCTTTCCCACTAGAACTAATTTAATACAGTTCTATTAATTATTGAGTTAAAGGATTTATTAAATTTTGCTTTTTTGACTAATGGCTGATAATGACTATTAGCCATTTCTAACCTGTGCCCCCGGCTATTTTCTTGAGTTTCACCAACATTTATTCATTCATATTAATAATGTTAAAATGTTTTGCAAAAAGGTCGATAAAGGGATTAATGTCAATATATTCTTATTTAAACTTTATACTTTATATTAGTATTCAGGGAGGGCATGATATTTAGGGTATAATTAGCATAATTGGTGCTTGTATTATAGATAAAGATGCCGTAGGATGGCGTCGTTTTCACGCTAAAACTATAAAATATGAACATTCACGGGCCATTGATTTTAATAATTTTTCTGTGCTTTTTTGTAATGTGAAAATAAAAACAAAACAAAATCGTCTTTTTTAAATATTATTTTTTATTAATGTATACAATTTAAATGATAATAATAAATGTAAAATAAAATCAACAAATTACAATTTGATTCGTGTTTTTTATATCGTATACTTTTTAAATTATGTTACGGCTTTTTTTTATTAATTTTCTATCGGTTATTTTTTTTACTTGTGTTATGGCTTTTTTTGTTGTTGTTGTTTAACTAAAAAATAATAATCGTAATAAAAGTAAAAGTTGTTACGGTTAGATTTAGGGTTAGTGTTCTGTTTGTTTGTAATGCTAAAATAAAAAAATTCAAAATCGTAAGCGTACTCGGACAGAAGAAAGAAACTCAAACTTTTTTAAACAACAAACAAATGTCTTCTTTACTTATTAAACATGTTTATAATATTTGCTTTTTATTAAATTTACAAAAAAACCTGTACATTTGGACTTTTCTTACTGGATATTTTTCTCGTAACTCTCTTTTTTTACTTCAAAAATATACAGACGGTAGAATCTTCTTTGTCTCGTGAATGTTACTAACCGTACGTTACTTGACACATTACCTAATTGCAATTCAATAAAAACATAGATATTTAACATTTACCCAAATAAAAGTTCAATACAGTACGTTGTAAAAAGTCTTATAATTATTGTTTTAAAACATCTGAACATTTCAATAGTTTAAAATAAAAAAAAATCCAATGAAAACAACATTTCAATACAATTCAAATACAAACTCTCTCATCAAGCCGTAATTATTTTATAAATTGTGCGAATTCATAAAATGTAATTGCTGTTAACGACATACATGCTGTACTGCGATGCAGCATAGCGGCCTGCATTCTGTAGCACAACAAAAAAGTTGTATTGTAGAAAACGCGGGTTCGAACGTGTCGGCCACGGAAACAGCATTTTAATGTGTTTTGGCGCGAAAACCGCGCTATAGAACGGCGTCTTTAGCTATAAGATGAGTACCGCATAATTTTATAATTGCGTTTAAGTACTTTTAGTTAAAGCACGTTTGACTTTAATTCAACATGATCAGGTCATTACGTAGAGCATTCCTTATATAAATTGTGTTTTATTATTTAAACACGATGATTATCAAGTCATCATTTTCCAAATGTTGCTGACATGAGCCATCATCTGCCTTGTAGGCTTGTCCTCAGTGATATTATTGTTACTTTAATTACCTAGGAAGAAACCACTTCTCGCTTGCTCGTTTAGTATTGGAACACCAAAGGTTTAGTGGTTATGACCCAGCCTGGCTTTCCCTGTGTTCCATGGATCCTTCATAGGACATAAAAGACTTGCCAAATACAAGCGCCCTTCTATTTTCTCAAATCACTGACAAGCCTTTATTTTTGTATTTATTCTTAATGCTCGTAAAATCATCAGTACCATTATTTTTCGGTTCAAATAAAGCCCCGCTCTCATGCTCGTAAATCGTGATGAATTGATTTTACTAAAGTCAAACAATCTCATATTCATTATAATTAAATAAATACTTTGTTAAATATTAAAGTTATGTCCTATTTATTTATCATGCGTTTCGTGAGTTGATTTACGAATGTGAAAATGAATCTTACATTCTTTTAAAATTAGAATAATAATTTCTGTCAAAGCCAAATACCTTTATCTACCTTTATTTACTTGTCGGGGCATAGACATACATAATCCTCCTATGTGTATTGATTATTGGCATATAATAACGACTGCCATTCTTATTGTAAATTAGTTAACTCCCATACTTAAAGACTAGAGGTAATCTATATAATCTTAATCACAAAAGTTGAACAAAATATTTATTCTTATTAAACATTTTATTAACACATTTGGTTTTTAACTTTCTTTATTATTCAATAATTATTTTAATATTAATGCTCGCTGTCTGTATTGGCAACCCGAACATACATATATGAATTGACTTATAAATATCCTTAGTTATTTTATTATACATTATTAGAGTCGGATTAGGGGTCTCAGATCATCATCATCCATTGAGATAGTTTCTTGGCGCATAGTCATGTACCGTCGACATATGTCATCCATTGATTTAATCTGAGCTCGTGAGTTGGTTTGAATTCAGTTTGGTCTGGAGTAAAATCTTTGGTTAGACTGGGTTTGAATCCGACTTTGAGTTTAGATTGTTGGATGGATGTTTTGACCAGTACATTATCTATAGATTTTTTATTCGTAAAGAGAAGTAAGGTAGGCATCAAACATAGTTAGTTGTATTTAAAGAAAGTTTATAATATCTAAGGTTTAGAAAATTGTTTCATGTGAAATGGAAGTAAATACAAAACACGTAATATTTAAGTAATTTTTTTTTGAATTGATACCAGATATGGAAATAAAAATGAGATCAATGATGAAAATAAAATAAAGAAAGGATGAATGGAGTGAATTATTATCAAAAGGTGATTTAACCTTTGTTCTATTACATGTGTTAATCTTATAATTTTTATATGATAAAACTAACAACATAATTATAAAGTTTAGTATAGTTATAAATATAATTTATATGCATACAAAAATATCAGAATTTTTGAAAGAGTAGTGTTATATGGAATGAAGCAAAAGAATAATATAAGGTGTAATGAATATAATATAATTGAAAATTGAACCCATATTTTAAAATTAATACAAAACCTGAACAAGAAAGAAATATATGTTTGAAATAACTAATTGAAAATTTAAATAATATAATGCATTGATGTAAATTAAAAGTTTAATTGCTAAGCATATGGGAGTCAGTAGTTCTCATTGATGTAAATAGTTGCATAAAGATATTAATTATATATATATATATTATAACGATCCAAACGAAGTGGGAGATCGCATCGCACCGCACCGCACTACCAAAGGGCGCCATCTAGGCATTTGAGCCTAGAAAAATTTATAGAGTAGGCAGATACGCGCTGTTAGGATTCCACTTTATTTACATATTTAGATCGTTAGCCCATGTCACTAGCTCAGTGGAATAGCAGAGATTTAATAATATCATTTACTAGTATATAAAAGAATAAAGTAAGCCACTGCCAGTAATTATCATACAAACAGATTTATTTATGCATATATATAAGGTTTAAAATTATTTTAGTGATTTACATTTAAACATTTAACATTATTTTTAACTTTGATTTTACTTTAATTTACATTGAGTTACTATTATATTATAAATTTACATTTTTAATCAAGTTCGCACAGATGGGCTTATAAACCTGTTTAATATGTTGCTATAGATCGATTACATAGATTTCAACGGTCAAAAACATTTCAAAGTAAACATAAACGATCAAAATACAAAATTATTGATTACTGACAATTGCATAGGGAATTATAAGAAACCCTCTAGTATTCATCGTAAGATACTTGCATCGTCACCAATAACTTAAAGGACATCCGAATAAATACATTAGAGACACTCACCGTAAGGTATCATTATTTATCGAATGTCTATATATTTTGATCAAATATGAAACGCAAAACATAGTTAACCGATAAACAATCCATGCAAGCGTCTATAAACAACTTAAATTTAATAGTTTTATTTAGGATCGAGCCTGAATCGACTACATAGATTTGCATTTAAAAATAAAATATTCTATCCCTACTTAACCTTAGGCAACACATTTCACAATCAACTGGCGCCAATCCATCTGATACATTCATGTATTCAATGTAGCATGATACGACAACACAACAATATTGTCAGGGATGTACATCTGAACAATATGTAGAAATAGAAACGACATTGACTCTCCACCCACAGGGATGTGACATCTGTGGGCAAGTAGATCAATAAACTAAAAACTCCATAGGAATGGACTGCGGTCTTCTGCCGACTTACAAACCCATCCATAGGCAGACAGAGGGTGTGTGGCGTATATCTATAATCCTGCCCGTGGCGGATCTCATGCTACACCTACTAATTACATAAATATATCCAATCCATTGAACCAATTCAACTACGAAATGAACAACCCAAGATTACCCTCCCTTAATATATCTTTACAAATCGATACAGCCATTCACGCCCGACTTAAGTTTAACATTTTTTTTATAATTTATTTAACGGAAAACAGAAATCATAATAAAACTTAAAGAACAAAATTAAATAAATAAATAAATAAATGGAAATGATTTTACAAATTAAATACATTAAATAAAATTATAACTAATTAATAAAATAATGTTGGTCAGATAGAGTAATATTGAAATCATTTAAATCTGGAAAGTTTTTAATTTACTGTTCATAAATTTTAAAGTCTTACGGTTATTGAAATAGTTCATCTTCGTATATTCCTTGCCGTTTGCACGTGAATTCCCACGTCGTCCGAAGATTCGTATCCGGTTGATCGATTTATTTATCCTTTGGAGATTTTTATTTTTTTTTTTTTTTTAGTGTAATTGGTCCGCAATGAAGAAACGATGGCCCATTTTTCTTCCTTTCTTACAGAACTGAAGGGATTGAAAAAGACGCACAGCTTCAATCCCCTCAGCACTAACACCTAGCTGTTACATCGTCAATAATCAATCACTCCTCATTCACTAACTACCAAGCTTTCCAAAACCTGTCCTTTTTATATTAATGTCAAGGATTGAATTAACATTGCGTCATGGAGTGATGATTCTTTCGCTGAGGTCCGATTTCCCAAATGGATTTCTTTCATTGGCTAATCAGTTTCTATTGTTTTTTTTTCTATCTGACTGAGGTTATTACATTTAAATGCTCAAGGCTGGTTTTAATTTAACTAATTAACAATCATTTCCATTTCTAATTAATTATCCTGTTTTCCAAATCAAAAATATATTTCAAGACAAATTTAAAGATATAATTTTATCTCCAAATCTTTTTTAAAATTTAGTTTTAAAAATACCTTTTTCTTTAATAAAAATTTTATTTTAATAATTTTTCATTATCTGTGCGACTTAATATATAAGAGTTTAAGACGATATTTTAATTTCAATTTTTAAAGAAAGTTTTTAAATGCGAACTTTTTATTTTAACTTGTTTAATAATATATATAAAAAAAAAACAATGTAACGAACGTCTGTGCTCGTTACAATATATATATATATATTGTTATAATATGTAATAGTTAAAATTTTGTTATGGATTATTGTTGTTTATTTAAATCAGCAAATATTTTAGTATAAATGTAGACTAATGGCTTTGTTCTACTCCGAATTATTTTCACAACACCGTCATATCTGAATACATAAATTAGGGGGAATATTCTAAAGAACAAAAGTTGATAAATGAATGTTTATTAAAATTAAATTATAATTACTTAAATGATAATACTGAAGAGCATCATAGTGTTAACCTGAAATACTTATATCTTTAAAGTCACATTCAATTTGTAGTAAAATTAATTTGAATTCATTCGTAAAATAAATTCAGGATAATATATGAGTTTATCAGAGATTGGTATAGGAATACCTCAGATAGCTTACATTTTAAGTTAAGAGGAAATATAAAACAGTATTAAAAGGGAAAAATTAGTTTGATTAATGAATATAGTTTATGGTGATCATAAAGTGGTTCATTTTTATAATTAGTATTCTTAATTCATAATTATATTACTTGTTGGAAAATATGATAATAAGCAATAATTGGGAATTTTTTCTAGTTGTTAAAAGATATGCTAGTTATAAGAAGATGATCAAATTTGTATTCTAATGTTCACTGTGATTATTATTAAGATAGTTGGATCTTAGTAAAATCCCTCTTATTATTCAATTATCTTAAATGGAGGAATTGTTATTTTATTGTATGAGAATAATTATGGACCTTGAGATATACATAAGGTAGTATTATTTATTGTGAAGGATGTTAGAATATATTGGATTTTATTAATTTTTTAAGTAATTGATTTGATATACTATTGGAAGGTATATTCTATGTATTTTATTAATATTAAAACCACTCTATTGTAACTGTCTCCTAAATCTACCTTAGATATTATGTAATAGATGTTTATAGTCAAGTATTGAGTCTCATGAATTAATGGTTTTATATAATTCATTATTTAAGTTTTAGTTAGGCTGAAGGTAGGTTCAAGTTGTATTATGGATATGTGGGGAGTTGGGGATGGACAGGTTATAATATATATGCAAGTCAATAGGCTCAGATTTAAAAAATTTAATGTTTTTTTTTTCATTTGGGCTGGTATCTCTTCATAGTATAACAAAAAGGTAAAAATTGATAGCTAGAGGGAAAATGTGATTCAAAGGCACAATTAAAAAAAATCCAAAAAGTTCCTTACTGATAAAAGCCATAAACTAGAAACTAGTTTGAGGAAATTTGGATAGTATTTATTAACCATAAGCATCTGGCATCTATTGATTACTAAAACTTACACAACATCACATAAAAGTATTGAGAATAGAAGATTATACTAATGAATAGTATGTAAGCAAAAAGTAATGTGATGGCTATTTAGTCATGTGATGTCTTAATGAATTCAGTATATAGATTTGCACTCTAGTTTAACATTATATCATATCTGAAATATTGGTTTATATAGCAAGTTTGGTTTAAAATAAAAATTATTATAATATATTAAAATTTAAAAATTAGTATTTTTTTAATTATATAATAGTTTATCTTTCATTTCTTATAGTCATTTTTTTTAAATTATACAATCATAATGATATAATTTATATCAGACCTTATTTTACAAAAAATACTTTCATAAAAATGACAAACATGAACTTAATATGATATTCTCTATTCTCACAATTTTTATGCCATCTAATATGATCTTTAATAATCAATAATGCTAGATGATAGTGCTATCCAGTGTCCTATCAAATTATCCCAAACTAGTTTTTAGTTTTGTTTTTTATCACATGATAAATCTTTAAAATGGCATCTTGAGAAGATTTATATTAGAACAAAAATCAATTTGGTGATATTAAATTAAGTTGTATATTGAGTTGCATTATTTCTGTTTATAATTAATCAATTGATTAAAAGCTTATAATAGTTTATCTACATATTAGAAAAATTTTGATATTTTTAAAGCATGAATTTTTATTTAATACCATCTGTATATTTTTAAATATAAGTATGTTTTGTAAAGCTAAAACAGCCTTTTCTAAATAGTCCACTATGGAACAGTGAAAAGGAAGCCATTACTTAATAAATGAATTAGTTGCCATTTGAATGTAGGATTTCAAGTTTTTCTTTTCTGTTTTACTCTCAAACTAGAACAGATAGATATATGTTTATGTATGTACAATATATATTTTGATAATGATAACTATATATTGAACCTGGATATTTTATCCGATTCAAAAGTTTCATCACAAAAATAAAAACAACTTTTGTTTTAAAAAAGTTATTAAAGAAAACTATTTAAAAGTTTTGTATATAAGAGTAATGTAATAACGCACATATGCAGTTATGTTTTAAAATTCTGTTATTTCTACTTTTTAATAGATTTTATTTTTTAAAATAGTTTTCTTTTAAGTTTTCAAGCAAACTTTTAATCTTATAAAAAAATATTCTAAATTTAAAAAAAAAAAGTTAATCCTTTTGAACAAAGTATTTTAGTTTTGGAAAGTTTTTTTTTTTTGTAATTGCATTCTTGTTGTTTTGATAGTAATTGCTTTTTAATTTATTTTATCTAAAGCTGGGACTTGTTTTTATATTTTTTAAAATTAATTATGAATAAGATTAACCCTGGTCAGAATCTTTAATTAAGATTAAGTCTGAGATAAAGATTTACCCTTGTCAAAAACTACTAATTAAAAGATGTTATGGAAAGATAAGAGCTCATATACATAGCCCTGGGATTTCGGACTAATTATTCTTCAGCTATTGATGTTTATTCTGCTTGTTTAGTTTTACTTCAACTTTTAGTATGCCAACCGTGAGACTTCATTGAATTGCCATGCTGCTATAACTTCTTAAGGTCGCTGTCCATGTCTGGGAGCCACCATCGAGAATATTATTTTGCTGTATAGAAGATACTGCCGAAATTATCTTGTGGACCTCTAATTGCTAAAAAGAATCTTTTCTGCAAAATGACACAACTATACGCCATGAAGAATCACCTCAACATCATGCCATGCTAAACCAACTTAAAGATGAACCCCGGATCCCAAATAATCCCTGCAAAATCATGTCTTAAGAGCTCAAACCGGAACTGATTTCTAACATTACCTACAGCCTCCTGAATACAAAATGGAAACCTAAAGTCTTCACTGGAACTCTAGGAAAATGAACTATGTGTGCCATGCTGAAAGACATCAGCCAATCTTAACCTTATACATCGAGGTAATGTGTTTTCTTATTCTTACCAGGGTTTTAATGTCTCGGCTTAATCTTAAAAAGTAACTTATTTTTATATTTTTTGCCTATTAAATTTAAATATTTTGAGCATTTATTCTATGTATTTTCTTATCACATTTATAGTGTGTATTGGAATCTTAGTTTTAAGATTCCATTGTTGTTTTAAATTTATTTGTCAGAGCGTGTACTGAGAGTTTATTTCGTAAAGCTATTTACATTTATAGTTATATCATTTTCTTAATAAACGCTTGGACAGACATAAATAATTTTCTGATTACTTACATGTCCTATTGAGACTTTTAATTATTTTATAACAGCTTAAGTTTGGCCAATCATTTGATTGGTGATTCACCAGTTATATATTTCTGTTTTCCCTTGAATCAGAGATTTGATTGTCTCTTTGTTTTTTAGTGTTACCTATGCTGGAGTATTTTATAAGATATCTATTTTCGTTCAATTGGAGATTTATGTTTTCTCCCATACTTCAATTCATACTCCGTCATATTCACTTACCATATTTATTTTTCTTGCATTGCAATTAACCTTAACAATCTTCAATGTGGTTGACCATGCAGTAGTTCTGCGGACAATATGATATCACTAGTCAATAATGTAGTGATCGCTCATTTGCGCTGGTTTCATTGATTCATGCAAGAATCCTTTGTGATTTATTTTAAAACTTTTTGAATAAGGAAACCAGAATTGCTTAGGTGAATCTTCAGCTGAAAGAAAATCCTTCACTCTCTTTTAAAACTGTATTAGAAAATTAGTCTGTCTGCAAGAGCACTTGACATTTTATTTTTGTTTGTACACGTCTTGATAGAATTTAATAAAAACTATGTCTCTTGTAAATAAATCTTTGTACTTGCAAATTTTTTTTAATATTAATTTTAATAAACTTTAAAATTATATTAGCTAATGTTTGTCCAAGTTTTATTTTCTCAATTGTCTGAACAATATTATCGAGCTCTTGCTCTCCCTGAGTCTTTTCTGTGCAAATCGTCATCATCATTAACTTTTGATCATGGTAAACAAATTTTCCATGTGATGTAATGTACTGTGACTTCTCCTTAAATGGAGTCAGAATCTCAACAACTATGCCCAAAGAAACCTGATAGCCACTTTACCTTCCCCTTCCATTCCCCACCCTAAGCTTTCCCATAATCTGCTCCATCCCATTTCCACAACATAATCTTTGTCAACTCTATGACCTTTATATCTAAATCCCCCTTATCTTTTTCCAACCCCAGCATAAAAAACAATAACCCACTTTCTGTATAATCACTTTGTTCATATTTATTCTTCCATAACTATTATTTGTACCCTTTCTGCTTTCAAGCATTTACATTCAATCAACAGATGCCTAATATTTTCTATGCCTTCCTTACACAATTTGCAGACTAAATCACCCATATTTTTCCATTTACATGTGTATTTTCTTGTTGCTAAAGATCCCATTCAAGCCTTAAACAGTGATCTGGTGGCACCCACCATGATCAAAAGGATAAACAACCAACTGTTACAATATTAATAGAACTTAAAAATGAAGTAAAGGCATTGAAATTTAAGGCACTATAAATAAAACTAGTGCTAGAAGAATCCATTTTTATAAATTAAAATTAAAAAAAGAGCATTTGAACAAAAAAAAATTGCCTTTATGTGTTAGTTTTAATGCTTATTCTGACTTAATCATGCTTTTTAAAGGTTTTCAATAATTTTTCTATAGAATGACTGTTTTAAATTTTAATTTATGATTGATGAGTCCAACATAGTTAATTAAAATATCAAATTGATATTAAAACTTTATATTTATGCACAAATAAACTGAAAACATTTACCAAAACTTTTATTTACCATTTAATTTGCTAATTTTCCATTATTGATAAATATGCCCTTTTCCTCCCTTTATTTGTGACATGATAACAGTCAGACTGTCAATCCAAGTGAAAAAGTTTATTGGTGTTTCTAGATACACAAATCGTAATGAAAGCTGAAGATGATTGGCTTATTTAATATCCAAACTAAGTGAGTGACTATCTACAAATGTTCTCTGAAACTACTTTGATGAAGATGAGAATGGCATAAATAAAAATGATAATCATATTTGAAATATAATTTACTTATAATTTGAAGATTATACAGATTGTATACTTTAGAATTACTGGCATGTATTTTCAACAGTATTTATATATTTGTGTAAATGAATTTTGTGTGTATGCATGATTGAGTCATAAAATTATTGTTAATCTTATTGTACATTTGCACACAAACTTTTTGTGTTTGCAACATTTCTATTATTTATATACATATGTACTGTTAAATATTTTAATCATATTTCAAAAGTTGAGCCAATGTTTTCTGAGTAGCCAAATATGAACAGATATTAATTTATTGGAATTTATAATACATTGGTTCAGTCTCCAAGTTAAGAAATTAAAAGCATTAAATTAGCAGTATGTGACTTAAATTGGAAGTAATAGCAACAATCCATTCCATTGGTAATCATACTTATGTTAATGCTCAGGACATGTAATGCTATTGCAAACCAGATTTTTTAGACTATTATTTGGATATTAACCATTGTTAGTGATGAAAGCTGGATTCCACATATCTGCCCCACAGGCCCCTTTTACAATATTATTTAAAATACCATCTTGGGGATTTTCAAATTATTGAAAATCC
This sequence comes from Epiperipatus broadwayi, assembly GCA_028023455.1. Taxonomy (NCBI): domain Eukaryota; kingdom Metazoa; phylum Onychophora; class Udeonychophora; order Euonychophora; family Peripatidae; genus Epiperipatus; species Epiperipatus broadwayi. Next base: position 1,883,854 of record JAQFVV010006404.1, read on the forward strand.
CCAAGATGGTATTTTCTCATTTTGCATGCAACTTATTACAGATCATGAAAAATTAATAATTATTTAATTGATTTAAATGATCAATTTTTGATGGTAATCTATATATTTTATAATTAATTACATTGGAATTTTTATTGTTTTGTTTTTGTTGTTTTGGGTTTTTTTTTTAAAGATTTCATTCTTCAGTTTGAAGTAAACAATGTATATTAAAAAATTAAACCTACTTTAAATGATTACAGGATGGTCTTTATTTTGTTTTAAATAAGTTGAATTTAAACATTTGAATTTTAAATTTAAGTCTATAATATTTTATTGCTAAATTAGTAGTAATATTAATATTTTTTATAACTGTGTGATAAATAAATAATTAATTAATAAATAGTAGGTAATTTTCTGAATTTTTATTTATTTAATTATTATTTTTATTATTATATATGGAACATTATCATACATAGAAATTATTATTTAAAAACTTGTTTTAAATGTTAACTTATTATTATTTGAATATTTGTATATTAAATGTTTAAACTTTGGAAGTTTTAATATCTTATTGATTAATGAAAAGATTTAAATATGTTAATGATTAGAAATAGTAATATTTTAAATTTATTTATACAATTTATTTATATTAATACACATGTGCTTTGTAGATTTAACTATATAAATGAATACTCTCACTTTCCAAACCCAAGATAAAATCTTTGTGAAAAGATAGAATGAATCCATCTATCTTCTTGACCCAAATGTTTATATATGGGCAAATCTTAAGTATTTGGAAATGAGAGCATGAAGATGTTAATCGATCACTTTAAATTACTTTTTACTATGCCTGAATGAATGACGCTTGCAAAATTTCTAGAATTTACGATACGTCATTCTTATTAAATTAAACATATAAAAATAAGACATTTATTTTATATAGCGCTGTTTTTATACTGTAATATTAATAAGCCAATTAGCTAATGCACATGCACTTTATAGATTTAACTATATAAGTGAATACTCTCACTTTCCAAACACAAGATAAAGTCTTTTCATTTATACCCGTCTCGTTTTATGCGGATTTATTTAATGCGATTTTGAAGTTATGCGATTCATGTTTCTTCTTAATATCTTTGTATGCGGTTTTCTTTTATGCTATAAAAATTATTAGATCAGAAATCGAGCTCTGATAATACGCTATTACTTTAAATATTATAAATTTCATGTACTCACGTCATATTTAAAGTAATAGCTCATTATCAAAGTTTGACTTTCATCTAATAATTTCAATATTTTCAGTGCTTTATAATAGTACTGTAATAGATTTAATGCAATAAAGAAGTTCATAATTCACTTAAAATCAGGATTTCCCCATTTTATATACACACATTAAATTTTACAAGATTATAATGTAATTCTATTCAAACGTTATAGATGCCTATAGTCTGTATGTTGTTGTTTTTGCATTTTAAATCACGTTCTATTTTTGCTTTTTAAAAAAAGAGTACGTAATCAATTAATCATTTAGTGTCCACAAGTAATAAATTTTACAAGACTATAATGTAAATCTGTTTAAACGTTATAGATGAAAAATACTATGTATGTTGTTGTTTTTGCATTTTAAATCACATTCTATTTTTGCTTTTTATAAAAAGAGTACCTAATCAATTAATCATTTAGTGTCCACAAGTTTATTTTTAAAAGATGAGTAACAGCGGTGTGCACAATTAAATTTGACAATTAAAATCTGATTTTTAATTGTAATTAACAATTTAAAAATTACGTAATGTGATCTGAAATTAATGTGATATGAAACGATGAAATTTGATTTTTAAATGGAATTGAAAATTAAAAACAAAAATAAGAATTTAATTTTTAACTGTTAGTTTTAATTAAATTTTGCCCAACAGTGGTGAGTCGGTGTCTTTTTATTATCGTAAGTCTAAGTTCTTATTTTTATTTTCTTGGGTGTTTTTTCCTTACCCTAATGGAAAGGAAAAAACACCCAAGAAAATGAATTTCTTTGGAAACAAAAATATCAATTTTAGATCGCTTAGCGAAATGGGAAGGATCAACAGCGATTGGAAAACGTTTTAGTTGTATTTCCTCTTAACTTCGTTTAAGGAGAAGCTACAGTACCTCACATCACATCATGACGAATCTGATTTCTCAAATAGCAATAATGATTAAAATACCGTACATGTATGAAAAAAAATGTAAATTACGCATAAAAATATATTGTTTTGAATGAAATTAAATACTGTAGTTAATAAAAAAAAGTAAAAAAAGGTTGTCTTGTATCAATTTTTTTCAAATTTGAAATTTTTTATTAGTCATATTTTATTTTCTTATTTTTTTTTTATGTGAATTTTAAAGTAATTTTACGTTGTTGCTTTGCTTTTATGCGATTTTTGGAAAATTACAGTACGTATCCCCCATTTTTCAATGTAAGTTAAGTCTATTTTTGTGCGATTTCTTTTGTGCGTGTTTTCTGAGGAACCTATCTACCTCATAAAATGAGATCCAGAGATATATAGTTAAATCTACAAAGCGCATGTGCTTTAGCTCATTGGCTTATTAATATTACAATATAAAAACATAACGCTATATAAAATAAATGTCTTATTTACAATTTATTTATGCAATTACTATTTATTATTTTCATTTTGAATTTTTCTTTGTAATTTTTTTTTTTGTGTGTGTGATTAATCTTGAATATGATCAATGTGATTTGGTCAATAAGAATAAAATTTTTCCATTCAAAAGAAAAAAGAATATAGTAGTTTATACTTTATTTATAAATGAAGAAATATAACAGTTTTTTACAGATGTCTGTGGATTTACAATTTTTATCTAGATATTTGCCTCAAGTGTGATGATGGTATATTAGATGTGATAATATGTTGGACTTTTTTTTTTCTCATGTGTTATAGCGTCAGCCGGGAAGTGAACCTGCTAACCCAGGACAACTGCTTGTAAAGCAGCCATCACTGATCTCTCTACCACCAATGCTTGACTAATATGTTGGACTTTTTCAAACATTTAGCAAAATTTTAAACTTTAAACTTTTCAAATACATCAACTTGTTAGTAATAACACACAAATATACAACACAGATTAGTAATGATAAAAATAAACAATACAAATTAGTAATGATACCATTCCTAATCTGTATTGTCTATTTGTGTGATATTAGTAACAAGTTGTTTGTATTTGAAAAGTTGAAATAAAGTTTAACATTTTCTATACATTTAACATTTGCTGATAGATGATGAAAATAGTTCAACATTTATCTGTATTCATTATATTTCCAGCATTTGGTTCCAAGTCTTTGTATGGATTCCAAGATCACAAATGGAATTTATATTTTTAACATATAGCTATACAGTACAGATGTTTTTCATATTTATATTCATACCTATGATTTAATTTTATTTAAAAACTATAAACATTAAAATGTCAACAAAAATAATTAACAAAAAATAGAATATTATAATTGTGAAAAGACATTTGTACATACTGATCACTCTCTCTTAAAAGAGAATTATTTTTCTTCTTCATTTTTCTTATACTAAAAATTGGGGATCATGAAATGCAGAGGATATGTTTAAGTTAATGGTGATTTCTGTTATTAGAACATTCTCCTATAGTCTTCATCTAGACCCAAAGCTTTTTAATTATACATTATACTACTGTTTATTGTTATATTATTTATGCAAAAAACATTATATAGACTCAATGCTTTTTATGGTACAGTATATACTGTTTACTGGAATTTCCACAATTTTAATGCTTTTTCAATTTTCACTAAACATTTATATGTCTTGTGAAAATAACTGTAATAATTTCAGTAATAGTAGCATGAATTTCATTTTTTTTTTTTATTACTTCATGAATTGATAATTCATTTCTATTGAATATCTGACCAGTTTAACCATATGAATCCTTTCAAAACTAAATTAGTTATTTTCATTTTATCACATAAATGAAGCATGATTTTGTTTAGGCTTGGAAGGATTGTTATCATCATTATTTTTGTGCTTTAAATTTAATTTTCAAATTCACAGAGCAGTACAGTAACAGGTCAATGCTAAAATTGTAATAATATGACTGAGTTTGCAAGATAAGAAAATGACTGCTGCCATATTGTTTGGAAAAATATACATGAAATTTAAAACTTTCTAATTTTTTGCTTTAGTTTTTTTTTCACCCAAATCTAATGGCCCACCTGTATTTGTATAAACAATCTGAAGTAATCTTAGATAGTTTGCTGCAAGATATCTCAATTATATTGTTGAACTTATATAGTCATGGAAAATATATTCTAACATATTGTTACCATAGTCACAGGTTAAATACTAGTTGACTACTAACCAGTCTCTTTGATATGAACTATGCATGAGTCATTTTTTGAAACGCTTTTTTTTTTTATAAAAAAAATAAAGCACTATTCCGAATTTTATTTTGTATTTTATGCTCTTTCATTTTTTTTTAAATATAAAAATTATTTCTATGATCCAAGATGATCATTTATATTTCATTTATTATGTTCCAATTTATCATCTATTGCCTAGTACACATACATTTTCATTAAATATATATATTATATACATTATTATATTTGAATTAGTGCATATGTATATTTTTTATCTAATAAATTTTAATGCAAAATGCTTTGTTCTATTTTGTAATTATTTGTTTGTTTGTTTGTTTTTTAGAACCGTATTAAGGTTTTTATTATTATTTCATTACAAAGATGGAATCCAGCCAAATCCTCCTATTTCTCCAGTTAATAGAGATATTGAAGTGACAGCATCTCATCTAGACACTGCTATGGAGACAGTGAAGGAAAATGGACATGTGGAGCATATGGTTTCTGGAAATGGGTCTAACAATCAAATTAGAGTTGCCTTTACATTGAAAAGATCTGGAAAACGTATGCGTACCTTGGATGCAGGTATTAAATTATGATTACCATTATCAGTTAATACTAATTATAAACTAATTAATTTAATAATTAATATTAAAATTATTTCTTTATTCTAAAGTAAATTTAACAGACATAAAATTTTAAAAAAATCACTTGCTTATTTTTTATTATTGTTATAAGCTGACATCAATTTTTGATAAACATATAAATAGCATTTCTCCAGAATGATTTACCATCACTTTGGTTTGCAGACTGCTCAAAAATATAATCCATTCTATGGTAATTAAATTTATCTACTTCATTACTGAGCACTCTTTTTTTTTTCCATCATCAATCTCTCCAAACATTACACATTTTTCTAATGAATTAAATCATATCATTACATGAGAAAAATATGACAATTTCATCATTGTCATTTCAATTGAAAGTTCAGGTGTAATGTAATCAAATATTTACTTGCTTCTTTTTCTTGATATCCATGGAATTTTTAAAGTTTTTATCAACACTATAATTTCAAAAGCATCACTATTTTTTTGTAATTTTTTATTTCAGCTCCCAATTTTTACATTCACAGAAAATTATATATTGAATAGCTCTGATCACTTTTAAAGATATATTTTTACATTTACAATCTTTTCCATATTTTCCATTGCAGTTCTGTTAATCTGCATTAAATTTATTGTCTACTAGATTACTGTTAATAAATGATTCAGGTAGACAAAGTATCAACGATTTTTAGGCCTTCAATTATAAATTATGAAAATAGTTATTTTATCATTATAATCTTTGTCTTTTTCATATTTAGTCATAATCCCATCCTACAAAAGTTTTGGAATCTGTATTTTCAGCTGCAATTGTAAGTTTATGTTTTTTTTCACCAATATTGAATCCACATGTATCCATTCAATCTGTATTCTTTCATTATGCATTTAGTATTCAAGTCAAGTAGAGTGATAATGTATAATCTTGTTTTTTTCCCAATGTGAAACCATTTTTGTTTTATTAAAGTCTATTTTAACTTTTGTTTTTAGTTATATATAAAAATATTCTGGTACACTCATTTTTTAAAAAAACTTACCATACCTTTGTTCAGTCTCTTGAATCAAATATTTTGCCATATTCAATAAAACACATATAGATTCCCCCCCCCCTCCCCAGTATTCATTTATCTGTCTAGTTCCCTAACTTTCCCTAAAACTAACTTCTCTTTTGAATTTCTCTTTCAATATAAAGTTGTAAACTGAATTGTAAGATTTTTCACAATAATCCTATTAAAAGTTTATTACCTTGAGTTAATCATTAAAAAACTTTTATTTAATTTCAGGCTTTATAAATGTATGATTCCATAATTTTAAATTTATACTAAATCACTGTGAAACAGTATTAATCAATGAAAATGTATTTACATTAGATAAAAAAAAAAAAAAATAAATTTATGTCTATTGTACACATAAATTAGCTGATAGGTACAAAAAAAAATGTTTTAAAAAAAGTTTTACAAAACATAAAAACATTTAAATATAGCAGTGTAATTTAAATACTGTACACCTGGGTCTCTTTTTACGCAGACTTATTTAACGCGATTTTGAAGTTACGCGATTCGTGTTTCACCGGAAGTCAATTTCCGATAATGCGCTATTACTTTAAATAATAAATTTCGCACACTTACGTTATATTGAAAGTAATAGCACATTATTGGAATTCGACTTCCATCTTAGTAATTTCAATATTTTCAATGCTTTATAATAGTAAAATTTTATGCAATAATGAAATTAAAATCATGATTTCCACATTTTATGTATACAGATATTAAATTTTACAAGATTATAATGTAAATTTGTTCAAACATTGTGCATGTTAATTTTGCATTTTAAATCACATTCTGTTTTTGCTTTTTAAAAAAGAACGTAATCAATTATTATTTTCTTATTAATGACACTAATCATTAACGTGCTCTTAAATTCCAACGAGAGCTAAATGGTTGTATGTCTGGATATCGCGAGCTTCGTAAACAATTAATAAAATCATCGTCTCAAAGATTAATTACTAATTACGTTGTCACCAGAAAATCATAATAATTAAAACGTGTACAAAAAATGTAAATTAGTACTGTAAATTATGCATAAAAATATATTATTTTGAATAAAATTAAATATTATAGTTAAAAAAAGTTTGTCTTGTATCAATTTTTTTCAAATTTGGAATTTTTTATTAGTCATATTTTATTTCCTTATTTTTTTTTTTGCGCGAATTTTAAAGTAATTTTATGTTGGTGCTTTGCTTTTACACGAATTTTGAAAAATCACAGACCGCATCCCCCCTTTTTCAATGTAAGTTACGTCTATTTTTGCGCGATTTCGTTTGCGCGTGTTTTCTCAGGAACCTATCTATCGCGGAAAACGAGACCCAGGTGTATATAAAAATATAATATAAAATAACCAATTTTCTCTATAATACATTATAGAACTATATTATAATATTGTAAGTGAACATTTAAATAGCTCATTATTTAGATATGATAAAAGAGAATTTGGTATTATATATCTTAGTTAAATATTCTCATATTTAATAAAATAAATATAATCTTCATTATAAGTTTTAGGAGGGCAAACAGTTTGGTAGTTTTATTATTGGTACCAAACATTTTTACTGCCATAATCTTTTCTTCTTTCTGCTTTAAAATTGGAAAAATTGTTTAATAACATAAGACTATATTATCAGTGTCATTAGTTATCTGCCAAAAGGAAAATCCAAGATAATAAAACTGGATTATCTTTTCTAAGTCTCTCTATCCTTTTTCTCATATCTTCAGCAGTATCTTCCAATGTGTTTTTTTTTTTTTTTACTTCATAGTATATATCTAATTCATTTCCTCTTCCTCTTCATAATTTTATATTCAAAAAAATTTTTTTTTTCTCTGAAGTTGTTTAATATTTCTATATTTTTAATCTTATCTTCATAATTTATCTTTTTATTTCTCCTCCTAGTCCCTACCTTTAAAGCCATCATTTTTTATTTTTACACTTAATTCTAATTATACATACTTCTATTGAACTATACTTGAAACAAAACAATTGATAAATCTATTTCTTAAATCTAATTTCAATGATATATAAAATAATCTATCTTTATCAAAGGCTTGTTTAATTATTATTTTCTCATTTTCAATTTTTTTATTATTACTTGCATCATCACTTGATCAATTCAAATATTTAAAAGCATTAACAATGTATTATAACTTTCTGGACATTTCTTACCCCCCCCCCTCCCATTATTTTCATTGCTTTCACATGAATTTTTATCCCAAACTTTCTACATACTCTATCAATCCTTTATAACATCTTATTGAGTACATCTGCATTGTCTGCAATCTGTAGTGTATTATCATGAATCTGATATAATAAATGTTTTTACCTTCATTGCTTAAAACAATAGCCATTTAGTAACTCATTTAAACAAAATACAAGATTTACCATATTTTTTGCCTTACATCCTTTCCTGTATTTATCTAGTCGTGAAAAGAACATTTAATCTTAAAAATTTTTTCTGGCTTATATATAAATTTCTTAATAAATGTCTTTCCAGTCAATCTATATATTTTAATACATTCCAACAAAATAATATAATTCAATCTGATAAATACCTTTTCAAGATCAACAAAGCAGAAATGAATTTGTATCTCTGCCACTTTCATACCAATTTTTGTTTTTCTATTGTTTCTAAGCTGCTATTCAAATCTATTAAAAATTCTTTAGTTTGCATGTGAGATGAATCTAATTGTTCTAAATTTTTTACATTTTATTAAATTAGGTTTCTTTTGTGGGAAATCATAGCTGTTGAAAGAAATATAATTATTTTCCCAAGTCACCAAGCAATTCTTGCAAATTTTTATTTATTTTTTTATAGTCTTTAACAAGTCATTTGTAGTCTCATTGGTTCCTTGTAGGTAAAACTTTTATTTTATTTTTTTTATTATTGCAAAATTCATTTTTATCTACATGTCTTTTTTTATTTCTTTTGAAGGCATATTATTTTTAATGTTAATTTATCCAGTTTCATAAATCAATGATATATTCTTTCTATCTTTTCAGTACATGTACATTTTTTTATTTGTATTTCATTTTATCTTCAATTATTAGTTTATTTTTTAATACTGCTTTTTCTATTCAAGCTATTTTATTTTGCTATAATTAAACCAAGTCTATCTTTTCTTTATAATTATTTTATGCTATTGTATTCTCCTTCCAACCATTTTTTCATAACTTAAGTTGTTTTGTCTCACTTTGCAATGTAATCCTCTAAAATACCTCTCTACCTCTGCAGAATTCATATTTTTCATCTTTATTAACTGAAAACTCTTTTTGTTCTTTTATTTTTTTATAATACTACTTTACTGCAACATCTTTTAAATATATTTTGAATAATTAACATTTTTTATTTGAATTGATTTTATTAATTAAATTAATCATTACTTATATTATTTTTTTATCCAACAATTCTAAAAAGAAATTTCTAATATCCTCTTTTAATTTATTAATTTTTTTTCTCTCTTTCTCTTTTTGTCTTAGTTTTTATTCTTTTTTTTTTAAAGATGATTTCAAATTGTGATCTGAATCTATATTATTTCCAAGATGTGCACATCCATGCTAAAATAAATATTGTTTATTAACTTATTTTGAATCGGAATATAATTTATTTATATCTTTTCCCTAGAACTTTCTAGATTTAAATTTTCTATATGTCATTTTTAAATCATATATTCATTTACTATCCTACTATTTTTTCTGCAAAAACTTGTTTTATTTTGATTTCTCTCATTTTTATTTCTCTCATTTTTACTCATAATTTTTTATAATTTTATTATTTTTACTTTTGCCATTGCAGCATTTTAATTCTCCATTATCATATATACATTTTTATATACTGCTTTTCAATGACTTCTTCAATGTTTTTATATGTAGTTATTGGTTAGAATGTATTTTTAAATAATAAGTAAATGTTCAAGATCAGTAATTTTTATGCAACATTTAATTTATTTTACTATTTTAAAAGTTATAGAGTTAATTTTTTGTCTTGAATTATTTCTCACTCATTTAGAAGTTCATTAAAAAAAAATTAAATAGCCATTATTTATATATTTTCAATATATATATATTCATAAAAATAATCATATAGTTTAGTATCTAGTTAGTTCACCCCCCCCCCCCCCCATTGGGTAAAGAAAAATTTTTTTTTTTTGTTATGAAAGAAAAAGGGGAAAAAGAAAAAAAAACAAAAAAAAAAGATTTTTAGGGGGCGCAGTAAAAAAAAAAAAAAATGTGACATTAGAGCACCAGAAGTGATAGATTGTGTTTTATTTTAGAAATCTTTATCATGGTGATTGATGAGATTAACTAACTAATTTTTACATATGCAAGGAAATCCCACCTACTACTATTACAGCACTCTGCAGGTCATATATTATTATGTTACATGAATGTTTAGCATTATGTATATCAAAATTTCATTGCTAAAGAATAATATTACATGTAATGCAAGCATTAAGTTATGTACTTGTTCACTGAGCTGAAAAGTATGTACATGAAATATAAAGAGAAAATGTGTTTATTTTTAAATAGCTGTGGTAATTTTAAAATTTAACCATATTTTATCTTAATAATCAACTAGGAATTTGAAAAACAATAGCATGAAAATTGTCAAACTTTTAAATGGGAATAAATAATTTTTGAATGAGTACAAAATAATTTGAATTTATTTATTTCAATGAGGAGTGTTTGTTTATAATACATAGCACAATTATTTATTAAGTGATTCACATTTGGGAAATTAAATGAACTGTTGTTGTTTTTTTTTTTTTTGCAAACTGATTTAATTTATTTAAATTATTATACATTTTGTATATAATAATTCATAAAATCTTATTGTTAAACTAAAGACATTTTTTTTATCACAAATCTAATAAGTCATAGTTAATCAAATTAGGAAAAAACAGTAACTATTACTTACTAAATTGTTGATTCTTTTTTTTTTTCATATGTCAAATGCGTTGACCAGGAAGTGAACTCGGGGCCCACTGCTTTGAAGGCAGCTATGCTAACCACTAGGCCATCAATGCTTGACTAAAATGTTAATTCTTATTATAATAATACAAACAAGTACCAAATTGGGTCCCGATTTAGTTTGTGCTCACAGCCATTTTTTATTCTAAAACCCATCACCGACATGTCCAACTGATAAATGACAAATATTGAATAAAAGTACTTTAAATTCATATTTTAGAATGAGAAGCTAGTAAAAATAATATGCTTTATTTTATTAGGAACTTTTTTTTTTTTAAATTTATCACCATAAAATATTTGAAATATGATGGCGGTTTGGTCGATATAAAATATCATCCAAAAGTTGCAGAAACCTGATCAAACCAAGCTTATAATTTCCAAATACTAAAAGATTATTCTATATGCCCATATGAAATGAAGCATATTATTTTTACTAGCTTATAATTTCTAAAATATAACTTTAAAGTACTTTTATTCAATATTTTTGTCATTTATTGATTGGATGTGTTAGCTGTGATTTTGGCTGTCTTTAGATTTCAAAATGGCCTAGTGCAAACTAAATTGGCACTCTGAATTATATATGGTCTTTCTCTCTAGTTAACCTAATTTATAACTTATCATGAATGATGTATGAAGAATTTGCAAGTAACAAATTGAATATTTAATTATTTTATAATGCTTTAAAAAATAATAGAAGCAGCAAAGATTTAGAAAAAAAACATTTCTTGCTTTATATCTAAAAGGATTTTACTTTAACATTTAAATTGCTAATTAACATGGAAGTGAACAGTAAAACATAAGTGGAGATTATCTTTGTTTTATTTAATTTTACTTTTTTAAAAAATGAGAGAGAAGACTACTAATTAAATTCTTACTAGTCTTTTTGTATTGATCCAAAAAAATTAAGCATAATCATCACTGTAATTAATTTGTTAATTACTTTTCTAATTGATTTCTGAAGTGAAATTAGTTTTTAGATTTTTATTTAAAAAAAAAAAATTATTAAAAAAAGTAAAACCTTTTTATGTTTTTTTTTTTCAGCTCTTATCAAAAATCTTGGTATTTCTAAGCAATAGACTGATTTTTTATAAAAATGACTATATATATATCCTATCAGATTATAGCAGATAACTAAGCAATAGGGTATTATGACCTAGCAATAACATTTGATAATAATTTATTATTAGCCATTTCTTTACTATAATATACATCAGCATTTAATATTTAGAGTTATATTTTAAAATAATGAATTTGTTACATTATTAAAATACATAAATTATAAATTTTGTTTAGTCAAAAGTCAAGAGATAATTAGCCTACTTTATCATTATGTAGCTAGGCAACATAATGGCATTTTAATCTTAGGCCATACTTATTCTTATAACATTCTGTTGTCTTTAAATATATTTGGTATTTTATAAATATATATATAATATCTTCTATTATATCATTTTATCCTAATAATACTGCTTTTTCAGATATCATTATTTAAAATAATCTATTTATTTATAATTATTTGATTTTTTTTTTCTTATTAGTTTATAATGCTAATTCACAATAGTCATACTTCTCTGTTAATTCATAAATCTGAAATTTTTTTTCTTTCCATTCCATTACATGGCCTTACATTGGTCCAATGCCTCAATCCTCAACTTAGAATGCCAGAGTTTTTTATCAGTTTTCTTTTCCTAGATGAATTGATTTCACTATAGCTTATGAGCCTCATCTGCCCACCTGATTGTGGATAGGTGAATATAAGACTAGTTAGGATCTTCCCCTCTCTGCTATTTGGAGGTGTCCACTCTAGGGATTCTCACTTAAAAAATAATCACATAATAAAAATAATGAGTTTAAAATGACTTACCAAAATTATATCTAAAATGTATAAAATGCATGGTATATTAAGATATAAAAAGTTTTATTTTATTCAATGTTAAGTTAATAACAAAGATATATATATATATACACACACACACATTTAAAATAATTCATTAAGTGGAAATCTAAACTTTTAAATGTGTAAAATATTATGATATAAAAACCTATATTTTTGATTATTGCTAGAAGTATAGGCACATAAATATAAATAGTTTATTGTATGTTTGGTGAAATTTAATAATGATAATGACATTTTATATATAATTATTTGTTGGATTATGTCCATCATTTGTTGAATTTTTAAATGTTTTTACAAAAATTTAAATTTTATTTATGTTGTTCCAAATACACTTAACTGTTAATAATGAATGACACTCAAGTTATTATAGAACATAATGCTTCAAATGATATTTTTCTCCTCTCTTTTTCAATTGTATTATCCTAATCAAATGATAGTCTAGCACATGGAGATTAAACTGGGTAACGTTTAAATTCAAAAGTTCTAAATTTAATGTAAAACTCTTAATTAAGTTATTCAGCCAAGGCTAGAAACACATAAAGAATTTGAAACATGTGCTTTATACTAATGTGAGTGTTATTATTAATGGTTAAATGTATTTGAAAAAATATAAATAAAATTTGAATTTTTCTAAAAACATTTAACAACAATTCAACTAGATCATATAAGAAGTAGGAAGTGTACTGTATTGTTTTTGTGCATTTAGTAAATTTAACATATTGGAAGGATGAACTTCAAGAATTAGCTGTATTAAATGCAATGCCTATTATCAAAGTCAATATACAAAAGAATCCATTTCCATATGTAATCTGTGATTGTGTATGAATAATTGATTTAGACAATGATAACTATATATTTAGACAGTAATAATTATATTTTTGACTAACAAATGTAATATATGCTAGAGAACTTTAAAAGTTGAATACCGGGAGAAAAGTCTTTGTAGAATCAGAAATGAAGAAGGCTATTCTTTTCTGTTAAGTTTAGACTTTGCTTAATAGCATTGGAGACCCAACAAAATATTAAAAAAAAACAATAAAAAATATTGTGCAAGCAGTATTATGAAATAAATTATTGGAAGTTTTTTGAAAGTTATGGTTTGAGAAGCAATTAGTTAGCATTTATATTATCTTGCATTTTCTTCTCTAGAAAAATTTTAAGACAAATTTTTTTGTTAGTAAAACATTTCTGTAACTAAATAATAATTTTAATATTTCTTATATAAATGTTTTAGGAAATGTATATTAGAGATAATAAATAATCATCTCAAAATTTGTTTAACAGTAAATTATGCTAAAATATATAGAAATGTGTATCAAAAACAAAAGTAATCATGTGATTGGTTGTTTAAATAGGTTGAGCAAATTAAGTGGCAGTTTGAGCACATCTTTAAGATTCAGTAGGTAGAGTAACATCATCAATTGCCATTTTATGTTGAATATGTGAGAATTTAGCAGCTGAAAGATCTAAATATTACAAAATACAATTTAACATACCTGAATAAATTTACCTTTGATTAGATAGTTGTACTCAAAAGTAGCTGTTCTTTTCCACTCTATGTTTTAATTTCACGACTATTATTCTGTTTAAGTGTCTTTATAAAAGCAGAAGCTTTACAGGGAGCATTAAAATAGTGCATCTTTGTTTACTTGATCTTGTAAAAAATGATATTTCAAACATAAAATTTATTCGTCATGAGTACACAATTGAGAAAACTCAATTAAAAGATCTTGTATTAATTTTATTAATTGCTGCAGGTTTTATCAAAATTGATACAAATTCTCTAGGAGATAGTACTGAAGCGTATGTAGAAGTACTTGATGGATCAAGGGTTCGTCCAGAAACTTATGAATAGGCTCAGAAAATGGCTGTAGATGCTCTTGAATATGATGATACTGCTGAAGATGCCAATCCACCTTGGCGCTTTAGAAGAAATTTTGGACAGTTCTAAAAGATTAAAAGATCATGATTTCAATGCTTATGCAGAAGAACTGGAATGGCAAGGTTTCGGCAACAAAAGCATTACTTATATGACATCTGGGCAGAACTTAATCATAGGTATAAAGATTTAAGAATAGGACCTAACAATCTATTCAGGAATATTTAATTGTTGAGAAATAGATTTATTCTAACTAAATGATATTTATATAAAGTTCTGAGCAATTACACTAATAATAAGAATGGATTAGATCTCTAAGGTAAGACAGAACATATTGAAGATAAAAAAATCTCAATCTAGCAAATTGAATGGTTATATTCTTTTTATTACTTTATTGCTATAGATCTTCGGTTATTACCATTGTTTTTTATTATTATTACTATTATAAATGTATTTATATAAGAAATATGAAAGTAGGTAAAGAAATAGAAAAAAATTTGGCTGTTATTTGTCTAAATAATAAAGATGGACCAGATGACCAGAAGAATGCAGTATTAATATTTGAAAACGTTTTGATAAAGAAGATATTGGAAATTATAGACATATCAGTCTTTTATCAGTTCTATACAAAATTTTTACCAAAATAATTACAACTTATTTACAGCGAACTTTGGATTTTAGCCAACCAAAAGAACAATCTGGACTTCAAAGTGGTTTTAGTGCAGTGGATAACATCTCTAAGTATTGAGAGAAATTATAGAAAGGTCCAATGAATATGAGTTGCCATTGTTCTTTGGATGTGTAGATTATGAAAAGGCATTTGATTCTATAAACATTTCTTCAGTGATTAAAGCATTGAATCATCAAGATATAGACCCAGGATATTGTCATATTCTGAAGAATATTTATAAAAATGCTACAGCAACAATTAGATTACATAATGATAATAGGAAGATTAACACAGAGAAGGATGTAAGATAGAGTGATTTCATATCTCCAAAACATTTTACAGCAGTGCTGCAAGAAGTATTCTGTGGATTAAAATGGGAAGATAAGGAAGGAAAGTAAATGGACATTATTTAAGTCTTTTAGATTTTGCAGATGATGTAGTTGTTTTTGCAAATAATGTTTTAAAGCTTCAGGAAATGTTGCAAGAGTTATCGGATGAATGTAGGAGTAAAAATAAATGTTAAAAAGACTAAAGTAATGTTCAATGAATTTTCTTAAAAGATGGAAATAAAGATTGATAATGATGAGTTAAAAGTTAACAACTATAAATATCTTGGTCAAATTATTAGTACAGATGGAAACATAGTGGATAAAATTAATCATAGAATTAAACTTGGAGTGCTTTTGGTAGAAGTAACTTAATATTAAAAGGAAATATACCTATATGTTTGAGAAGGAAGATTTTTAATAAATGTGTTTTGCCAGTTCTTACTCATGGATCTGAGACTTGGGCACTTAATAAAAACATGTTAGGAATAGCAAGAATAGATCGAAAAGGAAATACATAGATGAAAGAACAAACAGGTGTTATTGACATCATTGAAAGAATTAAGAGATTGAAATGGAGTTGGGCTGCACATATTACTAGAAGAGATGATAATAGATGGACAGTTGAAATCTTGAACTGGATTCCAAGAGATTGTAAAAGACCTAGAAAAAGACCATATATGAAATGAAAGGAAGAAATAAAAAAGTATGATGGGGGTGATGTCGAGAAAAGAAGCTAGAGATCAAAGATGGATTTATCTTAGAGAGACCTTCATTCTGCAATGAAGTGATAATGGTTGAAAATGATAAGAAATATAAGTAAAAAAAATGGGATTACTTAATAGATTTATTTATTTTATCAGTTTGTTTCTTAATAAATATATTTAATAATTTTAAAAAAATTATATTTATTAAATCACAAGAAAATATTTGTTTTCATTTATTTATTTTAGCTCCACCTTTATACTGTAGGACATGGAAATTACCAGAAGAACCACTGAAAAAAATATTACCAAGGATTCCATTGATTCACATAACTACTGAATTGAATAAAGAACAAGTTATTGCTGAAACTTTATATATTTTACGACCTCTTATACATCGTATCCTTTTTAATAATAAAATAAATTATTTGAAAGATATTAAAATGTTGTTATTCATAATATAGGATGCTATATTCATTTTTACTTTGGACTGCAGGTGTATAGGTTGTGTGAGCACAAAAGTACTTCGTTAATGGGATGCCATATCGTCATGATAATAAAATTTATACATAAATAAAAATATTTAGATTACCAAACCACTGTATTGTTAGAAATACATTCTGATTGTAAATATTTTTTATTTAAATATAAGAGGATTACTTTTTCACTTAGTCTTGTAATGATTGCTTGAAGTATATTACATATATACTCTATCATTGTGATATTTGATAAAATTTATATGTAAATGAAAATGTTTAGATTTCCAAATCACTTTTATTTAAATATCCTAATTTATATAAAAAATATTGCCTTATAATATTTATGGTAATTCTGAAATATGTTAAACAACAATCATATAGTAGGTAATTCTGTCAGTTATATTTTATAAGTACCAATGTAGTGTGTTTTTGTAGCATAATGATACAGTATCAGACTCAGAAAAATGGGTTTCAGGATCTATTCTGGTGCTGTCTTGAAATTCTTTTTTTAATACCAATATTATCTTCTTTTTTAATGCTGATTTTATTTTTTTTTTACATGTTTTACTAATCTACTTTTCCCTGGATTTGGACTATTTTCGATTTTGTTATCTAGCTAAAAACTCATAATTGATCCGTTAATATTCCAAGGAAAATAGAGTTAGTAAAAAACATATTTTTTTTAAAATATATTATTGCACAAATATCTTCCCTTAAATAAATGTAATGTAAGTCCTTAATCCCTAGATATTGGTCTGTATAACTTATATATAATAATGTATTATAGTATGTACACTATAACTAAGTTATTATACTGAAATAATGAGCATGTAAATTAAATTATGAAATACTGTAAATATTCTATTATTAAATGAATAGAAAAGCAAACAATGATTATTTTTAACAAATTAATTAATATGCAAGTTAGAGTCAATTTATGGAAAATTTTTAGAAATTATTTTGTGGCTTCTTAAAGTTAGGAAAGTTAAATGTAAATAAAAAAGTAAAATTGTAAATAATTATAATTTTTTAATATTCTATTGTTTCTTTGTCTTTTGTCAAATAGAATTGTATAGAATTCATTTTGTTTTAATTTACAAATTTTATTTCAAGGGGCTGGAAGCTCTGGAATTTATTAACTTGCACAAAAGTGCCTCGTACCTATGTAGAGCCATGGTTGTATTTAATAATTTTTCTCACAGTCATAAATATATAGTCTTATTTACCATATTTTTATCACTGTAATTAAAATATTTTTCATAAGAGTAGATTCTTCCTGTATAAATTTAATTGCATAATTATCATATCAATAGATTATTTTTAGTACAAAATATTAAAACTTAAAATAATTTTTAAAAAATTAAAATATAAAATTGAGATTTTTTTTCAACATGTATTTAGATAAATAAATTCCAAATTTAGTAATTGCAATTAAAGTAATTTATTTTATTTTTTTCTTGGATATAATATATATGAGTTGACTACAAAAATACTATATTCTTGGTATAGTAATTGCATAATAAATATTAAACAAACAATTTATACTATTAATTTATATTTGTCAGACAAATATTTTGAAAAAAAAATTTTTGATGGATAATAAATTATGCATTTAATATTTTAAAATGCTCATGTGATAGCCAAAGGACTGATGAAATCATAATTATATATAATAATAAATATACTTATAACTTCGATTCTCCCTCACCTATTTCACATAAATGACATCTGAAACAGGTAAATGATTCCCTAAGATGTATTTCTGAATGAATTAGCATTCTTCAAATGATCTGAGATTGAAATCTCTCTCATATCTTCAATATTTTTGCTCAGTAGTTATCAATATCAAATTAGTATAATGTAGTCTCTAAGTATCAAATTTCTTGACTCACTTCTATCCACATTATCATCTTTAGATACATACTTTAATATTATTGATCAATTATTAGATTAGATATTATCTTATCATTTCCCGCTCAGATATACACTTTCATTTTTAAACATAAATATTGATATATACAAACAATGATTGCTGGCTGGAGTAAGAGCTTAGTGATAATAATTTATAAAATATTAATATATCTCATTAGTAAATCTTGACAATCCAGAACTATATTGTTAATGTTCTGTCCTTTTTTTATATAATTTGAAATATTGAATCAAATAAACACAGTTAAATACTTATTTGTTTAAATGTACTGTTATTTTTATTATTTTTCAATTAATGCCAAGAGTAAGAGCATTGTCCTTTCAAGATGTTCACTTAACCAAAAGTTCTAAAATGAAGTTTTGTTGAAAATGAATTAACAGTAGTTGATCATTCTAACTTGTGTTGCAATAGCTGCTGTGTAACTTTCTAGTAAGAGTAAATGTCCTGATTTTGTATTAAAATGATCAAGTTGTTCTCATGTGTACATTTGTGAGGCATTGGTTTTTGTACAGTAACAGAACGTTTTACAAGTTCATTTGATGAAGTGCAATAAATTTACATTAAAAAGAAAAATTAGTTGACATGCATCAGTATTTTTATAGCATGTGTGAGGCAGTCTCTTGTGGATATTTCACAGTTCCAATTAAGTGAAAACAAATGTTTATCTTTTTTATAGAATAGTTAGTTATTCTATTATCAGCAATACCAGACAGAAAGCAACCATTACATGAAATGTCTAATAAAACTAAAATGGAAAATGAAACTGCATATAAATTATATAAATTTTATTGATAATCATATAGTAATAGAAAGTAAGTATAGCCATTTCAACTCTAGAAGAAGGAAAAAAGATATAAAGATAAATAATATAAAATGAAAGATAAGTTTTGCAATGACTATACAAACAAAACTATATCTGACTTGCTGCAATGCTGCTTTTTAATGTCTGTATTAAACTTTTCTCTACAAAAATTTTTATGACCTTGTCTAATTGGAATTTTCTGTTATATTCTCCTCTTCAGATTTATTCTCCTAGTTAAGTCAATCTCTATTGTCATTTAAGGTTATCTTTATAAACTAAATAAAATATGTCATTTCTATAAAAACCATACTCAGATTCATTGTAATATATTGGTATATTTATGTAATTTAATCAAAGTAGTTATGATGTTATAATGAAATACCTATCTTTTAATTTTTTAAAGGTATTAGCAACATGTTGGAGTCTGATATATCTCAGCATCCAAGTTTTTTTTTTTTTTTTTTAACCTATCACCATTCTTATCCTTATTCAAAAAAATGCCTTAAAATGACTTGTATTTTGGTTTCCAAATTCAGAGTTGTATTCAAAATACCTAGTAGTTTATTATAATGATTATAATCACTAATTATAATGAATCAATATACAAAAGCCCTTAAAATAGTATTTAAATGATTATGAAGAGATTTATTCAATATAATGCTAAGAACATTAACTTAAAACCATTATATTTATTTTATATAGAAGAGCAAATTTTCATATCACTAAACCAGATTTTATATTTAAAAAATATCACTTAAATGTGAATGTTTTGATAATCACCACAATTTTTTATGCCACCTGATATCAAGTTTAACTATAAGGAGATGAAAAAATGAATCTTACTTTACATATGACATTCAAGTTCTTAAATAAATGTATAGAATAAACAATAACAATACAAAGAACTAAATTTAAATTATTCCAGGATGTTACTGGAGCTGTTTTGTATACTTAAAATTGCATGATTTAAATTTAGCCTTTAGTGTTATTATTTTTATTCTTTATGTCTATTTAGGCAAACATCACATAAAAAGTGAATTTTAAAATGGTAAAAATTGATAGCATTGCCTAGAAATTATTGAAATCGATGGAAAATACTAGACAAATTCTGAAGATCATATTTACAGCCAAAATATCTATATCTATTCGAGAGTAATAAAATATTAGTATAGTGTCAAATACAAATTTTAGGCTGTTTAGTTATTTGTATTGCATAATTTTTTTGTAAAATTGGTTTTATTTAATTTGGAGGAGTTTCTTCAACCTAAGTTGAATTTCAGTTATTGAAATTTGAATAATAATAATTCAATTACGATCATATATAATATTGACAATCTGCAACCCATGAGTCCTGCTTGCAGAAGTTGGACAAATGATGGGAATCAATTAAATATCAAGCTGAAATTTAAGAAGTTAAATAAAACTTATTTTCAGGAAGAATGTGGTCTAATTAAAATAACGAAAGTGCAAATAACAGAAAAGTAGTAAATCTTAATAGGCTTTGAGGGAAGTATATTTGAAATTATATCAAAGGGAAAAAAGAAAGAAAAAAATTAGATCATGTATAAAAACATTAAGATTAGCCCAGAAAACATAAAACATTGAAAGTATAGATCAAAAACTCACAGAATAGCAATGTAAAGCAAAGTGCAATGTAGAGATATAGAAAAATATCTTGATAAAAGTAAATTAAAAAAAAATAAATAAATAATAAAAAAAAGTAAATAATAAATAAAAAAAATAAACAAAGAAAAATGTTTACTAGCAAAAATGAAATTCTAAAGTGAAGATCAAAGAATATTAAACAAACTTTGATGAAAAAATATCAGAAAATTATTTAAAAAGTTTGCTAAAATTGCTCAAAATCTTATAATAATAAGGATAATATTTTATGGGAAAAGTTGAAATGATAGTGAATAAATTTGAATAAAAATAAGAGGATTGAGTTGATGGAATATGTAGGAAAATTATCATATGTAGAGATAGTTTATTTTGATAAACATATTTGTAAAATATTGCATGAAAAGAAAGTATAATAACTAAACCATAAACAAAATTTATCTATATAAAGGAAAACAAACCAGATTGTGAAAACTACAGAACCATTGTTATTTGAATAGTTTTTTTCTTTCCTTATACTAATTGTAATATGTATATATCAACCTTTTGAATGTTTGAAAAGGAAAAGATTATTTAATATTCAAATCTTTAATTTTCAACTACTAAGGCCAGAATTATAGCATTCATAATCTGCAGGATGCATTTTGAGATTTAAATAAGGTGGATATTATGTAAATGACTAATTCAAATATTCCACTTTTTGAACAAAGGAACCCTTTTCTTTTTGTTAATAGCATGGGACTTATTAGAGATGAACCACACTTCCTTTATTTTGTGTTTTCTATTGTCACTTTCATAACATATAATGTTTATCTTTACCAGATCAAAAATATGGTTATATTCCTGCTTGTGCTCAAGAAAAGTTAACTTATGTACAAAGTTATGTATTACTCATTTATATAGATATTTTTGTTGTGCAACTCTAGTAGCAATGTTTGCTTAGGACTTCCTATTATATACAACACTACAAGAAGGATTGCTGCATCTGATTTTATATACTATTTGTGGGATTTGACCAAGGGAACAAATTATCCTTAGTATTCTTTAACAGCCTGTTTAATTTGGGAGGAATTCTCACACTAATATTGTATGAATTAAAGCATTTTTTTTCCATTTTTCATGAGAGCCAAGACATAGATGACAGACTTATCCAAGGTTTCTTGTCTACTTGTTATGAGGGTAACAGTTTTATTTTCTTATAAAATTTCTTCCCAATATTAATTAATGTATTGTGATTGTATCCTATTTTGCATAGATCTTTGATAGGCATCGTTATTGGCCTTTCGATCTATCTTGTATTTGCATAGATTTATATTTTTATTTAAGAAGCCTTTAATCCTGGCTAATTTATGTGTAGTTGGTATGCAAGATTGAAGATGAATTACCCCCAAATTTCATAGGGCTTGATGATCATCTTGTAGTCCAAATTGTCATTGTTTTGTTGAATATATAGATCTAAGAACTTCAGACCTTTCAAAACATCTTCATGTTCAGTGGTCCATTTTAAAGATGTTGTTAGTGGTAAGTCTTGGTGTATACTCAGGATTGCATATTAGCATGTTGTTCATATATTGTGTATAAATTAAATTGAGCTTGATAGTTAGGTGTTTATGGATAACTATCTTTTCAAATAATGCCACTTCTGGGCAGGCCCATGAATCAACTATAATCTATTTTGTAATATTTGTTGTTAGATAAGGCAGTAATGTCTTTGTCTCTTAATGCATTCATGATGATCTTAATAGAATTACATTGTTTTTTGCAACATTTCCTGAATAATATTTATTGATTGCATATAAGAAACTGATCCATATAACTTTGTGATATCTAAAAATGCAAGTTTGAAGATTTCATTTATTTTATGTATGTTAATGTGTTGAACAAATTCTAGAGAGGATTTAATAGTATGTGTTCCAAAAGCTAGATGTGCTATGAACCATTAAGTGATAGTTTTAGTTGTTTTGTAATAATATGCTCCTTCAAAATCGATCATCAAGCACAGGGAGTAATTGAGTTTGTGTAATTTATTATTTGCGAAGATACTCGGTGGAATAGCAGCAATAGAATACATTTTTAAGTATTCAGATCTGTTAAATGATTTATTGCAATGTTTTCTTAGCAGTTAAAAGGATACTCAGTAAGTTTTAAAGATTTTAATACTGAATAATCTTTTCTTTTTGAAATGTTCAAAATGTTGATATATATATACATTAAAACCATTTTAATAATTAACATTATCCAAAAAAAAAGTCTTTATGAATGTCTTAAATGAAAGATAATTGAAGAACATTTAATGGTTGAATAAACTAGATTTAGAAAATATGAGGGTACTACACAGCATATATGATCATCCTGCCTCATTTCATAGAAAGCTAGAAGAGTCTATACTTTTATTTTGTTAATCTTCAGAAACCTTTGATAGCAATAGCAAAATCTCCATAGAATAGTGCTACCAAATGTAATCCTTAGTATAATTAATGGATGCAAGGAGGTTTGTGCATAATACAACCCTCCAGAAGTCACCTTTTACCTATTTAGTTTGTGCAGTATGCACAAACCTTTTTGCATTTGCTACTGCTATTAACAACCTATGTACGCATATGAAATGGTGATCATATGATACTTTGATGGTTTAAACCTTTGATAGCATTGATCAAAATATAACTTGATCAGTATTTGAATTATATGAGTAAATTAACAGGGTTAACCTTTTAAAAAATATCTATGATAAGTCAAAAACAATTGTTAGAATGTATGGAGAAAATAAAGCTAATTTGAAATTGGAGAAGACATAGGAGCAATGAAATTCAGTCTTACCAAGAATAGTCATCATATATTTGCAAAGAATAATGAATAATATTAAACAAAAACACAACTGAAAGTGAGTGCATGGAATAATAATAAATAATTTGAAACTAAATAATTTAAAATATGTAAATGGTATGGTATTCATTGAAAATAATGAAGAAACATTGAAAGTCTCATTAGAGATGTTAAATGAGATAACAAAATGAAAAAACTTAAGAGATATGGTCATAATAAAGAATAGGAGATATTAGGAAAGAAAAATCAAAATTGAAAAAAAGAAAATTTTAATTAAAAAATTTGTAAAATGATTACAATTGTTTGGTCATATATATAGAAGGAATTCTGATTAGAAATTAATTCCAATTTTTGATTTTACATGAGGCACAAATAAAAAAGGGAAAATCTCATAATATATGGGCAGATGACATTAAAAAATGGCAGTTATCTAAATTGTATTATTTGTATAGCATTCTGTAAAGAAATGAATTAAACTGAGAAAGTTTAGAAAGAAAACATCATATTCCTATAGGTGCTAAGCTTATGATTTCTGATGATAATGACATTTAAAATGATTTCTCTATATGATATTTATTTATTGCCTTTCTTTAGAATTCTGATAACTGTGTTTAGGTAATGGGAGAAAAAAATGCATTATATGAACACAGTCTTGCCATTAGAATTCAAAAAAATTAGAAAATTTTAATTTTCTAAATTTTAATTTTTTTGTTTTGCAGTGATCACAAAACATCACAAGGAATAGCAAGAATAGATTATTGCCTTTTTATAAATCTTTTTCTTTTTAAAACTCCAAACTCTCTGAAAAATTAAATAAATATTAATTTTGTTAATAACAATATAAATCCAACCTTGAATACTCTTTAACTGAATATAGATCATAAAATTTTATTTGACAATGCAGAAATTATCTTTTATGAATAAAATAAAAAGAAGAATAAAAGAAACTTTGATGATAAAATTTTTTGAATCTGAGACCATCAATCTCGTGAAGAAATTCTTTGATGTTAAAGGAAGTTGGTTTTTGAAGTGAATGATGGGAAGGCTATTGTGTTTTGTATATGTATGTTGTATGTTTAGTTGAATTTCATTTGAAAAGGTTTATTGGTTAATAGATGATGATTATGGAAGAATTTTAATAAAATTTTATTTTTTGGCTAGTATATAAATGCCAAAAATTTCACAGCGGTAATTAAAACATTATTTTATTTTTACTTATTAATTCTTTCCCCTTTTTACTTTTATATTTAAAATGCAGGTCAGCTTATTAATTTTCTAAATTTGTAATTGTTTTTGTTTTACAGTGATCGCAAAACATCACAAGGATATAGCAACAATAGATTATTTATTCCCTTATTATAAACCTTTTGTTTTATAAAGCACCAAACTCTTATGAAATTTTAAATAAACATTAATTTTGTTAATAACAATGTAAACCTTAAATAACTATATACTTAATTTTATATATAGTTTGTTTAAACGCCGAGGTTAATCAGTATTTATCGCCAACCTTTTAAACGTCCAACTGGCTCTATACTAATTAATGTTCGCTCTACTTCACAGTTAATTAATACTATTAGCAGATAGTTTCTGCATAAGCTTTCAAGCTAATAATTCCGTATACATATATATTATATCATGCGAGCACGTAAGTATGTTAGCAACAATGAATACTCCAACGATTATTATTGTTATTTGTTCTAAGCAAATAATTATTTGACATAAATGTATCCATTGTTCTGGGTAGTATCTCATGTCAGGTTTTAATTAGTATATCACACTTCTCCTCCCACTAGCATTTTCTCTTTTCTCCTCTCTTCTAGCAGACATAGTCCTTTAAGAATCTGGGAGACTTTTTTTTTCTGAGGTCTTGGTGATTGTGGTTTATGTGTCACTTGTGTAGACTATCTCTGAACCATACTTTTTCTTCCGCTATGAATGTTCTATTTTCTGTTTCAGACCACGCATTTTTAACTGGTGGCCATGAACTATATTCTTTTATTGTTGATCGGGCATTTGATTGGCATGCTGTACATGTTTTTGTGAAGGACTCAAGGTCCTCATTTATCTTAGGCCACCAAACATAGCTTATGGCGAGTGCTTTTGCCGAACAACTTCTGGGTGACCATTGTGCAGCATTTTGAGCACCTGATTCCAGTCCTGCGAGGGTATTATAACTCTGTCTCCATTTAGAATGCATCTTTTGCAGACTGATAAGCTTGAACGAGCATTCCAGAAAGCCAGTGGCAAGTTCTTGGTCGTTTGTTGGGCCAACCTTTACTAATCCATTTTATAAGCAATTGATATCCTGGATCATTATCTGTCCACTCTGCTACTTTTTTACTATTTATCTGTGAATTCCAGTTGTCTATGTAGTTGATTTCCACATTGACTTATTTTATCTCGTTTATGGTAATCCCGAGTGGTCTAAACGCCTATTAATGGATTTACTTGTTTATAGACTATGTATAGAGGTAATTTTCTTATTTTTGAGTTTAATTTAACTTTTACATTTACCATTCCAACTATTTCCACTGTATTGCCGTTTACGTCTTTGGCGCTTACATTGGCTTTTTTCCATTTTACGTGTAACGTTACTTTGCACAGTGAGAACTTTCCAATCGCTAAGGGACATTAGTGTAACTCCGGAGCTGCTGTCAATTTCCATTTTAACGTATTTCCCTTCGATGAGTATTGGCAGTTTGAATTCTGCTTTGTTACATTTTAAATTTTTAATGCTTGTATTAAGGTTTCTTTTGTCTGTATTTTCTGGTTTTTGTTTACGACAGACTTTCACTAGATGACCTTTCGATTCGCAATTTGTACAACACTCTCGATTTTTCTTACAATTTCGAGTAATATGTCCCGATTTGCCACAGCAGTAACAGTTTGTTTTTTTATTGTTTACTCTTTGCTGTTTTGACATTTCATTTCCCTGTTCAATGGTTTTATTAATTGATTGGTAAAAATTTACCGATGGCGTGGTATCCAGATATTCTTTAGCTTGATTCATCACAAACTTGTGTGCAATTCCTCTTTTAATGGCTTCCTTGTAATTTAACTCTGAATCGGCTAGTAGGTGTTCATGGAATTTAGTGTCGTATATGCCCCATAATAACTGCTCCAATAGGGCCTCTTCTAAAATTTGTCCATAGACACAATTTTTTGCTAGTTCCCTTAGCGCTGTGTCAAATTCTTTAAATGTTTCTGCTTTCATTTGCCGTCAATTTCTAAAATGCAGTCTAGCGACATGTTTTGACGGAAGATGGCAGAAGTGTGCTGTTAATTTTTGAACAATTTCATTGTATTGAAAAGTTTCAGGCTCTGCCGGTTAACATAGACGGTTTGCGATCTCGAGCACTTTCATTCCGGAAAATCCAAGTAATATGGCTACCTTTATGTGGTTTTCCTTGATATTGTTAACAAGGAAAAATTTTCCCACGTGTTTAACGTATAGTGACCAGTTGGTAGGGTTCTCGATATCAAATACTCCTATTGGCATTTGGAACATGGCGACCATTGCTGATTACGTTTAATGTTTCTTTTACAGGTTCTATTTTGTCGACTGCGCCAAATTAGTTTGTTTAACCGCCAAGGTTAATCAGTATTTATCGCCAACCTTTTAAATGTCCAACTGGCTCTATACTAATTAATGTTCACTCTACTTCACAATTAATTAATACTACTAGCAGATAGTTCCTGCATAAGCTTTCAAGCTAATAATTCCATATACATATATATTATATCACGCGAGCACGTAAGTATGTTAGCAACAATGAATACTCCAATGATTATTATTGTTGTTTGTTCTAAGCAAATAATTATTTGACATAAATGTATCCATTGTTCTGGGTAATATCTTATGTCAGGTTTTAATTAGAATATGACAATATAGATGTCAAAAATTTCACTGCAGTAATCAAAACATTATTTTTACTTAGTTCTTTCCCTTTTTTTTATTTATCTTCATTTAATTTAGCAATTCACTGAAATCCACTTTTTTAAAAAGTGGAGTTTTTTTCTCATTGAATGTTTTTTTCCCTTTTCCATTTAAACAAATATTGGAGTAAGACAAAAAATAAAATTAGTCATTAGTCATATTAATTTATGGATATTCACTGAATTTGATTTTTCTTTCATTTTACTTTTAAATATAAAAAATATTAATTTACAAATGAGAAAATCATTTGATAGTATTGTTGTTACAAATAAATTTGTAGTATTGGCACATGTACATACTATACATATATGTTAAATGTATATATAGTTTGTATATTAAAAATGAATATTTTATACGATTTGCTATATCCATGGCATGTTACAAATATAGGGATATTAATGTATTAGCAAAATATATATATGATGTATGTGAAATTATGATTGGTACCAAAAAATAGACTTATGCACGCATATGAATTCAAAAAGTAAAAAGAATTTTATGTATTAAAAAGTTATAATTAAATTTATATATTTTTGAAAAACAGTGACATTATGTTTTACCACAGTAAAGTAATGCAGCTCTTCTAACTTGTATTAAATCTGCATTTGTTAACAGTAATCCACTTTTTATCACTCTGCTTATGAATCATCAAATGCATTAAAATACATTTTTCAGTTAGTTTACCTGTATGTATTTTTTTATAATATATACTAAATGTGTCTGTGTATATGAATTGTAAATATTCTTTCTGGAACCAGTATTTAATGAGATTATTTTATAATATACAATTATTTAATTACTACATGTTTGAAGATAATAAATCAGAATATTATTATAAAATACCAGTATATTTTAACGAATAGAAATTATAATGAATAATATCTTTAGTTTTTAATCCTTTAATTTACATTGTAAACTAGTTTTACTGACATCTATGAAAAAATGCAAGAATCACAAAATAGCAGTATCATAAAAATTTTGCTAATGTTTGATTACTTGGATACAAAGGACTCATTATCAGTATTACTCTTCTTTAATTGATATTGTAACGAGACAGCGTTACATCAATATTAAATCTAGGATACATCGATAAACACACACACACCAGCAAGCAACATAAAACACTCGTAACTTTATTTTAGTAATTAGTAATAGTTTTCCTTCTCTCATAAATACATTTATAAAACACATTGATAAAATGCAGACGGTAAAACGTCTAATTAAATGATTAAAGCCTTTAGATAATAAAAATAATAACAAAAAATAATTTGCTTTCCTAAATAATAAAATATAATATGCACTCCTAAAATAATAAAAATAATTATCAATCAAAATCACCACGGGGAATTAAAATGTTTATTTTAGAAATATAATTTTAACTAGAATAAAACTTATAGAAAAGATTTGAGGAAAAGATAAATGCTCGACTTCTAAATGTAAAATAACTTGTATTGTTCTAGTAAAACACACGCACACACGCATACCTTCGAGGTGTGAAGGAATAAGGTTGGTTGAGTGAGATTGCAAAATGAGATTGTCCCAAAATAAATATTGCCTTTAGCACAAAGAGTGAGTGAGCAGGTACCTCAAACGCGGACCTGAACGACAACTCCAAGAACAGGGAACTATGGGGGTAGATTGGATCCCAAGATATGGATCAACCTTTATAAATACTAGTCAAAACCTATTCAATGATTAATTTTGGAAAGAATTTTTGGAAAGAATTGTTTGGATTCAGTTCGATTCGATTCATTTCGATTGATACATTCTCATTATTGTGTTTTTTTTATTTTCCAATTCTCAGTACGCTGAATTACCACCTGCTCATTTATTCCGATGCTTATGCTTTTATTTAAAATTAGAATTGTTCTGAATTAGCTTGGTTATTCCTCAATATTTAAAATGATCATCATGAAATTAATACCAAGAGCGTCGACTGTCATGAGGGGCTAATAAACCCTTCAGTGACTGATCGGCGCTCCGCTACTGAAATATCTCCGAAGCTATGAAATTCTGATAACATCGTCGTGTTAAGTGAATGCTCCCAATAAAAGAAATGTTCCGTGAAACACCCAAACTCGTCCAGACCAATCGACCTTCGTTGCAACCAAGACAAATCCTAGGTAAATATGTTTTTTTATTCTGTTCACTCACTCAATTAATAAACTCGTAAGGCAATCTCGTAATTAACCAACATAAATTTACTCAAATAAATCTTAAGACTTTCCTCGTCATGATAGTTTATCTTTGTTACTGAACTTTGTAAACATGAACTTTGAACTTAAGTGAAGCTAAGGAAAAATTATATATTTATCAAATAGAAAGGAACTTTCTCGTTATTCAAATTGTGTTATGAATACTTATGGTTCTCTGTGGGCGTGAATGTATGTGCGCGTGTGTAATAAATCAATTAATAATGTTTTGTAATAAATCAATTAATAATGTTTTCTTTTCATATTTAATAAACTTGTTCAATATCTAATCAAGTCGAGCATATCTCAAATCTTTTCACACACAATCGAAACCGTAGTTTATTTATGCTTTGATAACTTATCTTTGAAGTAGATTTAGTTAATTTAATTTTCATTTAGTTATTTTATTAATTATGTCACCATCGTGCCGTAAGTCACGATGTTTCTTATTTCACCTTAGTTAAGATAGATTTAAGAGCGGGCGGGTCTATAATCAAAGTAAACGTCAATAAATTATGTTATATACAATAAAGCGGGGGGATGAACTTGTAAGCCTTGTGTTCGGGGCGTAAGCGAACAACCTCATAGGTCAGTGATAACCAATAAATGATCTTTATGCCGTGATCGACTTATTAGAAAACCTTGCTGATCTTCATTAGCGGACAACGCGTCTTCTCCGGGAGGAGTCATTTTAGAAACAAACATGTAACAACCTTGAGACACCTTAGAGAGCAGAATAATTTCGCTCCTTCACCGAGCTAAAACCCGCAGCATCGGATTTTACTCTACACCGGGCGGGGAGAATATATATATATTCTCCATAATTAAAATTAAGTTGATGCATTTTCAATTTTCTGCTCATATATTTGGTGGCTTAGAATTAAATTATTTAATCATCATGATTATTTTATTGGGGAAGTCAACTATATATCTTTTATATATATATTTAACTCTCTCACATTATTTAAAATGGTTTATAAGGGATTAAAAATAAAAATTATACTTAAGATTATACCCATCTTCTCCAACTTTGTATACATAGAGAGATTCTCCTCAATATGTTTGTGATTTTCATATATATATATATATATAGTGCTTTTTAAAAAAAGATAGAAAAATAGGACATATAAATAGATTTAAAAAAAGAAAGATGCTAAACATAATAAAAAGTAAAACATATCCATTAGTTACATAGATATGGGAAATATAAGGCTATTTACAAAAATGAATAATTAAAAATAATATTGTATAAGAACTATTCAATTTTTTTACATAAAATTATTTTTAGTTCACAATTTTATTTTATTTTTTTTTCAAATAATTTATTATAATTACGTTATTATATTAGCAGTTATGATATTCTAACATATAGTTTTAAATTTAATTGTCCAGGCTAATCAAGTTATCTTTTAATCTTCAGTCTCTTTAATCTCTTTACCATTGGCACAATTGCTGTGTAGATCCCAGGCTGATCATGTTATCTTTTAATCATCAGTCTCTTTATCTCTTCACCATTGGCGCAGTAGATCTTTGGGATATATTCATTTTCCTTCATTTGGAATTGCCAAACTTTAGCCTTTTATTCTTTTCTTTCCCCTTTTAGGAATGTCCTACCATTGGTTGGGGACATGGTGAGTCTAAATCCAACATATCCCATGTCATAGAGAAAATGATCTCGGGGTTATCAGTTCATTTCTTATTTTTGTCTTTTAATTTTTTCCATATGAAGGCAATAGGATCAAATTTATCAGGATTAAACACTAGCTTACATCTAGTAAGCCATATCAAATGATCTAGAATTAGCATCAGTCTAATTTCTGGGTATGATCCCTTTCTGATACTGTCTTTCAGATTAGATAATTTAGCTTTATCTACCTTGATCCAACTCATTAATGTTTTTTTGAACTGCGTTAGCTGAACACATCCAAACCTGAAATGGTTTTTCGTTTCATCTTCTCTTTTACAAATGATGCAGATTGATTCAATTTGTGAGTACCCACTTTTATTAACCAAAAACTCATTGGTAGGTAATGCATTGACATTGATTTTTATTAGATAATCCAGATATTTGGATTCCAAGCTCCATCTTTTGAATTTCTTTATTAATTTATCATTCGAGAGACATAGACTCGAGAGGTGGCCTTTTAATTCAGTGAACTTTATATCAAAGACCTGCCTGTATGTTAACTTGTTTTGGAATGTGTCTTTATCAATTGTTATCCATTTCATGAGGTCATTTAATTGAAGATCCAGCCAGTTTCTTCTTCGTGTTGGTGGAGGCTGGTCCGTTGGAATAATGAGTTGAGGAATTTCTTCATTCTCTTGATTAGTTTTTAATTTATGGAAAATTTATAAAACTTTTGGAACCATAAGGTAGATATGTCATGAAGACCCATTCCATTAATGATCCTGGACTGTTGCATCCGTCTATAGCTTATTTCTACCACTTTCTTCTTCCAAAACAACTCAGAACATAGGGATGCAATCCTCAATATGAACCGTTTGGTAGGTTTAATCACAGGAAGATACTAATTTATCTTGGTCAACACCATCATATTTAGAAGTGTGACCTTGCCATAAATGGAGAGATATATTCCAGATAAAGAAGTAGTAATCTTTTTGGTTGCTTCTAGCAGGGATTCTTGGATATTGCTCTTCATTGAGACTGATGACAAGTGTATTGGGACGAGGAATTTCTGCAGCTTGGCCACAAATCTCAAGGTAACCATTTGTCCTGAGATCAACTTCCAAGCCGCAGACTTGCTCAGATTAAATTTAAGACCATATGATTTTGAGTATTCATCTATCACCTCTTGTAGTCTTAGTATGTGTTTTTTAGGCAGAATCACTAGTACATTATCCATGTAGGACAGATGTTTAACTATTTTCTTAATTGGAGGAATATACAGTCCTGGGAGATTTGTTTCAATACTTTCAAGAAGAGGGTTTAGGTATACAATGAACAGGAGAGCACTCAGTAGGGAACTTTGTAGGACAGAAAGAAAGGGCTTAAATCCTGGGGCAATCTTTCCATTGAGGGTCAGTAATATTTCCCTGTTCATCAGAAGGTTCTCTATGATTGTGATAAACATCTTAGGGACTGAGTATCTGGTTGGGATTTCAAGCAGGGTATTTATTCTGACTGAGTCGAATGTCGCTGAGATATCTAATTGGAAGGCAATTGGCCCAGCCTTTCTTGATGTTCTGATGTAATCAATTATAAACTTAAGTTGGGATACTGCATCCACAGTCAAGGAACTCTTTTTGGCAAACTGTGAACATGATATATGCTTGTATATAACTTCCTGTAGGTGGTCTTTGATTAATCCTTCCATGACTTTGATCAATAATGGGGTCATCGAAATCGGTCTCAAAATATTAATATCTGTGGGGATGCCATTCTTCTTCACAAAAGACATCAGTGAGATTGGATAAAGGCTTTATATAACCCCTACATTCCTTAGATAGTTCATCAATCATGTTTTTAATTATTGGGATGGTGAAGTGACTGAGGTGCAGGAACATGAATTTAGGCACCGCATGTGATCCCGGGTGTGTCCTATCAGGAATGGATTTTAACTTATGGAGAATCTTTGGTTTTGTAATCCCATGTAGTCTGTCACTGTTAACGCTGTAATCATGCCTTACTTGTTGTGCTGTACCTTTCTGTAATTTTTCTTTAAAGTGATGATGAATTTTCATCAACATTGTGGTGCCTGTGTAGAATTGCCCATTAATGAAGAGGGCCGCTGGTGTAATTTGTTTTTTTTCCCTGCGCCAACTGCCCACTGAATATAGCTTTTTGTCCAGCAGTGGCAGTTGGCAAGATGTGTATCTTTATATTTTTCTTTCAATTCTAAAATT
Organism: Epiperipatus broadwayi; assembly: GCA_028023455.1. Classification (NCBI taxonomy): domain Eukaryota; kingdom Metazoa; phylum Onychophora; class Udeonychophora; order Euonychophora; family Peripatidae; genus Epiperipatus; species Epiperipatus broadwayi. The sequence goes on from JAQFVV010006404.1 coordinate 1,917,951, forward strand.
AATTTTGTGTTTCCCATTATACTTGGGTCTGAATTTATCCTATTTTGTATATTGTTTAAATCTTGCATGAGCTTGACTGGTCCTTTTTGGTTTCTTGTGTAAAATTCAATGATCGATCTTATTATTTCAATAAATCCGATCCATGCTTCAGCTGGCGGTAGGCTTAAGATGTTAATTTTTCAGAGATAAATTTAATATATCTCCAAGAAAACTGCTGCTGGGGCATAGACTTTGTTAAGCATCCTAGCTGTTTTCATAAGTCCATCAGGGTCTTGGGCAACACCTTTTACTTCGATACAGACCTTCAAGGCCAGGTAGTCTGAGAAGACCACCGTCTTAAGTGATGTCTCAATTAGAAAATGAAGGTCTGGGGTGTAATATAACAGATCGATTAATATTTTACTTTTTTTGGTATAGAAGGAGTATGTGCCAGAGGGGGTAAAACCCTGAGCACATCCTTATTAATTAAATGGATATATTTTTTATTAAATGTCTTGTACGGTAAATTAAAATCCCCAAAGAGGATAACTGGCCCTGGGCAGGAGGAAATCACTGTGTTGATCTTGTGTATTACTTTTAGAATTACTGACTTTATTCTGCAGATATAGATAAATAATAATGAAGTGTAATGTTTTCAGTCTTTACATTTAGGATAAGACAATTACGGTCCATGGATATTAATTTAAATTCAAATGGCCCAAAATTTTATTAATCAAAAACCCCACCCTCCGGGCCACTGATGATCCTATATGAAAATTGATATATCCAAAAGATTTGAGTATTTGGCTGATTCTGTGATCTGTGTTGGCATGAATTTTCATCTCTAATAGACAGACAATATTTGGTGCTTCCTTGATTAGCCAATTTTTGATAACAAAGGCTCTGTTGGTTGAATTCAGACCCCTTACATTTATTCCCACTATTTTAATCTTTATTAAATTAATTTCTGGTATTGGCACTTCCCTTCTGACCACCAACCACTATTTTCTAGTTCAAATTTCGCATTATGTGAATAATAGTATATAAGATTTGTAAATGTTTTTATGATTAGGGTCGGCATTAAGATGACTGCCAGTAGACTAGTTGATTGGTTCATTTTTTGGAAGTAGTGATTCAGTATTATATTATGAGGTATATCAATAAGTAGGCTGTAATTGTGAACTTTCGAGTTGTTCATAAACATCGCATCCATTATGATGTCCAGTGTGATGAATCCCATTGTGGTCCGTCTTCTTGAATTTGGGCTTGGTCTATATCCACAGGCACTTCATCATTGTGAGATTCCAAAATCTTCAAAGAGTCTGTTAGGATAGCTGAACCTTCATTGGAACTAATCCTTTTAGTTAATGTTTTTTCCAGGCCTATTTCTCCCTTGTCCACTATGTCTGTTTCCATATCAAGTTCTTTTGTTGAAGAAGTTGATGATGGATTTTCACACTCATCATTTTCTGTATTTATTGATTTGTTTTCTTTATTTCTTCTCACATTGAGTCTAGGCCTCTTTTTTATTTTATTTTGTGCTTTTGGTCATCTTTGGGTTTGAGTTCTCTATGTCTGATCCACAGATTGTACCCTGATCATTGGATGCATCAGACATTTCAGGCGAATTTATATGAACTTCAGAATCTTGTTTTCTGTCTGCTATTCTCTTGGTTTCCCTTTTTTGCGACCATGTTTTCTTTCTTCCAGTGGAGTGGGGTTAGAACTCATAGATGTTGATTGACTTAATTTGTCACTTGCAATTCAAAATGTAATTATTTAATGTAGATAAATATTTTTCATATAATAGAGATGTATATGGGAGGTGGTGACTTGGACCAACTGATGAGTGCTGGTTCACCACGAAATGCATTTTGGGGATCATTTGTCTTTTATTGTATCTTTATTTCTATGAATTTAAAAGAATACGTGGTAGTATTGAGGTTATTTAATATATTTATATCTTCTGTTTGTTTCAAAGACTTTATGTTTCATTATATATTCTTTATAAAGATATAAGTTAGAGATTTAAGCTCTTTTTAGAAAGATCATTGTGATATAAAATATTAAATGTTACATAATAGCTAACTTGTGAATTGTATACCAATTGATAAGAACTGTGTATTAAATATGTTGTTATTGTTCTTTTTTTATATATATTTTTTTTGTAATCAGAAATACACAATTATATTTAATCTAACTTTACCATGGAGATTGTATATATATGTAAAAGTGTTGGCATTTACTTTATTTGAAAGTGATATACAGTATAGAGCGTATCTTTTATATATATGTCTGTAATTAATAAAAATGAATTTTATTTTTATTTTTTTAGAAATCTCATCAAATGAAATAAATATATATATATAATATAATCAATTATATATATATTATTATTATATTAAAGAGCTGAAATTTATAATGTATAAGATAGAACACTAAAATACCTTCTAAATAGCTTATTATAAAACAAGATATTAACTGTTTTAATAATAGCTTTAACATTATCACATTCACAATACCTGTTCAAGATCAGCTGGACTACGCTAATTATAAATCTGAATTAGCTAAAGTTTTATTTATTTAAAGCATATTTTTTCCTTTTTATTTATGAAAGTGGTTGTGTTACTTTTGTAGCTAACAAACACACAATTATATTCTGACTAGATGTGAATTATAAACTTTAAATAAGAGAATATATAAAGATGGTTTTATTCACTCTACTTGAAAATATAAATGAAATACACAATTACAATTTGTTGGTTTTACATTATAAATAACAACATAAAAGTATATTTTATTTGAATATAATATATATAGTGATTGCTTCTGAAAATATATGTGTATGAAAATAAAATCGTTTTTTAAAATAAAAATACTTACTTTTATTTTCTTTTATTGACTATCAGTTGGATCTTTATATTTCTTTGGAAAGCAGTCGTGGAAGCCTTGGTTATTTTCTTGTGGCTTGGATCTTTCCAGGTAAGTTATTAATCACACACACACATAAAAAAAAAAAAAAAATTCACAACAGATGAAAATAGTTATTTTAATTTTGAAAGGTGGTATTGATTATGGAGGAAAGAAAATAATTCTGTTTATTATGGTACAGATATTATCTTATCATGAATTATCCTTTATGAATTATATTATCACTTACAGTGTATACATTTATTTATTCAAAAATAATTACAAAGTATAAAAAAATAATAATAAATTTATCAACAGTATATATCCATTTAAAATGTAAAGAATAAATCTTGCTTTGCCTTTTTCTTAAAATTTTCTATTGCAAATAATCGAAGTCTAATGGAAAAGTTCTCCAGATATACTTCTATCTCTCACTTTTTTTTTTAAAGATTTTACATTTGTTCTTTATCCAAAAAATGTTCAATGAAATGTGTTTTTCTTATGACTTATAGTTGAATAATGAGATTTTTTGCATTTAAATCCTTATAAGCCAGCCATTCATTTGAGCATATTATCGAATCAGTAGAACACTCAAATAATGGAAAATGAAATGATTCTGACTTTTTGTCTTATGTAGAAATAATTGTACTTTGACCTTTATTTTAAATCAACAATTATGGTATGTTTATTATAGGTTCATGGTTTTTTATTGTTTATGGATTGTCTTCTGATAAAAAGTCACATCTTTTTAAATCTTTTCATGTTTATGATGCCCAGCAATCAGTAAGTAATGAAGCAAATGAATTAGATAAGAAAACTCTAAGAGAATTGGTAACATGAATCAAATAAGAGATTAACCATAATTCACAATTAGATAATCAAAGAGCTCATCCTATATTAGCAATGTATAGGTTGAATATATCTGAACCCTCGTATTTTGATAAATGTTATTTTTAGGTGACATACATGTTTTATTACTTATAATAAAAAGTTTAACTCTTTAGAAAAATAAAATCAGTGTAATAAACTTTTAAAATGTTTGTCCAATTAAGTTATATTTTTATGTCTGTAAGCTAATTAATTTTAATATAAATTAAAAACTTTTTATAATTTACAAATTGTCGGTTATTAATTATTAATAGAAATTATAATTTGATCTATTTTTTATATTTGAATATATTAATATATATAAAAAAATTATATTAATGAGCAAAACCAAATTTGATTAGTATGTAAGATTATATTAAAATAATTATATTAATCACAATAAATACATCAAATAAGATTTATATCAATTTATAATAAATTATGGCCATGATCAGCAATTTTTTTATTTTGGGGGGGATTATTTTATCTTGAAATTTAAAACATGATTGTCTACCCTCTAATTCTTTAAAATATTTGCCTTTTGTATTTTTAAGCTTTTATTGAAAATTAAAATGAAAGAAATGATAAAAAAGAAGTATTAGTAAATTTTAAAAAAAATTGTTTTGAATCATTTATTGCATTAATAAAATTTAATTACAATAATAACTTTAAAAATTAATTACATAATTTGATTGGAACCAACATCTCTTTAAATGTCTTTGATAATAACTTTAATAAAATGATGTTAAACAACAAAAAACTTGAAAATATATAGTTAATAAAGAATAGAATAAGAATTGCTAAGGATATTGAAGCAAATTCACTTTTTTTCAAAAGCCATATTCAGTTAAGCATTTTTTATATCTATTTTTTATTTTATTTTTCATTTAATATTCATCATTCAAAATCATGATAAAGTCTATTTTTGCTAAGAAAATAAAAACTTCAAATTATAATAAAGGTAAATCACCAGTTTAGTGCCTGTAGGATGTGACCTTTCTTTTAACATTGAGAAATTTATATCCTATTGCACTGCCTCAATGCCTGTAAGACCCTTCTTTTAACATGGAGAAATTTATACCCTATTGCACTGGCTCAATGCCTATAGGACTGCGACCCTTCTTTTAACATGGAGAAATTTATATCCTATTGCAATAATATTCTTTATTTTTCACATTAGTACATTAATTTAGAATTTTTACCTTGCTATAGCAGAAAAATGATTTTTAATAGAAACATAAATAAAACATTAAAATAATTATAGCAACTCTTAAAAAAAAAAGAAAACATGCTTTATTTTGATTGTTCTACTAAGTCATATTTAATCTCTTAATAGTTATTACTAATATTTATAACCACATTAATGATTATTATTTTCTCCATTTTCTTTTACTTAGTTTTTAGTCTTGGGTTAATTCCTTCATGCTATTAGTCATCTCTTTACTTTAATTGTGATAGTGGAATAGAATGTTGAACTTGTTTTTGTTCATTAATTATCAGCAGTAATTTTGGCACTTTTTTTGTTGTTTTTTATCTTTTTCTGGCTTAGAATGGCCATACTGCTAATAAATGATGATGGTGAGTATATCTTATTAATAAAATATTGTTTCTGTCTTTTTTTAAAAAAAATAAATTAAGAAATATTGTTCATTTTAATTTAAAAATTGTCTATGCAATTTCTGTTGCATATCAAACTATTTTAAAAATATTAAAAAGTAGATTTTGCTTAAGTATAATGACTATTGGTTATATCACTGAGTATAGTAAAAGTTTTTATCTTTTCGTTAATTCTTGTTTCACTAAACGAAAAATGCAAAAAAAAAAAGAAAAATAGGATTTAGAAAATCTATCAAATTCTCATTTTAGGGGAATTTTAATTTATTTAAATACTAGCTTAATCATTTTAAAATTTGAAAAAATAAAAGCTTGACATGTTTAATCAATTATAATGTACATACATTAAAATTCTCTGCCAGAAGATAGATTAAATAATAGAATTCTATGACCATATAAATTACTTGATTATCATTTGTAGCCATTTCTTGCAACCTTTTAGTCCAAATTATTATGATAAATATCAATTTTGGAAATAGTAGTCTTAATTAATTAATTTATAAATTTAAAAAGCTAACTAAAAAAAAATATGAAAACAATAGAGATGATAATATAAAATAGCATGAGAATTGTTTCACTAATATAAAGTGTAAGAAAAATTAATTGCTGGAATTCATTCATAGGTTTTGCAAGATGAATATTCATTTCTAATTTTCTAAATTTTATTATATTTAAAATCACAATAATTTATTATACAAACACTTATGGATGAATAGATGACAACTTTCCCATGGTACACCATGGAAACAGTATTCATTTTCATGTATAACTAATATTGAGACTTGAAAACAGAGATTATCTTTTAATGAACTTGTGGCTAAAGATTGCAGTATGAAGTCTAGTAGCACTATGGGGAATAGCTATGCCAGGCACGATAGAAGTGAGAGTCTTAATTAGGCTCATTAAATGAAAAATGCCTACATGATGTTGATAAACATGGAACATCTCAAGTACTTCCTCTATCCTCTGCATAAATGGTTTTGTTTCAATAAATTTCTGCAACTAAACATTGAAAGTATATTGTGATCAAAAACAAATTTATTTAAAATTAATTGTTCTATACAACATTGATATAATTGTATTTCAGAAGTTTTATAATTTTTTAAATAAAATACATATTTTTTTTATAGATAGACAACTTCCATATTTCTCCATTCTTTTTTATTTCATAAATAATTTCATATAAATAAAGATACAATAAAAGACAAATAATCCCAAGATGCATTTCACGCTGAACCAGCACTCATCAGTTGGGCCAGGTCATCATCTCTCATATATATCTTTATTACATGAAGAGTATTTATATAGAGCAAATTGTCTCATTTTTATTTTCAAGCATCAATTTACTCCTCTCCCAACTTTTATGTTGTCAACTTTTTGATAAACACGTAATGATTATTACTAATCATTTATTAAACTAGAGATTTTCTCTAGCACAGATATAAATTTTAATCCAAGTTAAAGATTAATATATCTGATTTTCAGCACACACCCATGGCTATTTATGTTTCTCTTTCTCTCATGCTTAATATCTTTTTTATAGATAGACAACTTCCATATTTCTCCGTATTCTTAAAATTTCTGTTTTCATATTGTTTCTTGATAAAATGCATTCTAAATATGGTACAATACTCTTTGCTTCAAAACATCTGGCAAATAAAACAATTTCTATTTAAAATAGATCAAATGATACAGTAATTACCATTCACTTAGATAATTTTTTCAAGTGCAATGTGATTTTAAACTCATCCCATCCTAAATTTCCAGATTTTTCTACACATTCTGTATTTATAAATAATATGCAACTGAGAATAAGTCAATTCTCAAATTTTACAATGTAAATAGCTTTAACAATATGCACTCTTTACCATATGAATCAAGGAGGAACATTTTATTCAGGCCAATGAAACAGATGATTCCTGTTTTGTTTTAACAACAATTGCTTCAACAATTTATGTATTTTGCTTATCATATTTTTTTAATGTGCCAACTTGCAACACTGCTTTTAATAGTATATATTGTAAAAAAAAAAACGTAGAATAATACAATACTTTGTATTCTTTATTGTCTTTGTCTATAAAAAAAATGGGAAATTATGATTAAAATATGTAAACATTTAAATCCTTATGTAATACTTATTGGGTGTTTCAATTAGTCATTCCTAAGCAATTGGAATAAACTTATAATGCTATAAAAAATTTATTGATATAATAAAGCACTTGTAGTCAAAGCTCACATTTTATTACATTTCTTACAAACAATGCCATTCATGTTAAATTTAACTATGTTTTACTGGATGATCTAAAATTAATAATATTAATAAATGATATTAAAAATGAAATATTAAATTCAAACTGCAATTTAAAGAATTCTTAAATAAAATTCAGATAGTTTTCTTCAGAAATAAGATGTAGAATTTTTTTTTTTTATCTTCATTTTAATTTTGTGTGTGTGCAATGATTATGGCCCATTGCAACTTGAATATCTATTTTTTGTTGTTGTCTTTTGGTTTTCTACTATCAGAATATGGATTATGATAATATTTTTTACTTTACAATTCAGAAAATAATACATAGATTTTTATAGATTTATTTTTTTCATCAATGGAGGTGCTCTTTTATATTATGCAATTAAAACAAATTATATACAAAAATTTGGTTTATAATGAAAAATTTTGATTGAACTTAAATCGATTATTAATATGATTTTTTTTTCTCACGAATTGCTACTCTTAGCATGCTTCTGTGTAAATTAGTTCTGAATTATGTTAAGAGATGTAAATATTTTAACTATGTAGATGTACTTATAATCCTAAATACGATGCTGTTTATTTATTAACAATATATTACATTTATTTCTCAAGCTAAAATAGCCTATGCAAAAATGGATTTATTGGCTAGTCTATAATACTCTTTATATAGAGGTATGATAATCTCCATCTTTTAACATTTTATCTTATTTTATTGTTTGCAGTCATATTTAAAATGTATATTCATAATAACATGCATAGAAATAATGAAAAGTTAAAAAGTAGAGGATGTCAAACACATATATAAAGAATATTATAGATATATTTGGACTTTGTTAAAGTTTTATATATAGTTTAGTGAAATTTTACAATTTTAAACCTAATAAAAATGATTAATAATTATTTGTGTATTTATTAAAAAGTGACTATTGCAAAAAAATGTTTGCTAAAAAATACATACTTATAAATATATATATATATATATAAAAGATCTTACAAGAGAGACTTGTTTGAAAAACTTATTCATAGTGAGAGCTGGTGGCTGGAACTTTATACACTGGTGGATCATATTGGCACATTGGATTAAGAAATAAAAGAGATGTTTTATAAATGTGAAAAAAAAAAAAAAAGGTTTATTTATACTATAGTACTATATTATAAGGTATTATAAGACTTATAGCTGACTATCTTACCCATCTCCCTCCTGTAAGAACTTTGTGAAGAGAGATAACTTCACCCTCTACTGGTTCTTTTGATCTCTAGTTATTATATATGTATACAAAAAACTGATACACACTTTCACTGTATACAAATAATGGTTTAGTCATAAAAATGTAAAAATATATATATATATACATTGTTTTTGAGCTTTAACATAAATTCTATTTAAAAAGTTTTTAAAAGAATGGCCAAATGAGATTTGTATCTATAATTTCTCATCTGAAGTGTTTTGAGAATTTCAGTCTTAGTCTAGTATTGTGAATGACTGTAATCTCATTAGATGAATGATATATTAAATCCTTGTGTGATCCATTTAAAAGCTGACAAAATAAGCTGATCATTCATCTATTTACAGTTTATTTTGATTGTATAAAAAAGAAAATGGTTCAAGTTTTAATTCTTCAAAACATAATCGTTATTTGACTTGTGTAAGGGGTTATAGTAATGCAGGCTGCTTTTAGATTTTTATTTATTTATTTATTTTACTCAAAATAAATACAATTATTTTATTTGTTACTACCAGAACTTTTTATTTATTTTCTGATTTATCTGTTAAAAAATAATTTCTGTATTTAGAACCTTGACAGTCTAGTTATATTAAATTATAACATGCTATAAATAATACTGTTATTATTAGTCACATAATGCCTTAGTATTTTTTTAAAAGATTGTATTTACCTTTGATATGTTTTTATTATTGTTGTTGTTGTTATCATTATTATTTAAATGTTATGTATATCATTTCTCTAGACAGTTTTTTTAATATTTTTTTATTATTGTTATTATTATTAGAAGTTATATATACAATAAAATCTATTGAGTTTATTTTTCAATTAATGTTTTGCACCTTTAAGAAAAAGCTATTTATTTAAACAATACATGTCCATAAATCCAGTATCATAGGAATAAAGGGTGTGCTGTAGCTAAGCAAGGAAGATTGAGTTAAATACTTTTATTTATAAGATGTAAAAAAGAAACTTCCCTCACTATTTAGTGCAGATTTTTTAACTCCAGATCTATGAATCATGACTAGCTGCTACTTCTGGAGCCAACTTTTAATGATCTCCCAATCAATAATTGTTGGATTTTTTTTTTAAAAAAAAAAAGATGTTACTCAAAAATTAATTGATTTACAGTATTGAGATGTCTTATGCTATTATTCCAGACATTATTAACAGTCTTTTTTGTTCATTGGATATATACTGAATCAAGAATCAGGGTAATAATAATTTAATGTTTTATTGTTCAAGAGTTCATAAGAAGTCTAAGCAACGAAAGTATCAGAGCTATTTCGTGTTCCAATAATCTTGAGTTCCATGTTTAAAAAATTCTAGTAAATATTTTTTTTTTGTTTTTCCTTATGATATTCTAGTTGCTGAGTATGTTGTATAGGTATATACACATGTGTAAATTTGTCAAGTAGGAATTATTGATGGTGATGTTCTAATTATATGTATAATGCAGAATATGAATGTTTATTGTGTTTTTGATATTTTTGTCCATATCAATATATATATATACACATTTGCATGTGTTAGTGCCCTTATTATAGTGATTAATGTAATCAGGAGATAATCTCACAATTTGGGCTTGTTGGAAATTAGAATTTTTTTAAATATCTAAGAAATTATAAGCACATTAAAACGTTTTTAGTATATATATTTTTATTTTAACATTTAAACATTAGCCATTTAAAAAGTGCAAAATGAAGAATCCTTATGAATGTGGAGAAGTAATGTAGAGGCTTTTTTTTTTAAAAAAAAAAAAGACTATGGTGCAGTTTTTTAATGGTATATATGTGTGTGTGCTTGTGTTTAAGGATATATTTATGTTGTATATAATAGGCATTTTTTTAGTAATTTATTATACTTATTACAGATATAATATTAAGAAAAATAAATCATCTTGCACATATTCCAGTTATAAAAAATAATAATATTTATATTATTTAATTTTATAATGAAGCATTTTCTTGCATAAAAATGTTTTAAAAAACTGAAATTAACATTTTCATTAAGTGTTAGTCTTAAGAGTCTGACATATCAACCTAATTTCAAAGCCCTTTAGATAAATCATGCATATGTTCTCATATGTCTACCAATTTCCATGTTACTTAGCAAAGCATAGAGATTGCACTTTAAATAATCATTAACAAGTCCAATTATAGAAGCTTCAATTTAAATGTCAGACAGAATTTGGTAATAGTATGAATACTGAACCCTACGCTTGATGGTGTTGTTTTTCACACAATGCACATCAATATACCATTTTAGCGGCCTAATTTATGGCTAACACTACAACAGTGTTTTTTAGAGCTATAACAGGCCACCTAGAGGGCGATGTATCCTGCAATTACATAACGAAATACTACACCCATTGACTTGCGACAGTATTCCTCAAATGAGTGCAATTCAACTCTCGCTACGGTTTGATTTGGTGGCAACCATATTTGAAGGATGCAAAACTATCAAAAAATTCATTGTGGAAAAATTTTGAGAAAAGTGTAGTGGATTTAGTATTACATATTAAGAATTGTCAGGCCATCACGCATGCTTCCCTATGCTTTTGAACTGCACACAATCTGAAAAGGTTCAGATTTTCAGCATAGTTCTGCCGAGTTCGTGTGCAAATGCATGTTTACGCATGAATCTATGCAAGAACAGTAAAATGTCAGCGGCAAGTGTTCAAAATTTGTTGAAGGGGGGGTGAATTGCCGGCCACAGAAGTTGATGCTGTTGTGTTTTTCCAGAAAGCGAACATTGCCAAATGCGAAGCTATGCGTTTGCGGGAAGAGCATGGTTTTAGTCAACTACAGTATCTGGGGAATTTCGTTGCCACTCCTGCAAGTGTACCTGGGGTCTGTGTAAGGGAAGTTGGTTGAACGGCTCTAAAATCCTGTTACAGCTTTGAGGCTCATCTCCTATTGGAGTCAAACAAACCGTAAATCCCTGCCCCCCTAAAAAAAATTTAAAAAAAAACAAACAACTGTTTAATTAAGGCTTTTTGAAAAAAAGCCAAAAAATAAAGAAAGAACTTTTTGCTATCATATAAAGGTTTTGGTAGCATAAATATTTTTAAAAAAAAAAAAAAAAACACCTCATAATAAGAAAATAAAAGACAATAATTAAAAATCAAACCAACCCCCCTCCACCCTCTAAAAACTGACTATTGGTTTATTAAAAATGAATTGATTAATAAGGCTTCCCTCCCCCCCCCCCAAAAAAACTCCAAATCAATAGAAAGTCGATAAGGAAAAAAGTCGATAATTTAAAAGCAAACCAACCCCCCTCCAATAATTTGTATATTTTGTTAATCTATCTCTTTATATGTATTCTATATTCAAACACATTTAAAATTAATATGCGAAGTTTCCAGTACATTAGCAAAAGATACTAAAAGATGAGAATTAAAATTCAAACCAACCCCCCTCCACCCTCTAAAAACCAATTGTTGGTTTATTAATTAAAACTGAATTGTTTAATTAAGGCTTTAAAAAAGTTGATAATCCAAAAAAAAAAGGCGATAATTTAAAAGCAAACCATCTAAAAACTAAGTGTTTGTTTATTTAAAAAAAAAGAAAGGTAGGAGTTTTATGTATAGAAGGAGGTAAAAAAAATTTTTTTACCGTAATATTATGTAAAGAAACCGATAATTCAAAATCAAAAAAAAAAAGTCAATAATTTAAAATCAAACCAATCACCTCCCCCCTACACCATATAAAAACAAAGTGTTTGCTTATTAAAAATGCAAACAAAAAAAAAAAATTATACAAGTTTTATGTATAGAAAGTGAAAAAAAATTTTTTACCGTAGTATTCTGTAAAGAAACTGACGGCCCCTGAATCGGTATATTGATGTGCATTGGGCAAAAAAGAGCACCATCAAATGATAGGGTTCAGTATTCATACTATTAACCAGACTTTAAGAGTTGATGATGCTTAACCAGCTCTTAACATCATTTATCTCATCTGAAAAAAATTATGTAACTAAAATCACATAGAAATGTTGAAGTCAAATGACAATAGAAACTAGACTATTCTCGAGATCAAAAATTCAACTCATCAATCTATCAAACTGTAGCCTCTTAAAATGGCTGACAAAAATGGAAAACTTGTTTTAACCTCTCTTCAGGTGTACTTACAATCTCTTTTTTTTTTTTTGACAAAATCAAAATTAGATACAAAACCTGAATTCCGTCTAACATCTTTGCAGTTGTTTATTGCCAGTTACATCACCAGCATTCTTACAGTGACAAGTTTGACATTGAATCTTCTTATTTTTTTCTTCTTTTTGTGATTATTTAATTATTTGAAGATTATCACTTATGTATATATATATAATATAATTACAATTTCATGTTTAAAAAATTAACATTTTATTAAATAAACATTAAGTTAAAACTAAAAAAATGAAAAAGTAATTAGAAAGGGATAATATTGCTGTAGTGGCTGATTTTAATAACTTTTTGATTAGAAAGAAGAGAGAATTCATTTTTGTTTGTTAATAAACCACAATTACAGATTTATGTTGAATTTTATTACTGTTAATTATTTCTGATAATTCTTTGTAACTTCATTATTTTATAATAAGTGGCATTCTATGATTTGATTATTAAGTAGATTATTTTTTTAATCTAAATAAATTTTTGAATGTGAACATCGTTTATAAATAAATATTTATCTGGATACATGCATACATAATTGTGTGACAAAATTAGGAAATTTTTTTGTGCTTTTATTTGTTTTTAGTTTATAGATACTTTTATATTTCAACGTTCCTACAATTCTTTCTACAGAATGTGTCTGCAGTATCCCAACTACTCATCCTCCAGGGAGGTCACTCCCACAGATAAGCCTGCCCCAATTAGAACTGATTGGCTGGCAACCCTCACATCTTATCTCCAAACATGCTATGCTTCCTAACAAATCATCCTCAATGAAAATCAAGTTCTGGGACGTATACTACATCCTTAATCCTGATGTTTCTGCAGGATCAACTCTCCTCAGGCTTTACGACTATCTGTTAATCAAGAAATTTAAGTGATGGTTCCTTGAACCCAAATATTTTGATTTCCTGATGAAGATAAATATTAATGCCTTGCCTACTAAATACTTTCTGGTGCATTGCCGAGGATTCTCACACATAGAGTCCACTTGCTCACTATGCCTCAGAGGATGAAACTTCTCTTCACCTCCTCTGCCACTGTTTCCCTTCACCCCTACAGAGTCCTTATAGCCTCCATGTTAAATAACATTACGCCTGCTCTGTCGACTCTCATTGACATTCTACTATGTGGATCCATCCCGGAGATACGATTAACAACATTCGTACTGTTCTCACTATGGTACATGCGGTGCTGGCTCACCTTTAATCATGCACTGGAGTGTCCGCTCGAGCTTTATATTAACAAAATAGAAAAAATTTGTAAAAGGGACCAAAATTTGTCCCCCTCTTACGTCTACGATTCTACATGGAGGTTATTGATTTGGCCCCCAAAAGCTGATTCCTTTCACTCCTGAATAGAAAGCTCCTACCCTGGAGAGTGATTTGAGGCTGAATGGCCTGCATCCCTTTGTAATGACTCACCTTGCTCTTCATGATTATTGCCCAGACCCTGAGTTTTATGGAAGAAATCTCCAATATGAAGGGTCGATTTGGTCATGCAAAGCATGGACAAAGGATTAGATCTATCGTTGAACTGTATAAGACATGCAGGCATGGTCACCTATCAACAAGATACTATTCCGGATTCGTTCCTTGCTGATATGCTTCATATTAATCCTTTTAGCTGGTGTCAAGTAAGATATCAATATTGAACTTTCATTCCCCTGATTATCATGTAATATATTCCATGTTTAACTGTTATCATGTGCTGTAACCAAATTTCTGAATAAAACATTCTATATTTTATAAATAAAATAAAAAATTGTAAACAATAAAAATTTTTTTAAAAAAATCATAAAATTCAAGAACCATCGCATGGAGTAATAGTATGTAATTACCAGCCCCAGACTTGGTCAAATCTTAAACTTGTAAATTTGAAAATGTATTCAAGTTTTAATCAGGCGTAGTATTTTATTTTCATGAATATGGTCTATAGCCAATCTAGCTAAACATCCATTATTGGTTGTGTACATAGTAAAACAAGCATAGGAATCCTTATCATATGGTATTTTGCAATCTTAATGAGTAATAGTCTTTTTTCTATAAATGGCTGTTGAAGAAACTTGTATTCTTCTATGGATTTTTATCTATTATTTTAAAGTTCAAATAAAATTAATGCAGATAAACACCTTTTTTTTTTTTTTTGTCAAAGTTATTATTTAAAACCTGACTGATCTTATGTTAATAAAAATTAAATGGAATTTTGTCTTTATTGAGGTTATACAAATAATTTATAAAGTGTAATATTTATTAGAATATACTGTACTTATAATTATTGTCAATTGTCTTATATAAATCAATTCTTTTTCAAAATAAAAATGTGATAATTCTTGATTTTTTTAAAATTAACCAACACTTATTAAGTATTATCTATTATAAAAAATATCATTTTTCTATTTTTACTTTTATTTTTGTCTGACAAAAATTTGACTTTTCACAATAATTTTTATTAAAATTTACATATTATAAAATTTAAGTAGGTAGTAAAAGCACTTATCAATAAAACTTATTTTTTAATAGAAATATTTTTGAAGCCTTTGTGATAAGTTAACACTAATGTTTTTTAAAAGGAAATTATACAATTTAACTTTGATTCTGTTTTAACCCATCATGATCATTGTCAACTATTATCAATTCACTGCAGGATGGTCTCCATGTTCAATCCATTTCCGATCTCTAGCCTCTCTTATCACATCATCCCTTCATCCATTCATCTCACATGTGGTTTCTTTCTGGATCTTTTACAATCTCTTGGAATCCAGTTTAAGATTTCAATTGTCAATTTATTATCATCTTTTCTAGCAATATGTCCAATCCAACTCTATTTCAGTCTTTTAATTCTTTCAATAATGTCAGTAACACTTATTTCTTCTCTTACCCATATATTGCATTTTCAATCTCTTTTTGTTACTTCTAACATGCATATCTTCTTACTTCTGTGAATGGTCTGAAGTATCTATATTAATCTTTTATTAAATGTCTGAGTCTCAGATCCATAAGTCATCATCATCATCAACCATTATCAATCCACTGCAGGATAAAGGTCTCTCCAAGTTTAATCCATCTTCTCCGATCTTTAGCTTCTCTTCTCCACAACACCCCTGCACATTTTCTTATTTCATCCATCCATCTCACATGTGGTCTCTTTCTGGGTCTTTTACAATCTCTTGGAATCCAGTTTAAAATTTCAATTGTCCATCTATTATCATCTCTTCTAGCAATATGTCCAGCCCAACTCGATTTCAATCTTTTAATTTTTTCAATAAGGTCAGTAACACCTGTTTGTTGTCTTACCCATACATTGCGTTTTCGATCTCTTCTTGTTACTCCCAACATACATCTCTCCATACTCCTTTGAGTGGTCTGAAGTCTCTGTATTGCTCTTCTATTAAGTGTCCAAGTCTCAGATCCATAAGTAAGAACTGGTAAAACACATTTGTTAAAAACCATCCTTTTCAAACACATAGGCATATTTCCTTTTAGTATCAAGTTATTTCTACCAAAAGCACTCCAACCAAGTTTAATTCTATGATTAATTTCCTCCATTATGTTTCCATCTGTATTAATAATCTGACCAAGGTATTTGTAACTGTTAACTTCTTCTAATTCTTCATAATCAATCTTTATTTTCATATTTTGAGCAAATCGATTAAACATTACTTTAGTCTTTTTAACATTTATCTTTAGTCCTACTTTTCTACTTTCATCTGCTAACTCCTGCAACATTTCCTGCAGCTCTGAAGCATTATTTGCAAAAACAGCTACATCATCTGCGAAATCTAAATGACTTAAATACTCTCCATTTACTTTCACTCCTTTAGTTTCCCATTTTAATCCACAAAATACTTCTTGCAGCACTGCTGTAAAGAGTTTTGGAGATATGGAGTCACCTTGTCTTACACCTTTCTCAATGTTGATTTTTCCAGTATCATTATGTAATCTAATTGTTGCTGTTGCATTTTTATAAATATTCTTTAAAATATGACAATATCCTGGATCTATACCTTGATGATCCAATGCTTTAATCACTGAAGAAATGTGTATAGAATCGAATGCATTTTCATAATCTACAAATCCAAAACATAATGACAACTCATATTCGTTTGTCCTTTCTATGACTTCTCTCAATACCTGGATATGATCTATTGTACTAAAACCACTTTTAAATCCAGCTTGTTCTCTTGGTTTGTGGAAATCCAAAGTTCTCTGTAGACGAGTTGTAATTATCTTGGTAAAAATTTTATATAAAACTGATAAAAGGCTGATAGGTCTGTAATTTCTAATATCTTCTTTATCACCTTTTTTAAATATTAATATTATTACTGCAGTCTTCCAATCTTCCGGTACATCTTTATCATTTAGACATTTGGTATATAACTTTGCTAAAATTGTTTCTATTTCTTCACCTGCTTCTTTTAATATATCAATTATAATTCCATCATTTCCTGGAGCCTTTCCTTTCTTCATACACTTAATTGCATGTCTCACTTCTTCATTTAAAATTCTGGGCAACTCGGAAGATGTAATAGATATAGGAAATACTTGTTCTTTATTACTATATAATTCTTGATAAAAATCTTCTACCAATTTCATGATGTCATCTCTCTTTTTAGTAATAATTCCATCTTTTTTTCTTATTGCAGATATAAATTTCCTACCAATACCAAAATGTTGTTTAACATTTTTGAGACTTTTATTTTCTTCTACAGCTTTCCTTGCTATTTCACAGTTATACTTTCTTATATCATTTTCAACTCTTTTCCGTACCATTTTACAAAATTCGAGATATTCAATTCTTTTTAATACATCATTTTTGTATATCTTCATATTCCTTCTTTTCTTCATAAATTCTCTAGTCTTAGTAGAAATTTTATTAGTCAATTGCTGCTTTTTTCTACCAGCTATGTTTGTTGCAGTTTTTAAAAGTGTATCAGTTATTTTCATATTAATTTCATTCAAATCTGTATCATGTTCAAAATCTCCTAACACTTGAAACCTATTTGTAAGTTCTAATTTAAATTCATTAGAATGTTTCTGAAGATTAGGAACATCAACTGTAAATATTGTTTTTTTTTAATAATTTTTGTCTCTCTAGTTTTACATTAACACGTAACTTACACCTTACTAATCGATGATCACTTCCTGTGTTAAATTTATTAAGAACATTACAATCTTGAAATATGTATTTTCTGTTAGTCAAAATATAATCAAATTCTGCTGTACCTTCATTTGGATGCTTCCATGTCCATTTCCTTTTAACATTTTTCTCAAAAAATGAATTCATAATATAAAGTTTTTCTTTTTCTGCAAACTCCACAAGTCTATGTCCTCTCTCATTTCTATTACCATAACCAAAATTACCTACAGCAATTTCATCTTTCATTTGTCTACCAATTCTAGCATTAAAGTCTCCCATAACAATTTAAAAATGTTGTTTATTCTGATCAAAAGCCTTTTGTACCTCCATATAAAAATCTTCTACTACTTCATCACTATGAGAACTTGTTGGGGCATAAACCTGAATTATCTGCATTTGGTATCTGCTATTAAGTTGTATAACTAATCTTGCCACTCTGTCCGATACACCATCAATCTCCACCATATTGTTCTTCCACTTTTTATTTATAATGAATCCTACTCCACTTGTATTTCCAATATGTGTGCCTTTATAATAGAGTATATGTCCACTTTTTAAATCAATTGTTTCTTCTCCTTTTCTTCTAACTTCACAAAGTCCAATAATGTCCCATTTAATATAAGACAGTTCTTCTTCTAATTCTTGCAATCTTCCTTTACTTGAAAGTGATCTGCAGTTGTAAGTACCTAAATAAAAAGTCATCATCAAATGGCAGCCTGGGTCCGCAATCAGGGGATTCTTAGCACCCTCCGCCTTCGGCCACCAACCGTTGCCTTGGTTGGTGACTTTACAGCCTCCTGGGAATAAGGGCCATGCTTTATTTTTGTCTGTCATAATTGTACAATATGTATAGGAAAAATATTTATCATTTACACAAACATTCATTCTGCCGTATCAGGCACTGAGAAGAAAGACCATGGTGTTTCTTGATCTTAAACTCAGAGGTAAAAAGCCAATAAACTCACCACGCTGGCTAATGCGTGTTGGTGAGCATCCCATCCATGTTCGTATACTATATGAATAATCACATAGTAATAACAGCTGCAACGACAAGAACGTATGGAGTGGACATTAGGAATTGGCCCTGCTCGGTTCTTTTAAGGCCTCCAAGAGGAATCAAAGGGTCTCCTTTCAGTTAATAGCAAACTCCTAAAACACATTTATTAAAAACCTTTTCAAACTTGTAGGCATGTTTCCTTTTAGTATTTAGTTATTTCTATCAAAAGCATTCCAATCAACTTTAATTCTATGATTAATTTCATCCATTATGTTTTCAACTGTATTAATAATCTGATCAAAGTATTTGGAATTGTTAACTTTTTCTAACTCATCATAATCAATCTTTCTTTTCATCTTTTGAGAAAATCCATTGAACATTACTTTAGTCTTTTTAGCATCTGATAATTTCTGCAATATTTCCTGGAGCTCTAAAATATTTGCAAAAACAACTACATTATCTGCAAAATTTAAATGACTTAAATAATCTCCATTTACTTTTACTCCTTTTTAGCTTCCTATTTTAATCCACAAAATACTTCTTGCGGGCATTACTGTAAAAAGTTTTGGAGATATGAAATCACCTTGTCTTACACACTTCTCGGGGTTAACCTTCCTAGTATTATTATGTAATCTATGTGTTGCATTTTTATAAATATTCTTCAGAATATGATAATATCCTAGGTCTATACTTTGATAATTCAATGCGTTAATCACTGAAGAAATACATCTAGAATCAAATGCTTTTTCATAATTACAAATCCAAAGCATAATGGCAATTCATATTCATTGGTCCTTTCTATAACTTCTCTCAATATGTGGATATGATTTACTGTACTAAAACCACTTGAAATCCAATGTTCTCTGTAAATGAGTTGTAATTATCTTGGTAAAAATTTTGTATAAAACTGATAAAAGGCTGATAGGTCTGGAATTTCTAATATCATCTTTATTATCTTTTTTAAATATTAATATTAGTACTTCATTCTTCCAATCATCTGGTACATCTTTATCATTTAGATATTTGATATATAATTTTTTCAAAAAAATTTCTATTTCTACACTTCTTTTAATTTATCGATTATAATTCCATCATTACTGGGAGCTTTTTCTTTCTTCATAAATTTAATTGCCTGTCTCACTTCTTCATTTAATATTGTGGGCAATTCAGGAGGTATAATAGATGTGGGAGGTACTTGTTCTTTATTACTATATAATTTTTGATAGAACTCTTCTAACCATTTCATGATGTCATCTCTCTTTTTAGTAATAGTTCTATCTCATATCTAATTACTGCTTAGCACTTTTAACTATAGATGAAAAATCTAGTAAAATGGTGCTTACATTCCATTTAAAACAAAGAAGATTATTCACTATGAAGCAAAACTGAATTGTTTGAAATAAATAATACATTACTACATTTTGTAAAGATAAATTGGAAAAATAAACATTAGAAATATAACAAATGGACAAACTTTTTTTAAAAGAAAATATAAATAATAAAAAAATGAATAGATTGATAATAACTAAAAAAGAAGTCCTTAATTATTAAATTTTATAAATTAAATATATTTTCTTTGTTAAATATTAATTTATATGAAAATTAACTCTAAAAATTATATAATGATGTAGTTATATAAACAGTAATAATAGGTTTATAGTCTCCATTCTAGAACAAATTGTGAATTAATGGACACATGACTATAAACTAAAAATATATCACTTGGTTCTGCACTCCTTGGTATTGGTAAATATTAATTTATTATGAATGAATCCATTTATGCACCCTATTAGATCATTTTTTAACCATGATATTATATGTTATACGATAGCCAAATTTTCAATTATAAAGTATGACAATATGAGCTAGTAGGATTGGTTTCAGGCAAATTTCTTTCATAGAAGACACGTAAATATTTTTATTTATAATATTTTGTGATATAGCTCTGCAATGTTTTTATTATATAATTGATTATATTAATTTATATGTAATCTTTTTTCATATTTATCTGTCAATTAGTTGCTTTATTAATTATATTTATGTTATAGTTTATATTTTTTGGGAGATCCAAAAAAGCTGAGTCTTGCTGAACAAACAGAATTTAAAAGAAGAGAATTTCTATTACTTCATTATATTTTACGGTCACCATTTTATGACAGATATTCCAAGTAAGTTATAGTTACTACATCATATATTATTATTATTATTAATTACTTATTTTTAAATTATATTTATTTATTTTCTCATTGCAAATCAACTTCTTTTTAAACAAATAATTACTTCAGATATTTTGTTTTTTATTTCATATAAATGTTAAACTATTGTTTAGCATTTTGACTATTGTTGAAAAATCTAGTGTAAATGAAATATTAAGAAAACATAATTTTATAACAAAGAAGATTATTTATAATGAAATAGAAGTGAATATCTTGAAGTAAGTAATACATTTTGAAAAGATAACCCAGAAAAATAAGATTAGAAATATAGAAATGTTGAAAAAAGTAAGTGAAAAAATATTTATTTTTTTAGTAAATTAATAAAGAGAAAAAGGAACTATATTGATGAGAATTTTTTTAAAAAATTGTTAATTATTTAATTTTATATCTTAATAATATTTACTATATATATAAACGTCACTTATAAACACTTATTGGCTATTCTTGAAAGGGAATCTGTTTTAAGATCTTTTTTTTTTGTTAAATATTTTTATTCTGCACTGAATAATTTTCATATTGAGTGAAATATGTTATTAAAAGTTGCCCAACATGGAATGAATTAAGCATAATCTATCTATTCACATGCCTTGAACCTGTGATCCAACTGTATTATTTGAAACTGATATTAGAAAAAAAATGACTTAAATAATATATATTATAGGTTTATTTAATTATTTGTCTTAAAATGAGAAATAAATGATTATAAATGAATAGAGATAAAAAATATTTTATAATAAATGCTTATTATTTAGTGTGCACTAAAAAGCAAAAAAAAAAAAATTGTTTGTTCAGAGTTTTAGTTTGAAATTGAATTAAAAGTGTTGGGGTCCAAAAATTAATTAAGTCAATCCCTTGTTATGAAATATAGGGATTGAGTTAATTAATTTCTGCATCCTCCACACTTCTATCACAATGAGGGTTTTTTCAATTGAACTTGGATTAAAAGTGTGTGGGGTCCAAAAATTAATTAAGTCAATCTCTTGTTATGAAATATAGGGATTGTCTTAATTAATTTCTACATCCTCCACACTTGTATCACAATGAGGGTTTTTCAATTGAACTTGGATTAAAAGTGTGTGGGGTCCAAAAATTAATTAAGTCAATCTCTTGTTATGAAATATAGGGATTGACTTAATTAATTTCTGCATCCTCCACACTTTTATTCCAAGTTTAATCTAAAAACCCCAATTGTGATTAAAGAAACAAATATTTTTTTTTTGCTTTTTAGTGCACAGTAAATAAAAGCATTTATTATAAAATATTGTTATCTTTATTTATTTTTAACTTTTTAATATTGGTGCAGTAATTAAAAATATCAAACCATATTGTACTTTAAATTGACTTGACACTAATGGTTTATATTGTAACAGTAAATATTATTATTATAAATTACCATTATGAATCGCCTAACACATTGGTAGCCAAAAATATCTCTGTTTATCACAAGTAAATCCTTTTATTCAGGCCTCAGATTATGTAATCTAAAAATATAACTGATATATCTACATGTAGCCAGAAATTAAGTAGGTGCTTATTCCTTATTGTACAATATTATTATTAAATCACACATTGTGTTAGCCAAAATGTAATGGGTTATAATTAAAAAAATAAAAAGATTAAACTTAATTCTATGAATTCATACCTAAATTTATAAGTTATCTCAACTAATAACTTATAATAATGTAAATCTAATATAAAACTATCATCTTATTATAATATTTTGCCTGAAAGTGAATTTATATAAATTTATACATTTATAAGGCACCAATATTTAATTTAGTAAATATGTAATTTAAGAACTAGATATCTGTAATTTAATAAATATGTAACTTGAGGAATAGGTTATTTATCACTCAATGATACATAAATTACAAAATTGATGAATAGATGAATCAATACCTTATAAAAGAAAATCAAATGATGCACCTATTAATAATAATATACAAATTTATTAACATCATAACATAAAGAAAATTATATTAACAATCATAAATTTAAAAAATCCACTATATTACAATCTATTTTGAATCTATTGGAATTACTAAAATTTCTATCTTCATTTAAATAATATCCTGATATATATTTCTAGTCACAACAATTGGTAATACATACCATATTTTACATTAACATTCAGACATAAATATACTATAAATGAAAGTATTATATGTTAGATGAAATAAAGCTTTTCTATAAAATTAATTACATATGTTTAAAAAAAAAAATTAAATATTAAATACATCTTTTAGATTATTTTATTAAACTTATTTATATTAATTAATTTAAATCTTAATTACTTGATCAAATTATTAACTTTGTATTGAATAATATTGATAACAAAAATTATGCTAATATTTTTAATTTTAAAAACATTTCTAATAGATATGTATATTTTTTTTGAAAGTATAAAAAAATATTAATGATAATTTTCAAAAGTTTGCCAGCATTTGTTAATCTAATCAACACTTGTGGCATTCTTTCAGCCATGATCCCATTTTCTTTTATGTCCTCTGTGATGATAATGCCTCTATGTACATTATTCCTAGATGATATCTATTTTCAATTTTATTGGATTCTTTCTTTTCATATACATTTCCAGATATAGATGGTTTTTAATCACTTGGCATAGTTTTAGCTTTAGATACTTTTCTATTCTATCATGTCAGCCATTTGATGGCGTTGGTCCTAACCAAAAACACATACATATTATGATTCCAGGCCTGCGATTCTATATAACTATCGGCTTTAGTTTTGTAATTGGAAGTTCACTCAACAAGATCTAGAATCCAAGCAAACATATATCCATCTAGTGTGTGCAAGATACATAAGTCGAGAACAATACCAAATATCAACCTATTTACTAGTGCTCCAGGGTCTATGATTACATGAACAACGCTTTTGATGATACTGGCGAGTTTCATTCTCACTCCGTCCCAGTTAGAGTTCAGGGTTCACATGTGATTTAATACAACAGATTTACATTTCATTAATTAATACCTATCTGAATTTATTACAATTACAGAATGGTGTGGAGTATATCTGACATTGATTGATAATTTAAATAAGTTGGAGATTTAATTAATTTGTACTGCAATAGTAATAACTTCATGGCAACATGACAAAAGGAATGAGTTTGCATCTATAAAATCTTATAATTAATAAAAGGGATTTATATTAGAAATTCGGAATAATGACAAATTGAGATTTCAAATTAAAGATAACTTATATTTATTATGCATCTAAGTGTTATCATACAAAATACGTCAATGTTTGTCTACACAACTTGATTATACATATAGAACTCGTAATTTAATTTCATTAAGTAAATCAGATAATATTGTAATTAATAAATGTTACCGCATTTCAATTTAGCAAGCAATTGTGATCCATTTAAGATACAAATTAGATTTTGATACAGCCAAAAATATAATACATTTGTTTACTAAATATAAACAATTGGTTAAGCGGTCTGCCAAGCACAAATTAGCAATAATCCATCATTTTAGCCCTCAATAAACCTATAAATTTAAGAAAATCTATTTCCTTCCTTTATACATATATAGACAAAACTCACTATACATATTGCCACACACAGCAAGCTAGAGCAGTGGTCTTCAACCATTTCACACCTGCGGCCTGGCAAAAATTAGGATAAGATTTCGCGGACCGGCAGAAGTTTACAAATAAAGTTTCTTAAAGATGTAACCTGCTTAGCCTTAGATAAGCATAGTTGTTATAACTGACCAAAACAGCACACTAGTTATTGTGTATTGTAATGGTGTTGCTTACCTTCATATGCTGAAACACAGAAAACAGTACAATAACAATCATTCTCATTAATGTGCTTGCATTTCTATGTTTATTATTTCATTGTTAAAACATTCAAGAATAAAATGTTATTCACCTGAATGTTGGGAAATATCATAGCTAGTGTAATCAAATGGCAATGATTATGATAAATGTATTATCTATATTTAATGTTAAATATACAAGATGGTTATATATATATGGAGGTTGTCTTTTGATAGTAGTAAGGGCAAAATAGAAATTGCGTAATTAATCACCGTACAGTCAAAAAAAAATTTGCCGTATTTTAAATCTGAAAAAATAAAACGAAACATGTAAAAGTCTGAAGTTTTGATGTTATTGTAATTTTTTTTTTTTTTTGTGCTGGTGTGTTGAAAGGATCAAAAAATGTAATTAATAGGAAAAGTTTTTTTTTAAAAATGATAAAGTAGATATCGCGTAATAGAAATAAAGCCTCAAAAAAAAAAAAATCGCAGTTATTTTTTGTTTGTTTTTATTTTAAAAAAAAGGTTAACAGAAATTGGTTTTAAAAATAAAAGTTTTAGTATATTAGTAGTATACAAATAAAACCAAAAAATATCGCCTTATAGGCCAAAAAAAAAAGTGGGTGTATTTTTAAACAAACAAAAAAAAAAAGAAAACGAAACTTGAAAAAGTCAAAAGTTTTGATCTTGTTTTAGCACATAAACAATGCTGACAAGCGACCGTGATTGGCTATCAAAAGACAACTGGAGTTTGTATAATAAAAAATCTTTTTTTTTTAATTTTGAATTTTTTTAGAAAAATAATAAATTTAATTCTATCTCTCCATAAACATCTGTGATAAATAGAAAAACAAATTAATTTATGTATGATTGATTAGATTTCGTTTTGGTTCTGTTTCTTATTTTTTAACAGGGTAAAAATGCAATGAAAAAATAAATAAAAACTGTTTATATTAATTAAAAGTTTAAAATCTTATTATTTTGTTATTACTAACTTTCTTGCCAGTCTAGCGCGGCCCGGTGGTTGAAGACCACTGAGCTAGAGTAATCAATGGATGCCAGAAGGCTTGTGCATAAAATCCCCATCTAGTACCTACTCATCCAATATCCCCAGACTAGTCTGGTTTGTGGCCTTCGTCAGTGAGGAGCCTTGGATCTGAGAGCACTGCACCTAGATCTTAGGATCTCATATAACCCTCCAGCAAACATCTTTTATCTCCATTTAACTACAAAACTATGAGTCTTAAACTGAAAACACCTTAATGTTTTCAACCCAAGCCCATTAGCTTATATAGTCATATGGGTCTTAAAACCGATCCTGCTTAATAGGATAGTGGTGGCTATGGTTATTAAAGAACCAAAGACACCAAAATGTATGGGTACTGAACTGGGTTCAGACCCATATGACTATATAAGCTAATAGGCTTGGGTTGAAAACATTAAGGTGTTTTCAGTTTAAGACTCCTAGTTTTGTAGTTAAATAGAGATAAAAGGTGATTGTGGGAGAGTTGCATTAGATCCTAAGATCTAGGTGCAGTGCTCTCAGATCCAAGGCTCCTCACTGACAAAGGCCACAAGCCAGAAACTAGTCTGGGGATATTGGATGAGTAGGCACTAGATGGGGATTTTATGCACAAACTGGCATCCATTGATTACTCTAGCTTGCTGTGTGTGGCATTACGTATAAGTGAGTTTTGCCTATTTTAACAACAGTTATACACAAGCATAAGAGGGGGTGGTCATGTGATGTTTATTAGCGTTATATATAGACAACTGAATATGAATGAGTTGCATTAGACCATTATTACATTTAAATAAGTTGTAAGTTATGAATGTGGGAAACATTTATTTTATGTAAATAACAATTCTATATATGTGATTAATTAATTAACTGGATTGGCCAATGAGAGATGTGCCATCATGGTAGAGAGAGCATTTCAAGGTTCATAAATAGAGAATAAATAAAGAATGCTAAAAGTGGTACGATGTTATGGTTACAATAAAAGAACACATAAGATGATTTACAATCCTCGAGGCTTTGCTAGGAGAAGTCACTGAATAAGAGGACATGCTGGCCTGCTAGCCAAAACACATCTCTGCATAATAATAAAAGTTGATGTGCTGGGATGCTTTATCCATGTGTGCCCATGCACATGTTAATGGCAGTACCTGAAAAATGGGAAATCCCTAGTAGGAAATACATTTACTTTTAAGGGAGACTAAAATTATTAGATTAGTCATAATTAAAATTCCGCAGGTCCTGAGAGTTAAATAGCAAAGCAAGAACAATAATGACAAATGAATAATTGTAATCATAAATTACATAATACCGTATACACACACATATATATATATATTGTGCAAAGAAATGTGAATTCAATCCTGATTTAAATAGTTAGCTATCTGGCGTAATGGAACATCCACAAAACCTAGGGCAATAAATGAATTTTAAAAAAGTATAATATAAAAGAAACAGTGAGAATTAAAACCAAATTTAAAGAAGTAGATTGTTTTCCACATATTCAAACTTTAAAATCTCTCATGGCTTAAACTTTATAAATAAATGATGTTTATATAACAACATTAAAATAAACCCTATATTAAAAAAAAACAAATTCACTTCTGGTGAGATTTTACAAAATTCTGCATGATAATATGTAGGCACTAAAGATCAAATGCAAATGAGATATTATACAATGTAAATACTGATAAAATTTAATTTTAAAATCTTTATAATGGATTTTACCTAAAGAACTAAATTTGGTTTAAGAAAATGTGATGGATATTGCTTAAATAATTTAATAAATTACATTTTCTTTTGAGAATGATTGCGGGTAAAGATTAATTGATGAATAGGAAACTTAAAATTTTAAGACTATTTCTGTCATTTAAATCATTTCCAAAATAACAAAGTACAAAACTAAATGAGCTTCATCTATTAAGTGCTTAATGGAAAATCTACATCTCCTGTAATAATTTTGACTGGAGAAAATAATAAACTAGGGTTGTAATATGCTCTTTGAATTTTGTACTTAATTTGGCAGCTTAATCTAATTCAACATTAAAATAAATAAATTGCTGTATCAAAATAATATGGAGTTCTAATAAGATTACAACAGTTAGATTTTATAGAAAATAATGTTAATGATGTATTTAAAGAAAGTTGTATAGAGATTATATGTAGATATTTTAGAGTGAATAAATGAGTAGAAACAGTACTAATCGGTACGCTAGGCCAGATGGCTGGGGGCATTGTTTCTCTGCTACAAATGCAAATATGCCGTTTCCATGGCCCAATATTTATGTACTTTTGAAGAGAAACTTATGGCCTATAGAACTACTGTTCATATTAGCCATTGCAGGCGTATATAGCCCCGCTAATGTGTTTTGCGATACTATGCAAATACGAAGGCTTAACAGATCACTATCATATGATGTGAGGATGGAGGGAATTCAAGTGGCCATAACTGTTGTAATATGCATTCTAATTAAAGATCTTACCTTTTACCCGACGTATTATTTGATACTAATAATTGTAAGACTGTCGCCATGCTTCCCTACAAATTTTAGAAGATGGGGAAAATTGCAAAAGCTATTGCAAGCACCTTTTTCCAGAACTCACGTGAATAGCCACGTAAATTATGAGACAAATAAGATGTCTGAGATTGCACGTAGTTTTGGAAATCATTAACTTTGTTTGATCAGTGATGACAAATTATTTGTCAACCCCCCATCCCCCCAAAAAACATTAAAATAAGATTATAACTGTTGACTTTTCAACTTTGGGTTTTTTATTTTATTTTAAAAAAAAAAATACGGCGATTTTTGTTTCAGCTTTATTTGTATACTGCTGCTATACTAAAACTTTTATTTTTAAAACCAATTTTTATTAATCTTTTTTTAAAAAAAAAAACTTTTGTCTCTATATTTTCTCTCAGTGATGACAAATGATTTCTCCCCATCTCCCCCCCAAAAAAGATTAAACTAAGATCAAAACTTTTGACTTTTTCAACTTTGGTTTTCTGTTTTAAAAGTTTTTCAAATACGGCGGTGACTATACGGCGATTTATATTTTGGTTTGATTTGTATTACACAATGTTTTTAATTTTGCCATTTTTGAAAACGAAAATGTACAAATATTTGAATCAAATCTTGTATTGTAAATTATTTACAAGAATGTCAAAATATTGGTAAAAAAAAAAAAAAAAAGGTCGTATCAAATGTCAAAATATGTCAAAAAATGAGTAAAAAAGTCGTATCAAATGTCCAAATGTTTTTTAAAAAGGCGAAGAAAATGTCAAAATATTTTTTAAAAAGGCAGAGAAAATGTAAAAATATTTTTAAATAAAAGTCGGAGAAAATGTAAAAATAATTTAATTAAAAATAGTCGGGCCCGGATCGATATAATTGTGTGTTTTTAGCAGAGAAACAATGCCACCAAGAGACTGGCCTAGCATACCGATTAGTACCATATAAACTAATTGTAGATTAATATTAATCTAAAACCAATGTTGTTGAAAGATCAGAGGCTTGTAGCACACGGGGTTACCTCAAAACATAGCTGGAGACAGGCTTCATTAAGGCAGGTTTTCTCAACGTAGTTCGTACCATGGGCTAGATGTTGACATTGTGATCGGCTAGTAGAGACAGATTACAGGGGTGAGCAACCTTCTTTTTATCCCGACATTATTTAGATGAAACTTAAACTGGCTTGAAGTAGGATCATTTTGAGAAGATTCTAACTGATTCTGATAGCCAAAATTTAGCTATTTATATGATTCAGCCCTGCTTTATACGGATTCAATATACATGATGTTCACTCATGATTTCCCCACTGTGGTCTGTGTTTTCCTAGTGTCTTCTTGGTCGGATTCCCTCAGGATAGGAATTCTCCCACCAAAATTGGACATGCTCTAAGAGTTTATTTGCTAATTAACAAAACAATAACACAAATCTGATTTTCATCTAAATTAAATTTCACAAGCCATCGTATTAAAAACCTATTGAATTTGAGATTTGTAATGAAAATTAACTAAAATATAATAATAATAAAAAAGAACTTTATTCACAAAAATTTGAGAAATTTGTTATATTCTATAAATAAGAAATTTTATAATCCGATGGCTTGTAAGACTTGTATTTAATAAGATTTTAATAATAACTTTATAAAGTATGACTAATTACAAAGTCTGCCTTATAAATATTGAATTGACTGTTTTTACGTACTATTTGGGTATATTTATTAAAATAAAATATTATAACCTGACTAAGTAGAAAACAAACTTTAATGGAAAAAAAAAATCTTAAAACATTTGTCACACTTTATACACATCTGAGATTATGTTTACACTTATTGCCCATTTATTTTATGCATAATTAGTAATAATAACACAAATAGTCAAATGTTATAGCTTACAAGTACTGATGATAAATATTGATGATAAATTATACATATACTACAGCCTCAAGCAAGATGGGTGTCAGTTAATATATAAGACTGGATTCAAACCATACTAGTGCTGATGACATTGGCACTAGGTGAAGCAGAAATATGTGCTATAATATTTCCAGCTTCACTAATAGTAAATAATATTACTATTTAAACAAAATTTAAAAATTCACACTAAATTTTAAAATGATACCCGAATAATTTACGTTTTTTGACAATAATTAATCCTAAAATGGGCACTTTTTGTTAGTGTATATATATAAAAAGTTACGGTATTTTTTTAATAGAAAATAATATACATTTATATATTTTTCAATTTACATAAAATTGATAAATTCACATTAAATTTAAAAATGATACCCAAGTAATTTGCCTTTTTTTTTTTTTTTTTTGATAGTAATTTATCAGAAAGTGGGTTGTTTTTGTTAGTGTGTATTTATAAAAAGTAACGTTATTTAAATATTAAATTTAAAAACAATACCTGACTAATTTGCTTTATTTTTTGACGGTAATTAATCAGAAACTGGGTTGTTTTTGTTTGCATGAAGATATTAAAGGTAACATTATTTAAATATTAAATTAATGATTCCAGACTAATTTGTTTTTTTTTTTTGACAATAATTAATCAGAAACTGGGTTGTTTTTGTTAGTGTGTGTATATAAAAAGTAGTATTATTTAAATACTAAATTTAAAAATGATACCCGACTGATTTGCTTTTTTTGATATTGGCAGGAATTAATCAGAAACTGGGTTGTTTTTGTTTGTGTGTATATATAAAAAGTAACGTTATTTAAATACTAAATGTAAAAATAAAACCTGAGTAATTTGCTTTTTTGGGGGGGACAGTATAATAATCAGAAACTGGGTTGTTTTTGTTTGTGTATATATCTAAAAAGAAACTTGTCACAGACGAATTCTCGTGAAAACATTATTTTTCATGTGGTCATCGAAATACTGCTCTGCTGCATCCTTAAAAGCAATTTTTGAGGGGCACACATTCATAATGGAACCTTTATGACATTGTTAATCAAGTTACAATGTAACAGTAGATTAGAGCACTTGAAAAAAATTACCTTTGTAATGAAATTTTAAAAAATTATGACAGGCTGAAACCCACACACTCTCACACGAAACTATAGATAAAATAGACATTTTAGTATTATGATAAAGTGAGTAACACATCCAACTATGGCAGCCAATAAAGACATTTGTCAGTGCTTTTAGCATAGAAAAAAGCCACAGCTGCAACCTGCAGGGACTTTCTGTGTTTTATCGAAGCCTTATGTGTTGGCTGAAGCTGCGAAACCTGCCATGGGGACTCTTTCTGTGTTTTATCATAGAAAGAAGCCTCTTGGGTTGGGTGAGGTCGCTGAAACATATATTTCTAGGAAATTACCTAGAAATAGTGCCATCATGCAATTGACACGATATAATAGAAAACTACCCTTTTTATATGTACACACTAACAAAAATAATTCATTTTCTGATTAATTATTGTCAAAAAAAAAAGCAATTTAGTTGGGTATCATTTTTAAATTTAGTGTGAATTTATAAATTTTGTGTAAATTGAATAATGTATAATTGCATATTATTTTCTATTTAAAAAATGCCGTAACTTTGTATATATACACACAAACAAAAACAGCCCAGTTTCTGATTAATTACTGCCAATACCAAGAAGAAAAAAAACAAATTATTCGCGTATCATTTTTAAATTTAGTATTTAAATAGTATTACTTTTTATATATACACACTAACAAAAACAACCCAGTTTCTGATTAATTACTGGCAAAAAAAGCTAATTATTCAAGAATCATTTTTAAATTTAATATTTAAATAATGTTACTTTTTATATATACACACTAACAAAAATAACCCACTTTCTGATTAATTACCATTAAAAAAAAAAAGCAAATTACTTGGGTATCATTTTTAAATTTAGTGTGAATTTATAAATTTTGTGTAAATTGAAAAATGTATAACTGTGTATTATTTTCTATTAAAAAAAAATACTGTAACTTTTTATATATACACACAAACAAAAACTACCCACTTTAGGACTAATTACTGTCAAAAAACGTAAATTATTCAGGTATCATTTTTAAATTTAGTATGAATTTTTAAATTTTGTTTAAACAGTAATATTATTTACTATTAGTTACTATAATTTCCTATTACAAAACTAAAGCCGATGGTTATATAGAATCGCAGGCCTGAAATCATAATATTATGTGCTTTTGGTTAGCACCAATGCCATCAAATGGCTGACACGAGTATCATAAAAAGTACCGTTATTTAAATATTACATTTAAAAATGATACCCGACTAATTTGCTTTTTTTTTTTGACAGTAATTAATCAGAAACTGGGTTGTTTTTGTTAGTGTATATATATATATAAAAAGTATATTAATTATTTAAATACTAAATTTTAAAATGATACCCGACTAATTTCCTTTTTTTGGTATTGACGGGAATTAAGCAGAAACTGGGTTATTTTTGTTTGTGTGTATATATAAAAAGTAACATTATTTAAATACTAAATGTATAAGTAATACCTGAGTAATTTGCTCTTTTTTTTTTTGACAGTAATTAATAATCAGAAACTGGGTTGTTTTTGTTTGTATGTATATCTAAAATGCAACTTGTCACAGACAAATTCTCACAAAAGCATTATTTTTTACGTGATCATCGAAATACTGCTGTGCTGCACCCTTAAAAGCAATTTTTGAGGATCACACATTCGTAATGTAACCTTCCCGACATTGTTAATAATGTTACAACATAACAGTAGGTTAGAGCACTTGAAAAAAAATACCCTTGTAATGAAATTTTAAAAAATTACGTTAGGCTGAAATCCACACACTCTCATACAAAACTATACATTCTAGTATTACGCTAAAGTGAGTAACACAACCAACTATGGCAGCCAATAAAGGCATTTGAATATACTTTTAGCATAGAAAAAAGCTATAGTGGCAGTCTGCAGGGATTCTTTCTGTTTTTTATCGTAGAAAGAAGTGTCTTGTGTTGGCTGAGGCTGTGAAACCCACTATGGGGACTCTTTCTGTGTTTTATTGTAGAAAGAATCCTCTTGGGTTGGGTGAGGCCGCTGAAACAGTATATTTCTAGGGAATTACCTAGAAATAGCACCATCATGCAGCTGACATAATAGAATAGAAAACTATCTTTTATTGTTATTTATTTCATTCGTGGTCTTGCATTTATTAATTAAGAAGCAACCTTCCACTATCCATACTATTTCATATCACTGATACACATGACCATGTACATGTAGAAAAGAGAAATAATCACCAATATACATATTTCATGCTAAACCAGTCATCTACACATATATATAATCAGTGCTCAGTTTATATTAAGATAGCAAATCTTTATACTTTAATGGGCAGGCTTCAATCTACTCCAACCTCCAACTTTTCAGTCATCCATACCATTGAAAATCTGATGATGAAAAGCCCAAATCCCTTGCTGATGCCAACATTATTGACATGCCATTGTTGACCTCAAGTCATTCTGACCCATCATGTATAGGACCTTATCCATTTAAATACATAGAAGAGGGATGGGCAGGATGCAGGCTTAATGTGTAAATATTTGAAATAGGGGCACTCTTCACATACCTGGAACCTAATTGTAAATATAGGGGATTTGAACTCAGACTTTCAAGCACCCTTCAACTATCCATACTATCTCACACCAGTGATACACATGATTACATACATGTAGAAAAGATAAATAATCACCAATTTATGTATTTCATGCTAAACCAGCATTCATCAATTGGTCCAGATTATCATCTCCCATGCATACATAATCAGTGCTCACTTTATATTAAGACAGCAAATCTTCATTTCACTCCAAACTCTAACTCTTCAGCCATCCATACCATTGAAAATCTGATGATGGATAGTTGAAGAGTGTTTGAAAGTCTGAGTTTAAATCCTCTATATTTACAATTAGGCTCCAGGTATGTGAAGAGTGATTGTATTTCAAATATTTACACATTAAGCCTGCATCCTGTTCCTATACATGAGGGGTCAGAATGGCTTGAGGTCAACATGGGCATGGCAATAATATTGGCATCAGCATGGGATTTGGGCTTTTCATCATCAAATTTTCATTGATATAAATTGCTGAAGAGTTGGAGTGGATTGAAGCCTGTCCATTAAAGTATGAATATTTGCTATCTTAATATAAACTGAGCACTGATTATATATGTGTGTGGGAGTGGTATGAGGTAGTATGGATAGTTGAAGGGTGCTTGAAAGTGAGTTCAAATCTCCTATGTGAAGAGTGCCTGTATTTCAAATATTTATAAAGTTAAAACTTAAGTTTGTAAAAAGAAAAAGATAATAGATTCTACATTTTAACTAAGTTAAAAGGTGGAAATGACATTTTAGAAAAAGTAATTAAAATCCTTATAAACAAATTACTAGTTTATGTTTAAGGAGATAAATAATTAAAATAATTTAATTAAAAATACATTCCCTTTCAAAAATAAGAATTTGCAAATAGGGTATTGGACAAATAAATTCTGACCTCAGTAAAATTAATGGAGTTATTTATAGCCAATAAATCAGAGAATCCACACTATAAGAGATGGATCTGAATTTTACTGGTAAAATAACTCCAATATTTGCATCTTAATTTTGAACAGCTCAAGATTTAATTCATCCTATAATTTTGAAATGTGTACAATTCTGCATAAATTAATTCTTGTCTGCTTCCACTATTTGTTGTGTACTGTTATTCTGCAAATTGAATAATTAATCTACTAGTTCCACCCACATTTACAGTGCAGGAGTAGAGAAACTATTATCTGCCTTGCTCTGTCAAGATAGCAGAGGGCAGGCTGAAAAACCCATCACCGAGTCCTGAGAACGCAACTGCTGCAACAGAAAAAACCAACCAAATGTGTGTCCACTACGAATCCATCTGTGATAGTCCAATGTCCAAAGCTAACAAAAGAACCAGCTATTAAACCAGGAAGAAGCCACTGCCGATTCCCTCTAATCAAACCTGAACTGTGACTTAAAATTTTTCATTGTAGCTATGATAAAGAATCAATGTCACTATACTTAAGTACAGAATGTGGACCATGACAACCAAGAGAATAAGTATAAACTTTAAACTCATATTTAGTCAATTATTGTCTCCACTTTAATGGAATATGTTAATGAATAGTTACATAATTAATCTGTTTACAAGCAGGTATGGCAAAAGATGGTGGTTTGCTCTATTTTTATGTCATAATCTAGTTGGCAATAAATATATAAAAATTAATCTATAATGACAATTAGCTTATAATCGAGATCTCTTGCCATGCTACTAAATATTGGTATGTTCATCAGTTATTTCCACTTTAGTTAATACTATTATGTTAAATCAATAAAATTTTAAAATTATGAATGGGAGGCAGGCCTGCTGCATAGACAATTTAGATTAAGGTTCTCTTAAGTAGATGTCAGTTTTAGTTAACTAGTCTTATACTTGAATTATTATGATTGATAACGATATGGCTGTGCATTTGAAACTCATTCTTATGTAATGCATTAGTATTAGATGATTGTAATGTCATTTGCATTTGCTGATCCTTTACAATCATTATCTTATTTAAACAGTGATGTGCAGTAGATGATCAATTCCTACAAATGCCTTTTTTTTTCATACATATCATAGTGATACTTATACAACTGCCAGTCACTGTATGCTATTTACACAGTAGGTGATTAATTCCTACCGTAGGCATTATCACATGTATTTGTCTTTATATAAATACCATTGTAGTACAGATGTGATTCCCTGTAGTTTACAATTATTTTATTATTTATCATGGTCTGGAATTGATTGCAGCAGTTATTTAGTAAGCATGTATGATAATTGAAAGCACTTAGCTGTCTGTGCAGTAGATTGGAATCTATTCAGACAATTAATGTTAATAATATTCTACATTAATAGTATTAAATAGGAATTATTTCAAAATATTGAATGGTTATACCACTGTATACTATATCTGTGCATAAGTTAAAATAATAATTAGAAAAGTTTATTCATCATGAATTAAGATATGAATTAATTAACTGAAATCATATCAGTATATGTTTGTGTTGTATATATGTGAATAAATAGGGTTGTCTCGTTATTTTTGATTATCATCTTTATTTTCAATCAATAACTTAGGTAAATAGTTAAGAATCTGTTTTCTACAGCTATAAAGGAAAAAGTTGGTATTCTGTGATGTCAGAATGTGAGATGCATGTGTGGATTGCCCTCAAATGATTTTCATGTGGGTTGTGCAATTTTGACAGTTACAGTATAAAAATTAAAATATCATAGAGCTTATTTAAAATGTAGTCTTATCTCTCCTAAACTTTAATATCTGGACTGCATAATATCAATGCACTCAAGCACACTTAAGTTTTATATTTATCATTGCATTTTTAATGGAGATAACATTTTAAGAAATGAATGATATGTACAGGGAATATATTTTTTACTCTTGGTTCCACTTATGATGATCTAATGAAGAAATTGAGATAACTAACCTATGTTGAGCTTTTTGATTTAGTTAGCAATATTTATGTGAACAAACTTTGCTATTTCATAATTTTTGATATATCATCTTTTTATATGCACGGGATGTTATTTTGATCTTGCCAACTATTTGATTTTTTTTCACTTCAGAAAGAATCGTAATTTGTTTTCTCCTTGAAGTATAAATATTTACACAAAAACTGATAATGATTTAAACTACCTAATTTATGAATGATTGCAATGTATTCCATTTCACTATGCATCAGAATACTATAACAAAATGGTACTACTTGATCTAAATCAGTGTTATTAATTTTTTTTTTTTTTTTTTTTGGCATTTTAATTTTAGAACTAGGAATTACAAGTTTTATTGAACCCACATTATCAAAGATGTCATATTAAAAGTGTTGTTTAAATTGTAGTTATTTCTCTCATAAAGTATATTTGTAATCTTACAAAAAGTTTATTTACAAACTTATTTTAAGATAAACAAATAAATGCAAATATAAAGCGAGCGCTTGATTCAGTAATAGGACTAACAAAGTTTAATCCTTATTACTTAATCAAATATCATAGTCAGTTAGATTTTAAAAAAAAAAAACATTAATGTGAATTACTATTTTTTTATTTCATCAGTTAAGATGTTTGTTTGCTAAATGTTAATGCTTGTTTTTCACATTATTGAATTAGTATTGTTATTTCATTATTTATTAAATGTAATAAAGCATGACCAAAATTCATAAATTAATGATCAGATTAAACATAATTCATGAACATATACCTTGATTCTAAAATACACATAGTATTTAGTTAATAGTGTTTCTTTTTGTTTTATTTTGAAAATTTTTGTAATAATAGTAATAATGTTTTTTTTAAAAAATATTTGTATATTAAAAATTCAAAATTTTTGCAATTCAATTTTAATTTTTTATTTTGTTTAGAAAAAGCATTTTAACACTTTTGAAAGCTGTATCTGATCATATCCCTGGCATGGTCTACATTACTGGTATGTTCAAATTTATAAAGCATAATGTGTTTTATTTCAGTTGCACTTTTAGTAAAAACATTAATGTTTACTAATAATCAAAGTTGAAATCATTTATCTTCTTTTTTTTTAAAGATGTTTTCACTTGCGTGTTTAAAGGGGTTGTAGTGAGATAGCAAATGTTCAATATATCTTACATATTTCTTCTGGGATTCCAAAAAAGAAATTGAATTAAAAATAAAATGTCTTCTTAAATGAAATCCCCCCTAATTAAATGTAACTATTTTATTAACTCAACTCTATAATCTTGACTTGCTGTAATTTAAATTTAATGTCTCTGCTCTAATTATGTCTGTTTTAAATATCAATGCAAAACTTTTCCCTTAAAGCGGTTTAGAAAGATATTTATTATTTACATATGAATGTATTTTTTAAAGATTTATAAATGTCTGATTTCAAATGATATCTATATGCCAATTTGTTCCATCTCGACAAAATTTTTATAATTAAATAATTTTGCTTCCTATTTCCCGACCAACGTCTGTCGGTAAATAAATAACTTTTTTGGCTCTAAATGATTGTTATTTGGAGCATCCTTTTTGTCGAGGCGAAATAATTTTGTTTACTTTATATATTTTGAAAATATTTGATGCGTATACGGTTTAGTTTTGGGGAAGATGCCAGGTCAAGTATAAAATTTTATTTAATTATATTATTTCATTTTAAAAGAACGAAAGGGAGGGGGGTTTAGAAAGTTTCCTCCTGCTAAATAGTAAGAGAGAGTGTAAAATGTTAAATTTAAAATAT
This sequence comes from Epiperipatus broadwayi, assembly GCA_028023455.1. NCBI lineage: Eukaryota > Metazoa > Onychophora > Udeonychophora > Euonychophora > Peripatidae > Epiperipatus > Epiperipatus broadwayi. Next base: position 1,956,889 of record JAQFVV010006404.1, read on the forward strand.
TGGTGGGTTTTGTTTTGAAGGGAGAGACGTGTCACCCAGAGAAATGATATACATAATAATATTTAGGCTTATTTTGTGTTGATCCGATCTTAGTCAATCCTTATAATATCAGTATAATCTTTCATGGCTCAGTATAATTTTTATATAATAAGTTTAAAGTCTATTTTTCCAGTATTTGTATTTTGCCTCACCAGCACTTTGCTTGATCGCCTGTTTTGTCTTTTGATTGCTGTATCAGAATTATAACACGTGATCTATTCATGGGCTAAAAATGTAGGTCAGGATATGAAAGACTAAATTAGGAAGATCCGGGATAAGCTGAGCTTAGCAAGTCTTAGCAATTCCCGATCTTTCACCTGAAATATCTTGAGGTTTTTTAATTGCGCAGACCATTCGTCTTTATTTCTTGGCATCGCTAGAATGGGGCAGGGGAATTGAGTCTGTGCTGGTGATGTCATGTCAAATGTTGGATCTGATTAGTTCTTTTGTTTCTGAGCACATCATGAAGGGTTGCTGACGGTCTGATCATATTTATGTTTTACTATCAGTGAAGTATTTAGTTGTGAATATTGCGATCCACTTACAATTAAGCATGTCACTCTCTTTGAAGCCAATTCCTAAAAATATGATCAGATTATTTCTCTCTTAGAATAATTTTTACATGTATTAAAGTTGCTCAAAATAGGACTGTTAAATATTTGTTTCTTATATCACATACTTGAGTGGGCATCTACCATAGAACTTTAATTGTTTTATCTGTTTAAATTGGCATATAAACTATACTGTTCCCTTACACGAGGCATAATAAGTGATATGATCGAAATTGATGTTAACAATCAATGAAATAAATCAACGAGATATTAAAGAATTATAGAGATGTTTTTATTAAATATATATGTGAATTTAATCTACCTGTAGTTCATTTCCATTAATTTTATTCTAAAATTAGCATTTATATTTAATTATTGTGCTGCTATCTGATGACTCAAGGTCACATACATATCATTCCTATTTTGAAGTTCATGAATAGGTGTAATTAGGATAAATGTTAGAGTCGTGCATTAGAATTAGTCAAGGCTCGTGCTCCACTATTGATGTTGCCGGTCGGAGTTTAGAGAAGATTAATTGCTTGCCTCGAAAATGTTGTTAATTAGTTGGTAGATTTAGAGAGTGGGTAAACAGGGCAGAATCCATAAATATTTTTGATCTTTGATCTCGCATATAGTTGGATTCGAGGTACTTTTACCCAGGCTGTGAATCATGTTGAGTTAATATGCAATTTCGACTGGTACAATATATAATAACAATAATAATACCAAAAAAAAAATATTTTCTGCAAATATTGATTTTTGCTCTTTTCAATGTCTTGAAACTATTTTATAATTTCAGTCTACATCTATCACATGATCACCATTTCTTATGCTTGCTCATAACTGTTATTAAAACAGACAAAACTCTCCATACATTAGTGCCACTCAGTGCAAGTCAAAGTAATCAATGGATGCCAGAAGGCTTGTGCATAAAATCCCTATCTAGTATCTACTCATCCAATAATCCCAGACTAGTTTTTAGCTTGTGGCTTTTGTCAGTGAGGATCCTAAGATCTAGGTGCAATGCTCTCAGATCCAAGGCTCCCCTCTGACAAAAGTCACAAGCTAGAAACTAGTCTGGGGATATTGGATGAGTAGGCACTAGATAAGGATTTTATGCACAAGCCTTCTGGCATCCATTGATTACTCTGGCTTGCACTGAGTGGCACTACTATATGGAGAATTTTGCCTGTTTCAATCTACATTGCATACATATTAACATCTATCTCTTTTATATAAAATTAATTGTTATAACAATAATACAATATGTGCAAGGAACAGAAAAAAACTCTGTATATATACTATATATAGATGTGATAATATGTTGGACTATTTCCATAATCTATTAGTAAATGTTGAATGTATAGAAAATTTTAAACTTTTCCAATACAAACAACTTGTTAGTAATAACACACAAATAGACAAACACAGGTTAGTAATTACATTCTCAGCTCTCTTGGAGGAAATAGGAGGTTTTATTTGTAAATGCTTAGGAATAATCCCTTATTTACATAAGAAACTTAAATGAAATTTTCTACTTTAGCATTTTAGACATAATTTTTTATAATATTTAGACTTCAATGTAGCATTACTAACAAGTAAGTTGTTTATACTTGAAAAGTTTAAATAAAATTTAAAATTTTCTATACATTCAACATTTACTGATAGATGATAGAACATATTATACCATCATCACATAACTTCAGACAAATACTGATATAGTATATAATTTATAATTAATTAATTATCAGTTAATTGATCATGTGATTTGTATAATTAAAAACTTAAGAAGGTTAATAGAGATGAAAGTCGGGTCGATAATATTAAAATATAATTATCATTAGTAGTTTATTTCAATCGTATTTAGATTGATTATTTTATTTAACTATATAATTTTTCATTCCTTCATCATTAGCCAAGTATTAGTTTAATTAATTGATGTTTTATATATATTTATACAATTATGTTTGTTGTAAGTGATATAATTGATTTCATATATCTTTTCTATTAAGTTCTTTAATATAGTTCAACAATTTTATATTTTTTACACAATCTATTTTATGACCATATTTTAAATAATGACTATATAAAGCAGATTTATTATCTCTTCTATTAATTGTATTATTATGTTCATTTGCTCTTTCATCTAATTGTTTCCACATATGTCCATAGTAAACCATACTGCAATTTCCACAATTTATTTTATATACAATTTCTTTTTTATATTTCATATCATCTCTTATTTTTTCATTCCCTATGAATTTGTAAGATTTTTATTATCTGACCATTCTCTGTGAATGCTTTTATCAATATAATTTTTATTTTTTAGTAATGTAGATAAAAATTTAGGAAAGTATAAACATTTTATCCATTTTTTTATTAGAGCTGCTATTATTATTTATAATAGAATTATTATTTAAATTAGGTGGTTTATAATTAAAAAGTATGTTTTCAATACTCTTAAGAATTAATTGTTATTAATATATGCTTTTTGTTATACATCTCTTTAATGCATAAACTTATCTTTGCCTGATAACATCATGCAAACAACAATTATATATATGTATGTACATTGGTTGTCAATTTTTTAATTTAAAATTGCTTATTAAAAGTTATAATTGAATTGGTACAAATTTAACTGCTTGTTGGTGATCAATTTTAAATATGAATCTTTCTCAAAAAGAAAAATTAAGCTTATATTTAAGTTTTTATTTAGGTCAAAGATAAGATGGCTTCTCTTATCTTTATAAAGTTTATCTTGTGTTTGGGTTTGAGTGTCTCCTCTGTAATGAACATGGCATTGTTATTATAAAATCAGTAAGACACATGTTAGAAAGATAAAATTATTTCTCATTGAATGAAATATTGTTTTTATATTTCTCATATTGTCTGCAGAATATTCAATTATGTTTATTCATTTGTTGAAGCATAACATTTTATATAAATACAGTGGGTTTGAAAATTATCAGTTAGACTTAATTTATTCTCAAACTTTTGTCACAACTGTCACTAATTAAGTTATGAAAAAGTTTGCTTTAACAGTTTATTGGATGATAATGATTTTGTTCAGAGCTAGTGCCAGAATATTTTGCACCCTATGAAAGACCAGTTATTTGCACCTCCTCCTTCCTTCCATAAAATGCCAACATTGATTTTCATGAACAAATATTTTGTAGAAAAACTAAAAAGCACAAAACTGATTATCTTTTGTAAAAACAACTAATTTGTATACAAATATACTTATTGTGTTCCTCATTGACTTTGCAAGACACTGCATAGTTTTCCTAATGATAGTGCAGCTAGGACTGTGGTCTTATTTGGAGAAGTTTGTTGTAATTTATGATGAAAGTATATATCAAAACTAAGCTTAATATGATTTTTCTAACTTAAATTTAATGTCTCTATTAACTATAATAATTCACTCTGCAACTTTCCAGTTATCTTTGCAAGTATAGATAATCAATGGACATCAGATGGTAGTTGCTAATCAGATCTCCAGATTAATTTTATGGCTATTGGCTTTCATTTGCAAATCATAAGGGCTTCTTTACAATAGGGTATAACATATAGGTACTGATTTAGAAACAGTCACTTATAGAGATGCATAAGTATATTATTTTTGATTCAAAGATTGAAACTTTTAATTTATTAATTTGAATATTATAGAGTTAAGATTTTTACTAAATGGATGTGTATAATCTAGTATTTTGCTTGGCACCAAATTTAATGTTGATTGATTATTCAGTAGAGTATAATGTGTTAAATGTAAGTCTTGAGATGTTTTGAAACTTTATATATATAAATATAGCATCCTTTTAACCATTAATATCAAAAGGGCCTACAGTTAACGTATAACCAAAACCATAAAATATTTAGTTGCTGAATTGGTCTAACTTATATACTTGGCAAACTGATTGGTTTGCATGCAAAACTGTAAGACTGTTCGAATCTTCTAAAGTAATAAAAGTAAGGGATGGATATGTATAAGCCAATGCTCTTCATGGTTGAATACCAATATGTACAAACTAGTCTGGAGATCATCTAGAGTCTATTGATTTCCATGATGTAGAGTGAAATTTTAAAAAGACTGGTGAATGATTGGGTTACAGATAGAGGTGGTGAGACCATCTATCCGAACTCAAATGATGGATAAGTTTAAAACAGAATGAAGAGAATGTTTTTATTTTTTTTTTAAAAAATATTATTTTATAACTCAAGTACATGTTAATTTATTATCTTCTCTTTTTAAATTAGGTGCTCTACTAATGATGAATAGAATGAGTCAGCATCCATGTAAAGACATGTTTACGATATAACAATGTGAGATTCTAGAATAATATTTTTAGAGGATGATAAGCAATAGCAAATTATTACCAAATAATGATCAAATGTTATTGAGTGACATACATATATACATAATGTAAATGCATAAGCATTCAATAAAATACAGCACAATCATTTTCTTCTAGTATATTTATTTACCTTTCTTTGTAATAGAAAATATCTGTGTTAGTTTTATATGTCTTATTTAAATTTATAGTTTTTATCAATTTAATTACATTTGATTGCTTTAACATTTTTATTAATTAATTTGCCACTTTTACGTAAAGCTATATCTTCATGTATATTATTGTTTCCTTAATTATTGTATTTTTTTCTGTATGATATTATGATGTAATATTTGCATATCTATCCTAAAATGTTAATGATTTTTTTTTTGTTTCTATTATGTCTTTATTATACAGTTTATTTCATTTTAAAAGAAATTTTTAACATTAAAAAAGTATACATATTTATACCAATAGTAAGCTGTCCATTGTAAATTTGTAATATTTATTTGTATTATTAAATTATGATTATTATAATGTTAATATATATATAATTATGGTCTTATCTATTTATTTAGGACCTCTGATTGAATATCTACCTATCTGGCAGCAGATTTATTTCTATAATTGGTCTACTTGATCATATCTCCAGAACACATGGGATTCTTAAGATTTTATTCTTCGCAACGACAACAGTTATATTTGTTCACCATATATCAAATTATGTATTGGAAAAATATATGTATATCAAACACATTTCAGAAATGTAATGATCAAGAAATATATAGCTTTTATAAATCAAAAATTTGCAAAATTTTGTGTTGCTAAATTATAACTGTCATATATCATTTCTGAGATTTTTTTTTATAAGAATACTACTTGATTATTTTATGGAGGGAGCATTTTGCAGTGTAGCTTAAAAGATATGTATATAAATAATCACTTGTAAATATTATAAATAACTATTTGATTCTCTAGTTTTCCCCCATTAATATATTAAAAATAAAATTATAATTTTCTCAATTGATGTATGCTTAATTTTTAAATCTTCATTATATTATTATTTTTAAAGATATTGGAACAATCGTTTTATAAAAGCATTTAAAAAAATTTGTAAAATTTATGTTTAATCGTTTATGTTGAATGCAGTTAGTGTGGTTACTATAGTTCCATTCAATTGTCTTCTTTTAACTAGAAGACAAACTACCTAGCATTCATGTCACAATGATTAGTAGGGCTATCAAGCATATAATTTTTATGGATGATCTTGTCATCTTCATCCCCTCCAAGAAATATCTACAACCACTTTTCTCAATTCTTGAAGAGTACAATTCTCATTTTAAACTTCAATTTAACCTTGCTAAATCATCCTCATGGAATATATGCTTTAGCAAGAGTTTTTTGTCTCTCTTTACTGCATCCCCACACAGTTTTCTTGGCTTTCTTATCAATAAATCAATAATTACCATGAGAATGCCAATCCAGAATTTCCTGTGCTCATGTATTGAAAAAATCATTATCTCCCTGTCCAAAGCATACTCGTCTCTTCATGCAAAAAATCTCTCTCTCAGCATCTTAAACTTTCCAAAAATCACATACTATATGTCATCATTAGATTCACCAATGGATTTAAGAGGAAGATAAATTTGCTTTGTTCCAAATTAATATGGAATTAAAAAGTTGTGGTGATCAGTGTTAGAAAACTGAATAGGCATGCCAAAGATAATGACCTCTCACTTCACTCAATTCCTTTTTTTTTTCAGAGAACATTTAGCTCAATATTTAAAGTTGTTTCTGTGTACCCTAATGCTATAAAATTTGTCCACACTATCCCTACTGATAAATCACTATCCAATAGTGATAAGTTTTTTCAATTTCTTATCAAATGTGTTGCTGCTCATTGACATGAATCAACATTTCATTTTTTAAAAAAATAATTTATTGGAAGGCCTACAACTTTCAGAAATGGTAAGTTTTTTCAATTTCTTATCAAATGTGTTGTTGCTCATCTTGACATGAATCAACATTCCATTTTTAAAAAAAATAATTTTTTGGCAGGCCTATAACTTTACTCATAATACTAATCAATCTCACCTAAGTCTCTGCTTAATCTCAATAATAAACAAATCATTTCAAAATTCAAATTCTGAAATCTAGAACCAAAATATGTAATTTCCTTATTAAAATCAATCTAGCTGTTCTGCCCACTAATTACTATTTATTGCAAAGAATGGCATATGCTAATATTGACCCTATCTGCTCACTATGTCATAAATCAGAAAAAAACAATTCATGATCTTTCATTCCAATGTTCAGGCCTTCTTAATATATTTCAGCAATCATCATTTTCATAGATAGTATGAAGCATGGTATCTTTTCCTCCATTAGAATCAGAAATTTTCATCATGTTCATCCTTTGGGTCCTGAGATGTCATTTTTGTTTTAACCCTACATCCAAGAAATTGCAGTCCCTGTTTTACAATCAGGTATCTAAAATTTAAATCAGAGATAAGGTGCTTGCTTCCCCTGATATATATCATGCCACATGGAGCCTCATTACTCTTCCCTTACCTTTGTAATAATAGGTTATTAACCAAAGGATATATATCAAGAATATCAATAGTCACATGATATAATTATGTTTTAGAAGTGTTGTTTGTAATATATAATTCCATTTGAAACTGGTTTTTTTAATAACAAGTAAATAATTTATATATATATACAATATGGATTATTCATACTTCTATATTGTCTAAGCTACAACATGTATATATATGTAATTACATTTAAAGTAATATAAACTATGTAACCATATACTTCACCAATAAACATTATGTTAAAAATAAAAAAGCCATATATGATCACATCTTTATTTTCTTTGTAATATCATTGTAGTTTTTTTTAAAAAAAATAAAGATCAGATTAACACCTCAAATAAGAAAATCTTAATATCAATAATTATTTCCTATAAACATATTTTCAAATCATAATTTTTTTCCCCCCCAAAATAAACTTTTTTACACTATAAATCAAATATGGAAGGTTATACAGAAATACATATCTCAATCGAGTATAGTACAAATACTTAATCCAGATTTACGTAGCGTGGACAATTTCCATGTATAATTTACAAGGAATTGAAACATTACACTAAATAAGGAAAGGTTAATAAGATTAACCAAAATGGTATTGTATACAAATACTTGTTGAGACTGTCTGTAATGGCTCTTCAAATAAAGCCTATATGGTTAACAATTTCAACCTGATGTGAAGATTATGAATAAAGCAAACCCAACAAGATATGAAGTACAAGATAAATAAATTACAGATCACAAATGGATAGAATATATATGGTTTATCTAGAGTTAGAAAGGCTAGATAAACCCGGCACAACATGTGCAATTTACAGAATGAATATATATTAAATATATAAGGATTAACAAATTTAAACAAGATAGCGTTACATTATACATAACTTATGAAAACTGTATTAGCTCACAATCCAAACCCACCGGGATATAAAATACAATATAAACAATCAGTGACAAAACTTACACTGTGAGTCAACATAATCTGAAAAACACACATACCTTTGACCAAATTCGGGTCATAATTAAGTGAGCTCCACCCAAAACAATTAGATAGTAAGGATTTCAATTTTGATTACATCAAGTATAAATTGAAGGTGTTGGTAGAAAATGATCCATCAATAATAATCAGCAAGTTAATTAGAAAACAGTAAAAACCAAATTTTACAATGTATGGTGCTCTTAAGCAAACCCATAATGGCCATGCAACCACTTGGCAAAGGTCAGTTTAATATATTATGGAGCCAGATAACTTGGGGAAGACCAATGGGTATCCTCAAAGCTTCAGTTGGCTTCAAGCTTGGTCTGCAAGCCATGGCAGGCAAGTTCTTATATCACTTTCCTTTGATTTATGAAGCAACATGAGGAATAGTTCTTCTTTAGCGCAGTCCAACAAATCTCTTTCAAATAAAACTCGGCATCTTATCATCTAGATAACAAAGTTTATAAATGTAGCCAGTCTGATAACACCAAAAACTCCCTTTTTGAAAATGGGTTAGCACAGGCCGAGTCAAGTCCCATAATTCTCTGTAGAACGATTCACATTGATTGAGTATATGGGCTATGGACTCATCTTGTTTTCTACACAGGACAAATAGGATCAATATTGTGTCCCCTCTGATGACAAAAAAACATACCAGTAGGCAGGGCCTCAAGGTTGACCTTCACTAAAAAGTCCACAAACTTAAGTTTGAGTTTTAAAAGTTGGTCAACCCTGTAAGTCAAGGGATCCCGACTGGAAGGAATTTCTCTGCTTTGGATTTTCCGATGTGGATCAACTGATAGGAATTCCAATAGGATAATTTCTCATGGAACTGGGGATGGTAGTGTTGTTGATCACCATCATCAACTGCTGTTACAACAAAATATTTTTCCTGGGAGGGGGGGCGATCCGTGGGATCTACTTTCTTTAAAGAAAGTGGACTTTCCATATTCACATTATCCTTGAAAATCTTAACTAGCACATTGTGGGTTGTTTGGTTCAGGAAAACTTTGATTGAATGAAGCTCTAATCTGTTAAGTGGTCTGGGCTTTTGCAGCAGCTTGAGGCTGATGACAGGGGTCCCCCCCCCCCAGCACAACTTTCTACATAACGGTTTTACCTTTTTGATAAAAACATTTGTTGGGGAAAAGCTGACCAAATAATAAATTATTTTGGGTAACACAACTGCAATAAGGAGTGTGACCTTTCCCAACAAAGAAAGATAGATTTTGGAAAGTGAATTTATCATGCCTTCCATTTTAGAGAGGAATTCTCAAATTCATTCCTCATAATAGATAGGGGAGGCAAGATGGAATCTGAGAAACTTCTGTGGGGAAGCTTTAAATCTACCTGAGATTTGCTTCCCTATCAAGATGGACCACATTGCAGATTTCGCTCCATTGACTCAGACCAAATTTGTGAGCGAATTGATCTAAAAGTTCCTCGAATCTAGTAAACTCATCTTGAGATGAGAGAAACACCACCACATCATCCATATAGGAAATGTGGTGAATGCTCTCTCTCAGCAAAGGAATGGCTATCCCAGGGAGGATCGTCTCAATGCATAACAGCAATGGGTTTACATAGGCTATAAAGAGGAGTGCACTTAGTGGCGATCCCTGAGGGATGGAAATAGAGGGCTGAAACCCTGGAGCAACTTCCATACTGTGAGATTTCGTGATTTTGAAGGTTCTGAATCATCTGAAGGTATGCCAATGGTACGTGGAGTCCAGTACACTAAGAAGCATGTCAATCCTGACAATCAATTGCTCTGGCAAAGTCGAATTGAACTGCAACTGGTTGGGACATTCTTTTTCTGAGAACATGATCAACCAGGAGGCGAAATCAACTGACAGCAGAGGCAGTTGAGCTTCCACTCTTGGCAAACTGATAAGATGATAACTTTCTAATGATATTTACTTGGATATCCTCTTTAATGAGGACTTCAATCGTCTTTATCAACAGCGGGACCATGGAAATTGGCCGGAGATTTTCCAACTCACGTGGCTCCTCAGGTTTCTTATTAAGAGGGACCATGGCAATTGAGCCAAATCCCAGCGATCTCGGCTGCCACCAACCAGGAAGTCAATAATTTTCTTAACAATAGGAACACTAAATGAACGTAGATGAAGCAACAGGAATTTGGGAATCCCATGCAGGCTAGGATGTGTCCTGTCAGGGAAGGAGTTGATTTTTAAAAAGAATTCTGGCCTCAGTGATTCTATGCTGGTCAGAATTCCCAGATACGAAAGTTTACAGAAATGAAATGCCAAGCGGTTGGAACTTGTTGGAGAAAACTCCCAAGTCCTGGCAAGCAAGGAAGAACCAGAGTAACCATTGCCCTGCATCTCAATCAACTGTAATGCCTTAGACCTTTTGCCAGAACCAATGGCCCACCTAAGATAGCCTCTGGTCCAGCAATATTGATGCAGGTATTGATGGGCCCGCTTAATTGAGACGATTCCAGCAATAGCTCTTTGTATAGATTTGTACTTTGACCTCAAAGCCATAATGCTCGGAATGTTTTGACCTTCATATGGCAGATTTTTAAGTTCATAGGTAATAGAGTCCAGCTCACCAAGTAGACGGACCGGACCCTTTAGATTTAACGGTACCATAATTAAATCAACTTGCTTAGGGACTTTGTAAAAATCTTCAAAGCTTCTTCCATGGGAAGTTAATAGTCTTTCTGTGGAAGATGTTGTAAGCTTCCCAAATCAATTAAGTTGTAACATTGGCTTTTGTCAACATACGTATTGTCCATGGCATTTCAACCAATGGTTGAATGGCATCCTTAGAGATGATTTTTACTTTCAGCACGTAATGTCAGAAAACATTGTGGGCCATAGATGTGCTTCCATTGATGAAGATAGGAAAGGAGAAAAGAATACAAGGTCAATCAGGGATTGGAGTGACTTAGTGTAAAACGAAAATGCATTATCAGCAAAGAAATATTTCTCACTAATTAAAGGTTGATTTATACATGGAATATACTTTGATTGAAAGGATTGATATGTGTGATAAAAGTCTCCAATAATTATAGTCTCAAACGGGCTTGTCCTAAGCACACAATCGAATTAATCATTCTGGCAACAATATCTGATAATTTAGCTAGAAACACATTTACCAGATTAAAAACCCATCCACGGTATTGGATAATCGCAATCAAGCAGTTTGAATCAATAAACAAAATTTTGAATAATGTGATTGGCAAATTTTTGTTGATAATGATTGCTACCTCTCCCGAGGCTGCATATGAGAAAGAGTAGTGAAAGTATCCGAAACTATGCATCATGTTTATTATATGGGAGTCTGACTGCACATGCAGTATCATCTCACAGAGACATAAAATCGTAATTTGCCATCAGAAATGTTTTTTAATTATTTTCCAGAAGGAAATTCAAAATGTAAATAGTACTTACATTTCTTTTTTATCTGTAGTTTCAAAATAAATTGTGGTTTAAGGAATCTGTTGAATAAAAAAAAAAGGAACTGAATGTTAAAATAGCCTTCAAATAGTCCACTGCATGATTTTAAAGTCTTTTCTAATAAAGAAGGCAATATTCACCAAACTTAACCATTTCTAGGTGGTATTTATTTTCTCAGTTTCCCATTCTTGTTTTATCTGTTAATTAAAATAGCTTTATACATTTCCCAATCAATATTAGATAGATAGTTGAATTAGCTATGTGCCAGTTTATTGGGGGTGGGGGTCTATGTCTGATAGAACTTTGACAAACTTTCAAATTTATCCAGCTAGGATTTGAACTAAAATCATAGCTGTGGTAGCAGACACACTATTACTTTATCCCGACTCCATTTTTAATAATAATTATATACTGGATGTAAAGAAATTATTAAAAATTTTATTTTCTTAAAAATAATATTTTTTTACATTATCTGATATAAAAGGCTTTATTTTTACAATGTAATGCTAAATATTAAAGATTATTCAAGTTTAACATATACAGTATCTATAAAAATGAAGATGTAATTAAACTTTATTTAGGAATTGGAAAGATACTATAAAGATGTAATTAAACTTTATTTAGGGATTGGAAAGATACTATAATTATTGGCTTGATCTTAGTGCTTTAATTGGTAAATCTTCCATAAGGCAAAGATAATAATGTACATATTTATGAATGCAAAAGATTATAAATATAGTATGTGGCAGTGAAAAGATTATTTGTTCTTTTTCCAAATCGATGCATGTGACATACCTGATCTATTTATATAAAGTTGTTAGCAACTCTGGATCATGAGTATGACATGAAATGTGATAGTGTGTTTCATACCTTTGTATGACACCCATAACAAAACTATCCTAACATTAAATTTTGTTTTAAATTGGGGAAAATTGCTATTGAAACATTTGAAATGATTCATCCTGCATATGACAGGAAGAGCATTGAAAATGACCACATCAAAGCAACTGAAAATGAAAAAAGATGCCAAAATTCTTTGAACTGATCACTGTATTTGTCAGATTTATTGAGGAAGTTGTCCATCCCATTTTAATGAAAGATTTGAAAAAAAAAAACAGAAGATAAGTGCATACTTTGGGCCTCGTGTTGACATTCAATGAAAAAAAAAACACTAGAATTGAATACTGCTGACACATATAAAGAATGTGATTATATATCTGTAATTTTTTGACAAACTTTATAACTAGTAATGATACTTAGTGTTTTCAATATGAGTCATCAAGCAAGTACCAGAATGTAGAATGAAAATGGCCACAAAGAAGGAAAATTTTAAAAATTGCAAAAACAAAAGAGCCAAAACATTATTTCTCTTTCTAAAAGCATATTTTATGACAGAAACATTCCTAAAGTTGAGATGATAAATGCTTGCTACTACTTGTTTTGCATCATTTTTGTCAAAATTTTGCACAAGTAATCAGAGTACTATGAACGTTTATTCTTGGTCATTGTTGGACTATAATGCACTAATTTATAGAGTTAAGATTGTGCATGACTTCTTGACCAAAAACAGCATTGAATCTGCTCTATTCTTATTTAGTTCCCACTGATTTTTGGCTATTTCCAAAATTAAAGTTGGCTTTGAAAGTAATATGTCATGGTTCAATTTAAGATAGTCAAAAGCTTGCAACAAAGTTTCTACTGATGATTCTAGCAGAGAATTTCAATATTGTTCAAACAGTTTTATGATCATTTCAAGGATACTATTTGAATAGCAATAATAAAAACAACAAATACACATTTCCTCAGTTAGCAAGGACAATTAGTTCCCCTAAATGCATCACATAAATGAAAGATCTTATATAAAAAGTAAGCAATAATAATGAGTTTCTGTAGGGAAAAAATAATTTGTTACTTAAAATTCAAAATATAAAAATTTGATTTAAAAAAAGCTTAAATTGAAAACAAGAAATTTAATGTGTAAATGATTACTGAAATTTTATAATATAAGTGATTAAATATATATATTGATGTTGTAATAGTGTATTTTTTTATAATAAAAGCTTCCATTATCTGGAAACATTACAAAACTATTGATTTAAAATTGAGTAAGTAAATGATATTTTTAACTTATGTTTAATAATTTTTGATCACAGAGTTGATTATTAAATGCATAATGCATGAAATCATTTTTTTCACTTTTTTTAAAAAAAAAAAATTTACAATTGTAATGATTAATACATTGTACAGGCTTAAACCTGCATTTATATATAATATATGTGGGATTCGAACTCAGACTTTCACACGACCCATTACTCTCAGTGCCATCTCATATTGCTGACCCACCTGTTCACCAACATGTTGAAAAGATAAATAATCACCAATATACGTATTTCATGCTAAACCAGCAATCATCAGTTGGTCTAGATTACTATCCTCACACATATAATATATAATCAGTGCTCAGCTGAGTTCGAATTGTAATGATTGTATATTATACTTATGATTAACATTTTTTGCCACAAGGAAAATAATGATTTTAACTCATAAAATGGATTACGTGAATATATTTAATCTAACATACATATTTTAAAATTTAATATTATATTTTGTTGTTACACATAATCAAAGTATGTCTTTGATTATTCATTATACTAAATGAAACTGGCATTTTTTTTTCTTTTGCTTTTATAGTTTTAATAATCTAAATCTTTGTCATAAATAAAAGGACTATCCTGCAAGAATATTGCTTGAAAATCAGATATAATACATTAATCATTTTAATTTCAAAATCAAAACATATATATATATATATATTGTATAATGAAAAACTCTGAACTGTATTGGACATTTTTAATGTCAATATTATCTATTTATTTTTGGTGAACATAGCTTTAATGAAATCACTATCCATGATATCATCAATCTTGCAAAATAGCTGCCATTTTGGAAAAAAAAAATGATGCTTGTTTTTAGGAATAACGTTTTGAAATTCATTTTAAAGATCATTATAGAAAATAACTGATTGTAAATGAAAATATTGGATACAAATTAGAATATCGATATGGCAAATATAGGTTCATCACTAATTGATTTGAAGATATAATTCCTTGTTTTTTATTTTGCATCTGTCACCTTTTTACTGGCATGCATTGTGTATATATTTTTTATTTTTGTGCAGCGTTTAGATAGAGAAGGTGTATTTGTTTGTTATTGTGTTTGTCTTGTGAAAATTACTTAAATATTAAAATTTTAATTTTTCTTAAAATCATTTTCATTGGCATCTTAGTTGTTAATAAACTTTAAGATTTATAATTATAAAAAATTGCTATTTTTCCCCCTAAAGATTTATTGTGCTTTATTTAGTATTATTCTTATTATTAATGAAAATCAATATTAATGAAGTTTCATCATCCAATTTCCTGTTTCCATTTATTGCATATGCTTTAACAATAAGATCAGTTTAATTTTTTATGTCTTAATACAAAATTCATTAAATATGATAAGTAGATGATTCACTATCTATTCACTGTCAAGAAAAGTCTTATAGATTTCCTGTTTAATTATATTACAAAAAAATGACATTATGAAGATATTAACATATAATATACGCATTGTGATATTTTTAGTCTAACAATATTTATGTATTGTAATCATACTCAGGCCACCACATAGGTCGCCAAAGAACACACCTGTGATCTTACTTTCAATTGGTCCTCAGCACCAACCCAAAGCAAGGCATACTGAAGGACAACAGGCTGGGACTCTAATAACTGAATTTTTATGAGTATAAGTCCTCTTATGGGCAAAATATATTATAACACAAATATCAATAATAAACGTCTCCGGTTCTTATTCAAATCCAAATCTCTGGTTTTTCTTTACATCTAAGGTTTTTATATTATTCAAATTTCAGGTTCTTATCTAATTCTATCTCTATTATTTTATCCACATCTCGGGGTTTTATTCATACTTGATACAATAAATAATTACTTGCTTAACACTTACGTACCATTAAATGAAATAATAACTTAGATTCTTATACACAAAATATATTTTATAATAACTTATTTTTAAAATAACAAAGTGAAAATAAAAAATATTCAAATATCTGAACACTTCAAGAACCCTTTCGCTAGTAATAAAAATACTCTCAAAATATTTAAGGTTCTTCTGTTATAACTTTTTCATCTCATATATCTTATGGGTAAATCTTATCAAAATATTTTAATGCTTAACCTAATCCCAAGAAAAATAAAAATAATGCAGTATTCAGAAAGAGTACTTTTTATGACACCCACCATATTAAGCATACTTGTAATAAAGACAAAGGAACATAATATTTTATTTTAAATAATACAGGCATAAAAAATAGTAAATGAATTGAATAAATAACTTTGGTACTGATACATATGACAATCCATCCCACTTGATGGTGTTGTTCCTCCAGCAATACACATCAATATAACATTACCGGGCTATTACATTTTCTTTAATATTTTAACAAATAAACAATACACAGAACACTCGTTAAAATTATGTTATTTTATTTTTGAAACTAATTACTTTTTTTTGGTTTTGTAATAAATGTTCCTTTATTTTAGCTTTTTTTAAAAATAACCAATATATTTTTCTTTTGTAAGAAATGTTCCTTTAGGCTAAGTTTTTTTTTTTTTTTTTTTTTTGGAAAGTAATTTAATATATTTGCAAAATGTTAGTTTGCTAACTTTTTTCACTAATGTTGATTTGATTATTTCAAACATAGTTTTATTTTTGGTTGATAAACAACACCTCAATAACCAATTTATTTTTGTTTGATAATAAATGTTTCTTTATTTTATTTTATTTTTTTTTTGGGGAGGGGGGACCGTAATTTAATATATTTGCAAAATCTTAGTTTGTTAAATTTTTTATGAATAATATTTATTTTATTACTTGAAACAATTTGATTTTTGGGTAGCCATTGAATCAGATACCATTACGGACAGAATATCTTCGATGGCAATAACTTATTTTGCATTCCATCTCATAGGTCCTACATTTCCTTACAACCATCTTCCCACTACTTACACTTGTCTTCTCTGTTGTTAGAATTCGTTTCTCTTGCAGAAAGGCCACAGCAGACACTTCTGTATTAAGCAATAGAGACAACTTGAATGAATACTTTTTTCACAAGTAGCCATTTTTTGACCAACGCAAGCTCACAAGGTATGAGACTTTAGATTCAGGTATGCCGAATTGCCACATTTTCTAATTTTAACACATTTGCAGGGGTGGCATTGGGTACAGTGTAACAATTTGGAGGACCTTATAGTAATTCATTTAGGTTTGAAAATAATTATACTGGTTCACTTTCCATCATTAAAATTATTCACACCCTATCATGATAAGTTAGCGTTATGTTAAGTGTCAGCATTCATACAGAGGGTAAACAACTCTTATCAGAGCTAACTAATACAGTAGGCTAAGTGTGAATTGTGACAGCAATTGATCGCAAAACATGCAGTATGCTGTTAGCCAAAAGACTCAATTGTTATCACTCAAAGCAATTGAGAAGTTGTGCCTGACAAATGGTATTTTCAACTACTTTTGGCTAGCAACAATGCCATGAAGTGGGATGGATTGTTATATGTATCAATACCATAATTTTAATGTGACTTTTGAAATGTACTCTTAAATTCAACAATGTTTGATATAATTTTATTAAATAGATTTTAAGTCACTCCAAAACTATCAATTTTTGCATTATAGCGAATTTATGGTCTTTTTAAACCTTAAAATGTACCGTAAGGTGCTGATTTGTTGTTGCTCATTTTGAGCCAAAGGGAGCATTTGACAAGAATTTTGATAGCTCCAAGTTCTTTGTTTTGATATTCAAAATGAAAATGTATATTTTAGAGTATTTTTTTGTATTTTTTTACATATTATAAATTATTTTGATAAAATATGCTGAAAATATAATTATTTTACAAAAATAGTTAAGATTTCGGTAAAAATTCTTTATTTTTACACAAATGTAAATTGAGAAAGAAATCAACAATGTATGCAGCATTTTCTAATAGGTTATGAACATTCTTTTTAGGTTCTCCACTATAGAATATTTTTATAATTATAAATAGAAATTTATTTTTGAAAAAACTTTTGTTCACTTTCATAATCTGACAAATTATTAATTTGCTTTTTACAAACGAATCTAATATTAAAAGATGAATATATTTTTACTGCTGATTCTGTAATTGAACCAATCAAAAGTTTAAAACTAATTCACTAGGCCAATAAAAAATTTTTTACTCTAAAAGTTAATGGTTTTCTGTTGACAATGTAATTGTTTATGAAGCTTGTGATATCCAGACATACAACTATTTAGTTCTCATTGGAATTTAAGAGCTTATTCATAATTCATGTCATTAACAAGAAAATGATTGTCCAATTGATTAGAAAGTTGAAGACTTTCTCGAATTATTTTTGCTGTGAAATGAACAGGTTCCACTTCTGTTTCATTATCTTTTTCTAAATCTTCTACAGTATCTAAATTTATTGCCAAACCTTTTTCCAACAGGCATTTAAAGTATGTAAAATATAATGTGTTTATATAAAATGAGGAAATCCCGATTTTAAGTGAAATATGAACTTCTTTCTTGCATAAAAGAAAACTGCATAAAAAGATATTAAGAAGAAACATGAATCGCACAACTTTAAGATTGCATTAAAAAAATCCACACAAAAGAGACCAGGTGTATATTTATTTAAAATAATAAAATTCAAGTAAAATATTTAGTTTATGAAACCAATTGTAAATTAATATACACTTAGTAATGTAACCGTGGAAACGGAGTGAGTGAGAGATAGGTAGATATTTAACAGGGTGCCAAATAGTAACTTTAAGAGAACAGCTGCTGTATCGATTCGATGGAGTCATAGATTTACAAATTATGAATTTATAAAAGAAGCAATTTGTTAACTTCTAAAATAAATTTAACTTCTGAAATATCTAGATTTAATTCTCTTCTTAAATTAAATGGTTTCTTAAATCAAGCCAGGCAAATTGTAACTCACAAAGGGGAATGGACTAACTTGGCTATCATATACTTGTAAATAGCAGTTCCACGAATCAAACAGCTGTTTTATATCTCATATAGAGCAAATAAAATACCAATCTCCTATAGCTTATGCTTAGGGTTCTATAATTCATTTGACTCACTCTCATAACACTTTAATGATCTCAATATTCCCTACATAAATCACTAACACCATAGTTACAATTAATTTATTTCTGATAATAACTTTTCTATACTCTCCTCTTCCATTATACTTTACTACCTGTAACTTCTCCACACTGTTGTATTGTCATGATCAGATATGCATGGAATAAACAGTCATCGATTTAATTAATCTTATCCGTGATTTATGAATTTGTTGACCAATGAATGTTATCCCAGCTATATAACTTAAGTGGACATATGCCTGATCTCTGAGCTAATATCTACTCTTCATCAACCAATAATAATAATAAACTTATAAATTACTAAACAGTTAACTAAATAGAATATCCTATCAACTTTAAATTTTGAACTAGACACTATCGACTGAGAGCGCATTCAAATATCAGGAGTGGGAAAAGGGATTTTATGTCACTCAAGATAATAGTCACAACACAATAAATTTACGAAAATGAAAATAATAATTTAAAAGTAAATCTTCCAGATGTTAAGCAAGTTATGAATGTTTTTTAAAGCAAATTTCGGATTTCTGAAAATATCAATTTAATAATCAAATTTTTGCAATGTGTGGAATAAACATTAAAATATTTATCTAAATTGCATATGATTAAGATTTCTGGATTTTATGGGTACCAAAACATTAAGACACGAAACCAAATTTAATTAACTCATAACATTTATTAATAAACAAAATATTTACAATCGCTACAGAGAATATTATCCCTCTTGTGCTTAATAAGACATTTCTACATGGCATGCCTCTATCAACCATAGCTTTACATGGACTTAAATAAAATATATATATCTCAACCAGTTATATTTTGCTGGTTTAGAAACGTTTCCCTGGAAGGCAAGTCTAAATAACTTTAACATAATAGCCCTTAAAATCAGCAAATTAAAAGTAACTTTTAATTCTATTTATCAAAAGAAATATATGCCTCTCAATGCTACTGACTTTACAAACCAAATATCAAATTGTTTCATTAATTTTTAACAGTCGCACCAATCTAATTAACCTTACAACTTTTAGTTACTCTTTTAAATTGTAGCTTGTCTGTTCGTTAGATACCTTAACTTTCTAATCTTAAACTAACTAATTATTCTAGAGATCAGACACACCCATATATACTCAATGCTTTCTATGTCCCAACATGAGTGATAAACTATTAATCTTACCATTCCTGCGATGACTTGCTTTCGTTAGAAGCCAGTTATGATGCACACTGCTTATTAAGGCTTTCAACATTAAGTTTTAATGATTATCGGTCTTACAAATGATGATGAGCAAAGCTTATCCAAGGCATTATACATCTAATTCCCGATTCACACTTAAGTTAAAAAGTGCACTGAAGTAGGTAATATACTTCAATAGGAATTACATAATCACCAATCATTAAATTAAATTCTCACACAAAGATATTGCTACAAAATATATATCTATAAGGAAAATAAAACTCCAAAGCAACACATCTGTGATGGCATGAACCTTGGGCACTCCTACTCTGAGGGCTATAAGATATGTTAGGTCTCAGTCGCTACACATAAATATGGGCATGCACTAATCACTGTAACTTAGAATATATCTGATGGAGAATATTGACAATGACGCTGGGGATACACACCCAATCTATTGCATTATTAAAATTATAATCATGAGAGAGCTACGTTCAACCCTTAAGGCATACCTTGAACAAACATGGTCATTCACAAACATCACTTAATCTCAAGTGTTTGAACTCTCACTAAATACTATATTGATGTATAAAACCAATAATGCAGCCATAGTCTACTATGGCTGAAATAAAAAATTATCGAAGCTTTAAATAATTACAAAATAAGAAACGTGCATCACTTTTCAACATATAACAATTATATTTAAATCTCTCATTATCCAGGACATAGCAATACCAAAACTTAATACTTCATAAGAAATAAAGCATTAATAATATCAATATTTACTTGTAAGCATATAAAAAATAATTATATATCCATGAACCTCTCATGTAAACATTTTAAACTTTCACACAGACAAGTTATTCATATTATGGTAGCATCGAAATTAAATTATAACGATATATAAAGAAGAAGGCATATTTTACCCTACTATAACAAATTTAATACTGGGTATATTCAGTAATATATTTTAAATAATAAACATTAAAATAAAATAGGCTTTCAATACACATAACAAATCAATGAATAATAGAATAAAGAGAAAAATTATACTTAAAAGTCTTTAGCACAGTCCATCGCTTACAATCTTTCCATTCACTGCGACAATGTAGCATGATCATCATCTGCCTTATGATCATTTCAAATTGATCTGCACATATTATAGATGCACACACATGACAGTATCTAAACATGAAAACACAAATTGTCATAATTTTTTGAATCAAGATTACTCAAAAATTGCACATTTGTTTAGTAGCATTTTTAAATTTAGAAAGCTCATATTTTTATGAAGCAGCTGAACTATTTCTTGGTATCCTCCATGGTTTACATATATTTTTGTTGTAAAGCATTCAATATTTAAAACAAAATCACTTAATCTAAAGTTGATTATCAAAATTACTCGTAAGTTTAACAGCACTCCAAGGAACTCAGCCTTTCCATGGTATGGTAAGTTTAGCAATTTCACTTTAGATATATCCAGCTCAGCATTTATTACTACAATAAATTTTACAATTTGATTTACAACTTTCACTTCAAACAAGAATCAGTTTTTTCTTGATGATAGAAAATGAAAATGTAGAATGCTGGGCCCACACTCTGAAATAGTTTTAACAAAAGTACAAAATTATAATTAATGTTTGCATTTGTTTTTTTCTTCACTTTCTTAAATAAAGCCATTCAAAATATTCTACATAACAAAACAGTCCTAACAAAATAATTATCAAAGAAAATTAATATCTGCAATATTTCATGTTGGGAAGATTGGAGAGTCCATTCCGGATGCACCATCCATTAACCAATCGTACAGAAATTTGCAATCTTTCATGATTGATTTCAGGAATGAAATGCATACCTGATTTAGAGATTTAGGTTCGTCGACATGCTTATAAAACTTAATACAATTTTACTTTTACTACCAGTTTTAAAATATTAAGTTTTAAACTTCTCTAGCGATAATTATAATAAAATTAGGAGTGTGTGGTGTAGATGACGTATTCATTACAGCCACTAAACATACCATCGCATATAATATACAAGAAATTCAACAACAACTATAGCTACTTTGAACAGAAAGAACCATAAATTACTCCATGATTATAAAGCCCCTCAAAATTAGGCTTTATCCACACTAATTCCAATTCCCCAAGCTCTCACAAATTTACAGGCCTAAATGCGTTCTTATATAGAAATATGCAAAATCAAATCAGACAGAAGACAACATCTACCTTTACACCAAGGATTTACTACAAGCAGGATTCAAACGCAATACCATTATTAACAATTCTACAAGAAAATTTCAAACAACAATAAAGATCTCAACATTCCATATATTACCCTCCCACACATCCCTAAAATTTCTAACCAACCGATTAAAGCCTTGTCTGACAAATTTAAAATCAGTTTTCGTACACCCCCTGCACTAATCACCTTATTAACTCCAAAGACAAGATTGACCTCTCTCAAACCCTACATGTTGTTTATAGCATCTCATGTCCTCAACCCGGATGCCGAGCCATTTACTATGGTGAGATCAAAGCCAGTATAATTAACAGAACTGCTTAACATAGACATACATACAATAGAGCACAGTAAAATAATGACAATTCATCAATATTTTTAGAACATTCAAAAAAGACTGGTCATTCATTTGAACAATCTAACCCAAAAATATTATGCATAGAGAAAAACGACAGCAAACAGAAAATTAAAGAGGCATATTTTATTACTGGTAATAAAAACTCCATCAACAGATATGACACCTGCTTCAATATCTCCAAATGCTGGGCTACATAAAGAATTTGCATGTATTATGCATATTGTCATTAACACTTTCTGAACTTTTTATTATTATTGGTATGAATATGAGGCAACTCGCCTCGAAAGCGCTAAGCTGCTGATTATTTTATAGTCTTATAATTTGTACTTGTTATAGTTTCTCTCTCCAATGCTTCACATGCTCCTAATTTTATTTTATTACCAATTTTAACAAAATATTAGGTCAGAAACTGAAAAAACCCAAAGAATACCAAGAACCACCAGAACAAAATTGTTACCAACAATAACTGAACAACAGAACCCCTATCAAATTGTGTTGCCCTTTTATAATCTTCAGTTGTCACTCATCTTCAAACCTACCTCCTTGATTATTTACTCTTGGTATTAAATTTTGATGGGTTATTACACCCAATTTTGATATTAATTATTCATACTACTAAATGATCATGTGGTTTACTTGAAAATTTCCCTGTTTTAAATTGTATAAAAAAAAAATCAGGAAACAATTGTAACAAACTGAAATAGATTTTTATAATTTATAATAATAAGTTTAATTTCACTTAAAATTTATGACTGAATATTATCAAATATTTATTTGAAATAGTCCTTTCAGTTTGCTTTCAAATGACACATTACACAAGACAAGAAAATTTATAGTTGTTCCAATAAATAAAATTTCCTTTATACTATCATGCACACTTGCATACTAATAGCCTTTCTAGCTAACTATGGGAATTATAGCTAGCACTAAACCTATTAACAATATTAAATTTTACAGATTTAATCATGAATGATTACAGAATTGTAAAAGACTAGTAGCAAGCTAAAATTTATGACATAAATTGACATCGATCTCTTTTATCTACATTATTTTACCAAATAAATATTACTTGTCAATCTAGCCCTCCTCTACTTTTCAAATATTATACTCAATCTCAACAGTTGCATTTAAATTTACTGTGTGTTAGACTCTAAACTACCTTTACACATCTAAATCAACTTGTACATTAATTTTTCTTTAAAGACTCGACAGCTACAATTTCTTTATACATTTACCACAAGCTTTCCAATCCCCATGATTAGTCTAAACTACTGTTATTTGTGAATTCTTTAATTTACTAGATTTCTTCTGTGAGAACATTTTTTTTCTTTATTAAAATCTGACATGAATTCAGCTAGCTTTGGCCAAAGCTAAATATTACAGTACATAAGTAATTCATTCCATAAGTTTTTATTTGTTCTGATTTATGCATATGCCAAACAAAATTATAAACTGTTGTTGCTATATTGTTTTAAAATGTATTTTTTTTTTATAATTATATATTTATGAGCATCAATATCTTATAAAACATATTTTTAATAATATTTAAAACAATGAATACTTTGGAATTAACAATTTCATGATAAATGTGTATTTTGCTGCCAACAAATGCAATTTTTTTTAGATATTATTGACAATATATAAAAATAAAGGCATTAGCAAAGTTTTATTTAAGGATGCTACATATTTTTTTTAAAAATACAATGGCAAATTCATAAAACCAATTCAATATGTTCTTCACCTTGCTGAATGTGATACTATAGAATCCATTACTGTAAAGTCATACCTTCATTGGAGTGAACATGTAAAGCAAATGAACAAGGCAAGACTTTTTAAAAAGGTTTCTTGGGAATTTGAGTATGGTTTTTGTTATAGATCCCATCTATATTATAAAATTTATTTTAAAGATATGTGGTATTGTTATTTCTCTCAGGAAGATATGGTAGGAAATAGAATGCATTGGAGAGCTACAATTAGATATGCTGTTTAAGAATTTTAAAAAGTTTTCTGCTGAAAACATAACATGGCTATTGTGTTCATTGGCGAGAAGGGGAGGATATAATCCCTGATGTGTCAGTGAAAAATAATTAAATTAACACAGACTATGCTAAAACTATAAATAAAACAATACAATCAATAATAATAAATTAATGATGATAATTTATCCCATTAAGTTTTTGGATTCCAATTGAATATTTTTTATGCGTGCAAATATTTTATTTCACACATTGCAAATATCTAAGCAGTTTATTATCGTTTAGTTATTTGTTTACACTTCTAATTAAAGTCTATAAAGCATTTCCCTTTTCATTTTATCAGTATACAATTTACTAATAGTGTCTTTGTTCAGCACTATCGTTTTTCCTTTTCAAGGGTGCATTAGTTAACTCTCAGCAGCGGTTTCTTTCTCTTGATTGTTTAACTTCTGCTAAAAATCTCTAAATCTTTTTATTAGCTATGCTAATTTATATAATTAGCATTTATAAGGGTTTTTTTTTTTTACAATACATTTTCTAGAATGATCTTTCAGAAGAAAAAAATACCTGTACTGTCATTGATTAATTAAAACTTTTATTTACACAAATTATAAATGCATATACCATCAGTGCATCTCTCCTCACTCTAGAAAATAATCCCTATATTTAGCAAGCTTTCTTTGATTTTTCTGACATTGGGACTAAAAGTATTTTTGTTCTCATCTCTATCTGTATTTACATCAGTTGGTTGTTCAGATCTTGATAATTGTTCATCGTTACTTAGATCAACAACATCTTGATCTGCTTTAACTTCATTTCCTGTATTCCATTTAGTAGACAATACATCACCATTTCTCAAATAGAGGGAATATCATATTCTTCATTTATCAAAATTTTGATTTAGGATTTGCTGCTTCAGATTTATCATTAAACACAATTGACATATCAGAGAATCGCTCATGTAAATGATTTATATGGCTTCTGACATGCAATCCATTTTCAAGTTTAATCACTCTTATAACTTCATATAATTTTTCAACTATTGTACCTGGGATTCATTTCTTTTTTAATAGATCTCTAACCCATATTGCTTCACCAACCTTAAATTTTGCAATGTTTGTATTGTACATTTCTTAATCAGATGTACTTTTCTCTGATTTGTTTTTAATCAATAAAAGCTTCAATAAGTGTGTATGACATTTTCTACCAAAGAGCAATTCTGCAGGCATTTTATTGTTTGAAGTACTTGGGATAAAATGTGGGTAGAACATAACTCCTATCAGTGCATCTTTCATATCAATAACTTTTATTTTCCTTAATGCAGATTTTAAGCTTTACACTGTCTTTTCTACAAGTCCATTGGTGGTTAGATAGTAAGAACATGATATTAGGTATGCCTTTATCTGCTAAATAGTTTTCAAAATCAACAGGGGAATTCTATCCCATTATCAGATACAGGGATCTCAGGATTATATTCAGTATTTGTTGTTTCAAAGCTTATATTCAGCTCATCAGAAATATGAACCTACTATTATTAACATTAGATATCCATTCATACATCCTGCATAATCTTTATGAATACATTCCCAGAGTTTTTTAGCCTCTATCTTGGTAAATCAGCTGCAGATTGGCAATCATGGCAGGTTTTTACCATCTGTTCAATTTCACTATTTTCATTCATCTCACATATGAACATGCAATTATCTTTATCCATGCTATTCCTGGATGTCCTTTATGTAACAGTTTTAACACTTATTCACATCCTTCTAATGGTATAAGTACCCAATCAGTCATCAAGATATCTTAATTATAGACTGACAAACTTTTTTTTGAAGTGGCAATTTCTTTTACGGCTCTCACTTTTTCAGGATTGGAAAAATTGTCATCCTTATCTATTATATGTCCAGAAATTTTATCTCCAAAGTTGCCCAAATACCCTTGGCAGTATTTAAGCTTGCTCCCACTTTATTTAGCTTCAAGCACATTTCCACTACTCATCTTTCCAGATTTTCTTCCGATTGGGCAGATGATTAATATATTGTCTAAATTTGACATAAATTCACATTGTCTAGCTGATGTTCACAGTATAAGATTGTAGTCTTCATGGTGTTCATGAGATAATTGCTTTCTCTTTTTGAAGTACAAATGAGCCATTGCTTTATTACCACTATCTGAAAATATATGGTAAATTTTCTATTAGTTCCCTCAATGGTATATTCTCTGGAATCTTGGGATCACACAATTGCTAGCTATTTGTAGGACATCAATAGTGGTAAAAAAAAAAACAGTGTTGAAACTTTAATCTTCTTCAATTCTACTTATCCTCACATTATGGTTGATATGTTCAACATAAATTCCACAATGACGAATTATATCAATTCTCACAGATTTCACTTGGAAGCTGCTTTTTTTTTAATAGGTAGTGCTTTGTGTTTAATTTTTTTATACAGTTTTTCTTAAGCTTAATATTTAATACTGGTAAAAAACAGTGTTGAAACTTTAATCTTCTTCAATTGTACTTACCTTCATATAGTGGTCAATGTGTTTAACATATATTCCACAATGAATTTTATCAAATTCTCAAGGATTTTGCATGGGAACTGTCTTTTTATTTGTAGATAGTGACTTTATGCTTAATTTTTATACAGTTTTTCTTAAGCTTAATATTCTATATAAGTTCTAATTATAAATTTATTAAACGCACATTGATTACATAAGTAATATTTACTGAGGCTATAACCTCCAGAATATGTGTGTAAAATGCGATAGTAGGGACCTCTACAGGTGTTTAACCAAAAGCTTACATTATGGAAGAAAAGAAGGGAACCCTTCTTTACTTCAACCTTCTTTCTATTTAAATAGGTGAAGCTGAAGCGGTTAGATCTGAAAATCTTTCCATTTACTCGTAAATCGAAAGATTTCGTGAGTATTAATGTGTAATAAGAAATGTGGACTTAATCAGTGAAGTATTGAATAGCTTCACGCTCGCAGATCTAACCGCTTCAGCTTCACCTATTTAAATAGAAAGTAGGTTGAAGTAAAGAAGGATTCCCCTCTTTTCTTCCATAATGTAAGCTTGTGGTTAAACACCTGTAGATGTCCCTACTATCACATTTTACATGCATATTCTCGAGGTTATAGCCTCAGTAAATATAAGTTCTTCATAAAATGGTCAACTGCATCATCTGCTGGGTTCATGGGAGGAATCTAATCCCAGCCATGCCACCAAAAAATAATTAAATTAACACAAAGACTTAAGTAGGTTTCAGCAAGTTTATTTCTGTGTGCTGAGATTATAAATAAAACAAATACAATGAATAGCAATAGATTATTTATCGCATTGACTTTTGGGATTTCAATTGAATATCTTGTATGTGAGAAAATATTTTATTTCACACATGCAAATATCTAAACAGTTCATTATACTTTAGTGATTTGTTGACACTTCTACTTAAAGTCTATGATGAATTTCTTTTCCTCTTAATGTTATCAATACATAGTTTATTAATACTGCTTTAATTCAGCACAATCATTGCTTTTGAGAATGCATTAATTAACTCTCAACAGCCATTTCCTCTGTGTTGACTGCTGTTGCTAGAAATCTCTGACTCTTTTCATTAGATATGCTAATTTACATAATTAATATTTAATTAACCTATTCATTAGTGTATTGAATGTTTACTTTAGTAAATAGAGGGATTTGAACTTAGGATTTTTATTCTATATTCATCATGCATTCCATCTCAACCGATACACATAACCACATGAAAAAGATAAATGATCCTCAATATATATATTTCATGCAGAACCAATACTCATCATTTGGGCCAGATCATAATCTTTCACATATATATGATTGTATGTGTGTGTGTGAGATTATGATCTGATCCAACTAATGAGTGCTGGTTCTGCATGAAATGCATATATTGAGAATCATTTATCTTTTTCACATGGGTGTGGTAGTTGTTTGAGATGGAGTGGATGAATATAGACTCAAAATCCTAAGTTTAAATCCCTTCATTTTCTATAATTATATTTAAAAGTTGTTCTTTTTTTTTTTCAATACATTTTCTAGAGTGATCTTTCTCCGGAAAAAAAAAAACTGTATTGTCGATAATTTACATAGATGAATTAAAACTTTTATTTACACAAATTATAAATGTACTGTCTATACAAAGTATCAAACAAGTAGAAAAATGGATCAACAATGTTTTACATGTGGACGTATTTGTATTTCACCGATGGGTTTATATAATCATTGCAAAACTCATTTCTAGAGAATTTTTTTTGGAGTTGGTATAGCCATACTCATTTAAGTCCAGCTGCTACATGTGTATGTAGATATATATATATTAATAATAATATATAGTTTTAGAAATCAATAACAAACTTATTTGGATTGAATACAGAAATATAAATATGAGTTAATATTCTACTAGCTCATAATTCTGATAGCAAGACAAAATCACTCAATGCCATACAATTTTAAATTACACAACTAACAGAAATTAAATGATGTACACATATTTTCATTAGATAAGTTTAACAAAAATGAGATTTAAAGTTAGTATAACCTATAACGTTCTCTGGGTTGCCTTTAGATCTTTAAAGTGCAGCTATCTTTAGGAGAGTTGTCAGAATTCTTCTTCGCTATCCAACGAATAGTAATTTAATTCTATATTGTCTAGAATGAACGAGAGTTTCATCGCCATGTTTATTACTAAATTAATTACATGATAATGTGTACCAATCTAACGTAGTTTAATGTTATCGTTTTATTTATTAAGAACAACTGAGATACTCCACAATTTTAATCATAGCTTGAATATAGCAAAAAGAAAAAAGTGTTTGAGAAAAACAAGAAAAAAAGATAGAATGAATAGAAATATATATTAATAAAGCCGGCTCTTAAACATAAAGCGGCATCGCAACAATATTTACATTTACCTCTATAATAAGCACGAATAAAAAAAAAAGTACTAATAATAAATCATAATATCAGGTATACAAAACATTTTTTTTTTTTCATCTTAAAAAAAAATTAGAATTAAGTTCGTATAAATTCTTTAAAGATTACGACGTCACAATACTTAAGAGAAATTTTTATATAACAAAGTTTCAGTATGAAAACCAAACAAATTTCACTTAGGCAAAATTAAATGATTAAAGAATGTTTATTTGACAAAAAAGAGAACTTTATTTTCCAACAAAAATAAATCTAAAAATAATTTTAATTTTTTTTAATTGCATTAATATAATGATAGATCGAAGAGACGCATAGAAGTACAAGAGCTCCATAGGTATGTAAAAATAAATAGACAATAATTAGTTATATTAAAAATAGCTTTTATACTATCCTCACACATTTGGCTTGAGTTTAGTTTTATTATGAATTAGCAAGATCAAACTAAAATTAGTTGTTATACGGTATATTATCCTTAAAAGTTCTGCCTTTCATGCTATATACTATCATATATTAATATAAATTGGAAACAACATCCCAAAATATTGATAGTTGGTAACTATATCGAACAATTGAGATGAAAGATTTTTTAAAAAGCAGTTCAAAATATTTGTATCACATCAAGAAATAAATGCTATTAATTCAAAACAGCAGCTCGTTTTAATGCAGCTTAATGAGAAACTGCAATGATTGGCAGCAAATTTCCATTGATGATGAGTACTCTTTTGCTTACTGACTCCGATTTATTTTAAACCCAAAATACTTCCCAATATTTCTTTATATTTTGAAGTATTTAATGACGATAAAATGTAGTTATTTTCACCAATAAGTTTTTTTCTCACTAGATTTTTTTTTAACAAAAACATTATTTATGTACGAATACATTGTAAGAAAGAATTATTCGTTTTAGCCAGATAACATAAAATACCGATATATATAAAAATTACTTCATCTATAATCAGTAATACAAATAAGACGAAAGTCATTAAAACAAAACAAAATAAAGTATTGTTGCCATTCAATTATTTCCTAGTGTATAATTTTATGACAATAGAAAGCGTAGCATGAGAATTAATATAATAGTATGCATATTATAGATAGGTAGATGTATTTGCATATTATTCAATCAGATGTGTAACAGAGCAATATATATTTAAATGTAAGTACAAAAATAAAGTGCGTATACCTGAAAATGTGTAAACAGACACAGGTAATGGGTGAATTTTATTTAAACAATATGAAAATACATTGAGAACATGGACGAATTGTAACAACTAAGCAATTAAAACAATGATGTGATGTACTGTGGCTTCTCCAAATTTCATACAATAGTGCCACCTAGTGTCAGTTGTCGAAATCAATAGATGCTAGAATGTTGTGCATTTTAATTCCTATCCAATGTCTTCCCATTCAATAACCCTAGATTAGTTTTTAGCTTATGGCTTTCATCAGAGAGCAGAGTGGCTGGACCTTTGGATCTAATGCACCTCTCCATCAACCATCTTTTATCTTTTTTGATTAACTAACAGCCTGGAATGAAAACTCAATAATGCTTTAATTTAAGATAAATTTGCTTGATTGAAGGCTCTTCTCTGTTGAAAGCAATAAGCTAGAAAAACTGGTCTGGGGATATTTGATGAGAAGGCACTTGATAGAGATTAAAATGTGGTTGCGCTATTATATGGAGAAATTTCCTATTGTTTTAATCACTTGTATAAGCATAAGAATTGTGTATTGAAAGCAATTAATTAAAAATATTAATTGGAATCAACAAGAGCTAGATCAATCCTTATATAACAAAAGAAAATGGGTAAACTTCTTGGAAATGATTGTGTTCCTAAAAATAAGACTAGATCACAACGAGCTCTATCTTAAATAAATTTTCACATTAAGGGGATTAAAAAACTCAAGTAATGATGCTTTTGCAACAGAAGAATAACTCTAACAATCTCAGTTACTGATGTATCTGTGGTTATAAAAAAAAAACAGATGATTAATGTAGATGACCCTAATCTTACTTTAATTTATGTATGTCTTAAGGTTATTAATTACAACTAAATATATGCTTCAGTCTATATTAATCAATATTTACTACTGAAAAATGGAGAAGGTACTTATTGGACTATTTGCAAGCACCATCCAATAATGTTTCCTCCAATATTTGAGTATAGTCTAAAAATAAAGTAATTCTGCTTATATTTAAGCAACTCTGTAGTTGTGTTGCCAATTTCTGTTGTCATAGAATTTTGTTATTCCATCATATCTTCTTACTTTAAATAATACTTCTAGATCCAGATGTAAAAATCCCAAAACTTCATCAAGTAAACTTATGAGAGGAAGTTATGGACTTTGCTATCTTCTATCAAATTCTATAGCAATTTGTAATTTTACCATTACCTGGGGATGGATATTTTTATTGAAAACCATTCCAAAGGAATAAATCTTTTTTTCAAAGGTTAATGAAAAAAAGTTAACCATATGCTCAAATCTCATAGGATGTACACTTGTACATTACTTACACTTAAATTAATTTGGAACATTTATTCTCTAATAATACATAGATATCCGTTTACTGACTATAATCAGATCTTTTTATGGAATAATTCTAAGCCTATCTTTTTATGATGTAAGAAATTTCAAGATTCATCTAGTCTGTATCCAAATCAAGTTTTTGAAATGGCAGGTGGAATGTGCTGTCACCATGTCCACAAAACTCATTATTTTAATACATGTATAGTATATATCCTTAAGCTAGATGTAATTAGAGGAGATTTAAACCCAGGTTTTCAAGCTCCCTTCAATCATCTTCTCTATTTTATACAACTGATACACATGATTGCATACATGTGACAAAGATAAATGATCTTCAATATATGTATTTCATGTTGAGCCAGCATTCATCAGTTATCCAGATCATTTTCCACACACATATAATCAGTGCTCAGTTTATAGTAAAATAACACATCTTCAAACTTTAATGGGTAGGCTTCAATCTTCTCAACTATATAACTCTTCAGCGATCCAAACCATTGAAAATTTAATGATGGCATGTTCAAAGCCCCTATTTTGCCAGTTTTGTTGTTATATCCATGTTGACCGTAAGTCAGTCTAACTCCTCATATGTTGCCAATTTTATTGTCATATCCATCTGACTCCTCATACATAAGATCTTAACACCATTTAAGTACACAGAACAGGGATGGATAGTTGTGTATTTAAATGGTCTTAAGGTCTTACATATGAGGGATCATATTGACTTACAGGCAATTTGGGTGTGACAACAAAATTGGCAAAAGAAGGTCTTTGATCATCAGACTTTCAATGGTGACTGAAGAGTTAGAGAATGGAAAAAATTGAAGCCTATCCATAGAAGATTTAATATAAATGAAGTACTGATTTTGTATATATGTGAAGATGATGATCCGGACCAACTGATGAGTGCCGATTCAGCATCAAATACATATATTGGAGATTATTACCTTTTTCAAATGTCATGTGCATCAGTTTATAAGATAAGAAGGAGATGACTGAAGGAAGCTTGAAATCCTGGGTTTAAAACCCCTCTATTACATCTAACTTAAGCATACATACTATACTTGTTCTGTGTATTTGAATGATCTTAAGGTTCTACCTACGATGTGTCAGAGTGACTAATGGTCAATATTGGTATGACAATAAAATTTGTCAAAACAAGAGTTTTCAACATGCCATCATCAGATTTTCAATGTTATGGATGATTGGAAATTGGAGAGATTGAAGCCTATACATTGAAGTTTGAAGATTTGCTATCTTAATATAAACTAAGCATTGATTATATATGTGTGTGGGAGATGATAATCTAGACCAACTAATGAGTACTGATTCAGCATGTAATACTTATATTGATTTTTTTTACTTGTAGGTGGTCATGAGTATCAATTGTGTAAGATAGAGTGGATGACTGAAGGTAGCTTGAAAGTCTGGCTTCAAATCCACTTTCATTACTTCTACTTAAGTATATATACTAGTATTAAAATATTACAAATTCAGCCTGTATGCTGCCATTTCTCTTTTGTGTATTTAAGTGATCTTAAGGACCTACATATGAGGGGTCAAAGTGACTTGTGATCAACATGAATATGACAACAAAATTGACAAGAGAAGGGCTTTGAACATGCCATCATTATTTTTTCAATAGTATAAGTGGCTGAAGAATTGGAGAGTG
The DNA here is from genome assembly GCA_028023455.1 of Epiperipatus broadwayi. Classification (NCBI taxonomy): domain Eukaryota; kingdom Metazoa; phylum Onychophora; class Udeonychophora; order Euonychophora; family Peripatidae; genus Epiperipatus; species Epiperipatus broadwayi. Next base: position 1,990,937 of record JAQFVV010006404.1, read on the forward strand.
TAGAAGATTGAAGCCTAACCATTGAAGATTTGTTGATTTTATTATATACTGAGCACTGATGATATATATGTGTGGGAGATGACGATCCAGACCAACTGATGAGTGCTGGCTCAGCACATAATACATATATTGAGAATCTTTTTCACATGTATGTGGTCTGGTGTAATGGTTGTACAAGATAAGAATGGATGCCTGAAGGGAACTTGAAAGTCTGGGTTCAAATTCCCTTTAATTAAAATTCTTAATAGTAAGAAAGAAAATAAAAAAGTGGAAACAAAAAAATAAATAGAAAAAAAGAAGATATTAAATTATTATTGTTTTTGAATAAATGTTACATGAAGAAAAAAAATTGCTAATGTGTAAAGTGTCAATATACTAGTGAAAATTGGAAAAGATTGAGTAAATGTAGCAAATATCATATGAATAGTATAAAGATATTGAAAAAATGTAAATGAAATAAAGTATTTACATTTAAGAATAGGAAAACCGATGAAAAATGCTGCAAAGAACAGATATTGTCGTGGCATAGTAGAAAAGACAGAAATAATGGTTCAATTTTTTCAATAATGATTACAAAAAAATTTTTTTTTTAAAAAAAATGACAAAATTGCAAAGATTTCTAGAAATAATTGTATTTTTTTAAATTAATAAACATGACCTTCTCTCCCACACTCACAGCCAAAAAGCGTTTGAAAATTATGACTAAAATAATCTTCAACAAAATTGTAAATATATATATTTTATTTACTTATTTTTAGTTGTCTATTTCAATTTTGTTTAAATGAAAAGATTATTAAATATAATGGTTGAAAAAACAATCACTGATGAAATTTAATAACAATTTGAAAGAATCATGAAAGATAATATATATTTAGAAAAAAGAGTCAATAAATATTAAAAGTAAAAAAAAACTGATTAAAAGTAAATATTTTACTGACAATATATTTGTAATTTTCAGTTATTGGAGCTATTTAAATAATAGTAATCAATATTTTAAAAAATTTCAATCATTTTGAAAAAAAAAAGTTAAAAAAAATGTTAAGTTGGACTATTCCATCATTTATGAGTGAATGTTTAGAAAATTTTAAACTTTATTTAAACTTTCCAAATAAAAACAACTTGTTAGTAATAACATACAAATAGACAATACAGGTTAGTAATTACACAACGTTTCGAGTAGTATTCTCCAGATGTTGCTGGTTTGTATGCATAGTGACAATATTCGCTTAGAAGTTGAATCTTCACGTTTAGATTTTTGAATATCGAATTTAAGGCAAATGCTCTACCAACTAAGCTATTCTGTCACACCTGAAGAAGAATGGAGACTAATACTACTCGAAACATGTAATTACTAACCTGTAATGTCTATTTGTGTGTTATTACTAACAAGTTGTTTGTATTTGGAAAAGTTTAAATAAAGTTTAAAATTTTCTATACATTCAACATTCACTCATAAATGATGGAAATAGTCCAATATATCACATCTTATAATATACCATCATTTCAATGTTAAGTTGTTTGACAGTTTAGTGCATTGGCAGAAAGGTGAAGTCCATGAATCGTACTCCAGCCCTCCATATTTAAATTTCTTATGGTTCTCCAACTATTTTATTTTATTGTTAATTGCAAGTTGTGCTTTTAATAAAAGAATTTTAAAATAATATTGGGTAATTATAATGTAATGGGGCTTGACCACTTGATGGCGTTGTTGGCAGTCAAAAACAATACAATGTACGGTTTACGGGGCCGTGTGATTTTTAAATCGCTGTTTTTTTTTTTTGGTTATTAATTTATTGATTGCTATAACTTTTTTTTTTCATGCCTTTTTAATTTTGTATTTAGTAAACGACAACCTTTTTTTTTATTTTTAAATCGCTGTTTTTGGACAAATTATCATCATTCCTCCTTTTTAGTTATTAATTGATTGATTGCTAGAACTTTTTTTGCGATGTCTATTTAACGATGTCTTTCGCTTAATTATTGCTTTCTACATAACAAAACAACTGTGTAGGGTTAGGTTTAGGGTTAGTTTTAGGGTTAGGCTTAGTGTTCTGTTGTTTGTAATGCTAAAATAAAAAATATCAAAATCGAAACCGTAGTCGGACAAAAGAAAGAAACTCAAACTTTTTTAAACAACAACAAACACATATAAATGTCTTCTTTACTTATTAAACATGTTTATAATATGTGCTTTCTATGAAATTTACAACATGTTTATAATATGTGCTTTCTATGAAATTTACAAAAAATCGTGTATATTTTTATTGGACAGTAGAAATACTCGGCTTCTGTTTTCGGCAACTGTGGAAAAAGTTACGCGATCGCCAGCCATTTTATGAACTATGTGGTATTTCACATGAAAATGAGATTTCGCACGTGAACTCAGCCGAATTCTGTTGACGTACCCTCGGCAAGCTTTTACGCATTACACCTTCTCTAAATAAGGGTGTGGCAAATTTGGAAAATTACTATAAAGTCAGGTTTCTTAAATTCATTACAAATACAAAGATTGCGTAACGTATATTGTAAAAATTTGACTAATCAAACTACACACACATATATATCAAACTGTACACAAAAGATAAGTGTGTGGATTCACAGTAACTGTCACGAAGCAGAAATAGGCCGTATTATTTCTGCATTATGTCATCATCAATGGCCTTCTAATGGCTAAGACAAACATTAGATGTTTTCTGTAGCCGTAAGTCAGGCCTTGTAAACAGCATTTGTTAGGTGTTTTGGCGAGCCAGAACGCCATCAAGTGGCCAAGCCCGATTAGGTTATAAGTACCTAATATTGTTTATTAATTTTTTCAATGCAAAAATAGAATATACTGAATAAATCAGAAAAATTATAAAGAATTTAGAATTTCTTTGTATTTTTTTTGTTATTGTTGAATGTAAAAAAATAGTTTTGAAAGTAAAGTTTTGGCCATTTTCCACTTAGATATTTTTTGACAAACTTTAAAATTCAGTACTACTAAAATGAAGTGATAATCTTTATTGCTTGAATAATTGTATGAGCGACTTTTTGCAACACGAATAGTTTAGCAAACAACCAAAAATCAGCCATGTTTTTCAAATGCAAAGTAACCATTGTTCATCAAGATTTTTACTTCAGAAAAAAAAAGTAATAAAACCAAGATGATTCTATAAAATTTGAAATACAAATGCATGTTACTTTGGCTTTTATCTGTAGCAGGTATGGCTGCTTATCAAAGTGAGTTCTAGTATAACAATTGTAATCAACCTTTTGACATAATTTCCAGATAAATTATATTTAAATCTTTTAGCTTTTTGTCTACTATTTACAGTTATTGAACATCAAGTTGATGTAACAATCTTTTTTAAACAAAAAAAAAACCACCTTACTTTGCATGATAATTTTAGTAGTGAAAAAGATTAATTACAATAAACCAAATATTAAATATAAATATTTAATTAAATTATGTCTTTAAAAAATATACACTCCTTTTAATGTGCTTTTCACAATGTTTTATTTAACAATTTTATACATTTTAACTATTTAGCGTAATCCTCAAATCTAACAAAGAATTAAATTATATTATTTCTTTCCATATATTATATAATAACTTCACTATATTGTAACTTTTGTTTGGTTAAGAATGGAATATAAAATGTATAGTATAGCTCCAAAATTTTAAATCGAGATAATAGTAATGCTATAAATTTTTGTATAACATGAATAAATGAATTAATACATAAAGATTAATGATAGAATTCTATAGAGATTTAATAACTATTGTTATTTATAATCATTTATATTATAATCCACTATATAATTTTAATACAATAGTTGTCAATCCCAATAAACATTGTTACTTATAAATTGGGCTTTAATTTATTTTTATTACAATGTTTCTTTAAAAGCTAAATATATAAAATTGTAGTAAATAAAAGAAGGAACAAGATAATTTATTTTAAAATTATCTTAATAATAATATATTTTAGGAATAAACATTTATTATAAACTTTATATTTAAATTCAATTAATAATATATATTAAAAATATAATTACACTTAAAACTTTAGTCTTAAAAAAATGATTTAAATTAGTTTAAGTTGTAAAATATTTATTATTGATTTTAATTATTTTTAAATAGAGACAAAAAAATATTCATTTAAAAGTTATAACAATTAATTTGGTATATTGACCAATGAGATTTGTGTAAGCAGTTTTCTGACATCATTTTATCCTGGGGGTTTTAAGAGAAAGAGAGAAGCAGACTATCGAGGTACAGATTCATAAAAAAAATAAAACGGAGCTGTTTCAATTTCATTTCTCGGCAAAAAATTATAAAAGTTTTTAAATATTTTAAGTTTTAAATGGTAAAATAATATTTTAAAAGCTGTCTAAGAATATATTATATTTTGTAGCAATTGTTCACATCATGGAGTGAGTTCAAACCAGTTTCTTTATTAGGACCTAATTGCAATCCTGATTGTGTGCTTATAACTAAAACGATATCTAAAAGTAGTTTAAAGGAAAAACTAAGGTTGTCATTCTTATTTGGGATAATCAAGAGAAAGAAAATACAACTACATTTCCTTAAAGAAAGATATATCTACATTCACATAAGAAAACATTCACTTATTTGTCAAATTAAATAATTTTATTAATCATATATTAAAAATGAGAAGTCTAAAATCTTTAGAAATAAATTTTCAAAACTTGTAAAAGTATTTTATCGGACATTAAAAATAATGACTTAGTTGAGAGTGATAAGTCTAATTAAAATTAATATTCTGTTTGAATTGAACAATTGATATGTGATAAATAGCTTGAAAAAATTTGAAGAAGAAAATGTTTAGCATATATTTGATAATGAATAAAAAAGAGCACAGATAAAAGTTGAATTAATATTTCTCATGTTTAAATAGAAAGTGAAATCTTAGTATATTATTATAAGAAAGGAACAGTAAAAAGGGAAAAGATAATCGAAAATGTCTGTTTGATTAACTTTTTAATAGTAGATGACAGTCACTTGAAGACTATAATACAGAAAGTTAAATGAATTTATTCATATGTACTTAAATTTTACGAGATTAATAAGTAATAGGGAAGTGAAGAAATAAGTGAAGTAAACTTATTGATTAATTAATTAAACATTTTAAATTTTATAAGTGGAAAAATAATGTGAAGATGTATTGAGATTTGTTAAAATCTTTTGTTAATGTATTTTTCAAGAGTATTATTATGCGCATGTAACTTTAAACTAGTCAAGAAGGAAGGGTCCATACAATTCAGAACTTTTGTCCAGTTAGTGTTGTGTTTATTTGTCAAATGTTTTGTTTAAATATACCTGTGTTCTAGCTGAAAGGAGATATGAGAAGCGCCCAAACTTGTGAGGAATGGTGAACATCTATTGGGTTACCATGGTAGTATTAAGCTAGGAATTGAAATTGGTTTTTTTAAATAAAAAAACAAACAAATAGAAAACGTTTTAATTTTAAATTTATTATTAATACTTCTTTTGTTTGATATGAAATATAAATGCTAGGTATTATAGTTAACAGTAATTGAAACAATTTTTATATGCAATCTGGTATATAAAATTAAAAGGTATTAATCTTTTTATTATTCATTCTTGTTTTTAAAAAAAAGAGAAGGAAAAAAAATGCTTAAAGATATGAAGAGAGCATACATGAGTTATGACATAAAAGTCTGTGAGGAGTATAATAGTTTAACTTTATATTTTAGCCAGTATATATTTTTAAAAATTGAGTTCAAATTTATTATCATAAAGTATATTTGACAAAGGGGAATTAACTAGTAGTGATAAATAAAAATTTATAGGATTCTATGAAAATAATAATAAATATATTCTAAAATATAATATTATTTATGAGAGTAAGAAAAGAGTGAATGTTAATGTAAAAAATAAAAAAATAATCATGATCTCATTTGTTATATATATATTTGGACGTTGTTGTCCCTCTATATTTCGTCCCCCCCCCATTCAAAATGTCTAGCGTGATTCAGTCTAATTGGAAACCAATAAAGTTGTGTTGTTAAAATGAAAAAATTTTTTTGGTTTTTATATTGTGGTTTGAATAAAGTTTTCGTCTTTTTTTTTTTTTACGTCTCAATAAAAAATTTTCCTCTAAAAAAAGCTTGGTTAAACGGGTTTCAAATTAGCCGTCGTGGAACTCCGCTTACGAGGCTTAACAAAACTGAAAGAAATTTGCAGAGGTTGTAAAGGGTATTTGCCCTCCCACGCTGCATGCCTTCCATAAATGAAATATGCCTTCTTCTTGAATAAACTGGACGCAAACGGAAGGTATTTTTTAAAATCTAAAACTATTTTCTATGTTATAAAGTGGTTGAATTACAGTTTGTTTTGTAAATTAAATGTTTTCTACGTATTGGTGATTTTTTTTAATTTGGTTTCTTAATTTAGCTTTCTAAATGTAAGTGCCCCCAACGTTTTTATGATTACCTTTATTTTGCAAATTATAAATGCTTATTCTATGTAGGCCCCAGCCAAACAGTTTTGTGTGATTCTTTTATTTGCTAAATAGAGTAGTCTAAATGTAACTCCACAAGCCAAAGTTTTTATGAATTCTTTTATTTGGCTAATTATAAATGCCTCATTTCAAATGTAGCCACAACTTGTGTTCAATTTACTTTATAATTTTTAATTACTTGTTGATGGTAGATTTTGGAATTATAATGCTCATTACAAAGTAAGCTACAACGGTTCAAAATTACCAATATAATTAAAATAATGATAAATCATAAATTGGTTAAGTCTTATATTATAAGTAGAAAAACTACGCAAATAAATAATTAAATGAATTGATAAATCATAAATGCTTAGTCTAAATGAAAAAATAAATGTATAAATCATAAATTTCTCGCTTAAAACATAAAGACAAAATAAATGTATAAATCCTCAAGTTTCTTAAATGAATAAAATATTGTATAACAGGCTCTAGGTCTTCTCTAAAAATCAAAAAATAAATAATGAAATAACATTGAATGATTCCCATCTAAAGAAAGAACATGTTGAAAGTATTACAAGTCCCAAAAGAATTAAATAAATATTGAAGAATCTCATAGAGGAATAATGAAATTGTTGAATGCAAAAGTATTTAATAAATTTTTTGTACTAAAAATAAATTTGTCCAGTTTCCAACTCGTTTTGTTTTAATCACACTCATCAGTTATAGCACGGTTCATGAGAATCCGTTCTCTGAGCTCGTCTGACTAACTGACCTAGGCCAGTCAGGTTGTAGTGAGATGGAACTCTAAGGCACTTTGGGAAACCAAACATAGAAATTTTAGTGTTCCAGTCTCTATAAAACACATCCCTGATGAGCGAAAATTGTTGTAGGAGGCTTAACATCTGCATTAGGAATGTCAATTGATAGTTCTTTCCTACAGCAGCTCATCAAAAATGTTACAACGACTAATAAAAGGGTTGTATGGCGTCCGGTTACATTGGGCGCCCAACAGGGGCCTATCTGGCATAGACCGGTTACATTTGTCATCCAACTGTGAGCTTTATCCAGCTAGCCTAACCATAGGCAGCTATTACAGTCATCTACTGTGAGGCCTATCGGCTAGCATACTCATGACGTAATTTGCCACCTACTGTGAAGCCTTATCAGCTAGCCTACCAGGCATAAGCAGATCACATTCTGTGATATGAACAGTGCATATGATGTAGTGATGTAATTGTTCAGGAAGGACAAAAAAATAAAAGTTTAAAAGAAAAACAAACAAAAATGAATGGCAAAAGAATGAAACAGGCTTTCAAAGAAGAGGAGAGGGTCAGGTGTGGATGGAAAGAGAAGCATTAAAGTTGAAATTAAAAAATACCTAAACAGAATAAAAATTGATGAAAACCAGATCAAAACAAAAAAAGATGAAACAGAAAGCAGAGGATCCCCAGAGAAAGAAGATAAACAAGAAGCTAAAGCGAGAGGAACAGAGAAAAGCCCTGCCGTAGGAAAAAAAAGGCAAAAAAAAAAAGGAAAAGAAAAAAAAGAGAAAGAAAGAGAAGAAGAAAAAAAAGACAAAGAAGAAAAAAAAGGAAGGGAAAATCAGAATAAAGTTGAACAAAAATTAGGCAAGTAAATGACCAAAATTGAAAATAAAAGAAGATGTCAGAATGAAGTTAAAGGCCACTAATAGAGCAAGAAGTCAAAATGACCCAAATATGTGAGACCATGGATACAAAGATAATAAAAATCAAGATCCGGGAGAAGGGGTATATTGCCACCCAGTGAGAAGATGGAAATAAAAGTAGCATATATTGCTAGACAAAGGGGCAGAAACAATCCCAAAGAAAGCCAAGAAATTCCAAGCTAGTCTGAAGTCCTCCAACCAACCAGATGTCGGAATTGTAAACCAATTCTTAAAAATTAGAACTTCTCTGGGAGCGCAATGAAGCACCGATAGATATATAAAAATTTGGAGAGTTTTACTATAACGTTTATCAGAAGAGGCAAAATGGCAATCCATGTAGCCCTCCAAGGTACAGCACAGGCATGGTGGGTTCACTGTTTGCCCAACCTACAAGTTTTGACGAATTTAAGGGGCTAATGAACTGTTACTGGAGCGATGAGTGTCAGGAGGGGATTAAATATAGGTGTCCCAGGAAAATGTCCCTGGAGAGCTTTATACACCATTCTTTAGAAGCGCGCGCCTCCGACCCATAGTATATCCCAAATATATGAAGGGGGCCGGGCAATAACCACCAAAAGGGCAAAAATAACCCTGAGGGGACAGAACCAGTAAAAGAAACGCAATACACAACACCCCGGTCAAAACGCCAAAACGCGCTACCAAACTATAAGAGAAAACAAAGAAGGGGGTCACCGAAGAAAGCAGCGAGAAATCAAAAAAAACGCCCAAATACAAAATTCCCACTAAAAAATAGGTAGGGTGTGGGGGGTAGTGTGCGGTTTGTTGGTGGGTGTGCGGGGTGTTTGGAGTTATCCTCGCTGGCAGAGGTCGGTATAAGTCTCTGTAGTGTCTCATGGATAGGCAAATGTGCCCCTAAGCCCGAGCTGAGCGTTGTGATGTTGTTTTTTTTTCTGTCCTATTCTTGGTTGGTGTGCTTCTAGGTACAGGGGTAGTGAAAAGTTTTTTGTGGGGTTTTTGTGTTCCTTTCCCATTTCTTTTCCTTTTCCTCTCTTCCTATTCTGATCTAAAGGAAATATGTGAAGTAAGAACTTCCACTTTTAAAATTTGGTGAGGGGTAATGAACTTTTCCTCATATAATATTCAAGCCCCCATTAAATTCACGTTTAGTATTGGCAAAGTTGTGTGTTAAAATAAAAAAATTATTTTTGGTTTTTATATTGTGGTTTGAATAAATTTATTCGTCTTATTTTATTTTTTTTTATCTGTCTCAAAAAAAGAAATATTATCAATAAAAAAAGAAAAAGATACTTAGTTAAAGTATTCAATTAGGTAAGAAAATCTCTTCGTCTTATGGTTTAACAAAATTAAAAAAAAAAACTTGAAGTATAATGGGGTATTTAGCACATCAAAAAAAATCGTTTGTAAACGAAAATGGAAGTATTTTTATAAAATTAAATATTATTGTTATAAAGTGTTTAAAAATTATAGATTTGTTTTGTAAAAATAAAAATTTATATTATAAAGTTGAAAATTATAAATTTTTTATAAAATATTTGTTTTACATATAAATTATATTTTATTAAAATTAGAAATTTATGTTTTATACTTTATATTTGCAATTTAATTTTATTACAATTAGTAAATTTTGTGTGTATTTTTTAAATTATTTTATTAATTATAATTTTGTTGTATCTTTATTTTTAATTATATTTTTATTAATTAAAATTGTTGGTTATATTACAATGTATATTTAATTATGAAATTAAATCTTGTTTAGTTTATATTGTTTTGTGGTTTTCTATATTTGGAAATTATAATATTTAAATTAAATAAAATTGTTGTTAAATATTAATCATATTAAAAATGTATGATAAAAAATTGTGTTCTAGTTTTATATTAGGTTTTGTTATATATTCTATATTTGGTAAATTATAAATTCAATTTAAATGTAAATTTAAAAAAATTGTGTTAATTACATGATATTTAAATTAAATTATAAATAATTTTTTAGTTTTATATTAGGTTTATGTTAGAATATATTTTTATATTTCTAAATTATAAATTTTAATTAAATGTATAAAAAATTGAATTTAAATTTTACAATAATATTTAAAATAATAAATTTGATAAATTAAATTTTTTAAGTTTTTATAAATAATTTAAAATAATTATTGTATAAATTAAATTTTTGTTGTTTTTTTAAATAATTAAATACTATTAAATAATTAAAATAATTATTGTATAAAATAAATTGTTTCTAAGGTTTTTCTTAAATAATTCAAATAATTATTGTATAAACAAAATGTTATTTCTAAGGTTTTTTCTTAAATAATTAAAATAACTATTAAATGAATTAAATAACTATGTTGAATCAGAATAATCAAGTTTTTCATAAAGGAATTAATAACTATTGTTGAATTAGATTATTACAAGTTTTATAAATAATTAAAATAACTATTATTGAATTAGAATGTTTAAGTTATTTTAGAGGAATTAATGACTATTGTTGAAATTGAAATTAATTGTTATTTAATAAATTTTTTTTGTTACTAAAAATTAAATTGGTTGTCCAGTTATCCAATTCTGTTTTGTTTTAATGCATACTCATCAGTTATAGACTGTTCATGAGAATCTCATGTTCTCTGAGCTAGCTGACATAACTTGACCTAGGCAGTAGGTTGTAGTGGATGGAACTCTAATGGGCTTTTGGGAAAAACATAGAAATATTTAGATGTTTCCAGTCTCTATAAAACTACATCCTCTGATGAGCAGGAAATATTGTTGTAGGAGGCATTAACATCTGCATTAGGAATGTCAATTGATGGTTCTTTCCTACAGCATGCTCATCAGAAAATTGTTACAACTGACGTAATAAAAGGGTTGTATGGCGGTCCGGTTACAATATATATATATATATATATATATATATATAAATATCATATTGATGATGATAAAGGTAGACTATTTGTTTTGTAACATGATCTCAAATGTGGATAAAAAATATTTAATGGGAAGATCATATTATATTATTGGTCCAAATATAGTATAATATTAGATGCTGAAGACACAGTTGGGAAAGATGAGTTGAAATCCCAGGATAGAATATAAAAATATCATCCTGAAAAACTGATTGAATAGTTGAATAGGAATAATCTTTATAATCCTCATATATTTTATTATAAAGAGATGGGGATGATTTTCTGTAAAGATATGACTGTAGTATATACCATAAGTGCTTGCGGAATAAGCCAGGATAAAATTGGGGTAAGATCATTAGGAAAATGATTACCTGCCAAAATATAACACCTCATAAATAAAGGAAACTTCCATCCCTCTATTATGATATAGTATTTTTGATAAAATCAATTTCTTATCTATGAAGTTGTCTGGTAAATAAGAATATAGTAGGTATCGAAAGTTGACCACATATTTTAAGAACTTTATAGTTTTTCTTCCTAAGTTTTGACGGTTAGCTTAAAAATAGTAAAACCATATACAGAACAAATATTTTATATTTGAATAAAATCTAAATGAATATTATATGAATAATGATACCTGAGATTAAAGATGACCAGAAAATATAAGTAAGAGATAGAGAATGAGTGTATAAAATAAATTACATTATATGAAAAAGAATCCTTAATTTCACTATTCATTTTGAATACATTAGAAATATTGTTTCTATTATTTTTTGTAACATTACCACAGCAGCAATAATTTTTGTTGATAAGATTATAGTGCAATATTTTATACAAATTTTGAATATGAAATATAATTTAAATATTATAATTTTATTAAAATATTTGAGAAAGATGACTAAGAAGATAACCACCAGATAACTCATGAATTGTAAAACTGTATAGTAATAGTCTGAGAAGCATACATGATGGTAAGAAGAATGAACTTATTATTTTAAGAGAACTAGATACTGAATATGGGAAAGGTTAAAATGCATAAAATAATTATTTGTCTATTTGTGATGAATGTAAATAATTTTATTGTAAATGTATAAACAGTTAAATGATTTTCCTGAAGATTTGTGAGAATGGTGTTCTAGCTATATTTTTATATTGGACTATTTTAATCATCTAATATGTGTGTTGAATGTCTTTAGAAAAGTTTTTAATTTTATTTAAATATTCCAAATGCATTCAACTGTTAGTAATATCACAGCAAACAATTGTTAGTAATATCACAGCAAACAGGTTAGTATATGCACCAACTGTTAATAATATACTAACCTGTTTGCTGTGATATTACTAACAGTTGTTTGCTGTGATATTACTAACAGTTAGTGCATATACTAACCTGTTTGCTGTGATATTACTAATAGTTGAATGCATTTGGAATATTTAAATAAAATTAAAAACTTTTCTAAAGACATTCGACACACATATTAGATGATGGAAATAGTCCAATATAAAAATACAGTTAAATGATTATTTTGTTGTCTTGCATTGATGGTCGTGAGGTCAGCGCGACTGCCTTGCACTAGCAGGCAGTTGCCCGGGTTGTGGGTTCGCATCCCAGACGATGCTATGATCCTTAAAAAAAAAAAAGATTATTTTGTTAGTGAATTATTTTTTATAAGGTGTATAGCTGTTTGTTGTTCATTATTAATTGTTGTAAATAAATGAATATTTTAATTTTAATTTTGTATTAGTAATTTCATTGCATTTGAGTCATTTCCATCACAATGTTATATCAATAAAGCACATTATTCACACAAAATTATACATAGCACAGATTGATTATATGCTTTATCTGAAGAGTTATATTTAAGAATTTATAATTGACACATTGATTATCAATTGCTTTTAAATGATAATATTGAAATAAAATCCTTGTTTCTACTTCACCTTCGAACAATAAGTTACAAGTTGTGCATTATGCAAACAAGTGAAGCTCAATATCAAGACTATATTAAAGAGAGTTTGTAGTACTTTATATTTTTATTAGATATAAAAGAATCTTTAAGATTTATTTGAAAAGTACCATTAAGTACTACAAAATGGAGAGCATATAATAGAAACTGATAGTGTGTTTGAAAAGTCACATTTTGATTTTGTAATCTAATTTTGAAATGTATTTTATATCATAAATTTAGAAGTATTATATTATTTCAGAGTAAAAGTTACTGACCAAATATATTTTAATGTTTGTAATTCTGAAAAATGTAATTACAATGGGTGAATGCTAAGTAATTAAGAAATGTATTTAATTGAGTTAGACTTTGTAGATAATAATTGTATAATGAAACTCTTGGCTATAATAAAATGAATATTTTATAGTGATTGTTATTAATATAAGTATGAGAATAAATTTTAAGAAAGTAAATTAAATAAGTGAAGATAATGAATAGATAATGATTGTTAATTTTCATGACATTATTATAGTTAGATTAATTTTCAAATAGGAGGTTAAGGTTTATAATAGTAAGTGTGATTTTATTTAAATGGTTGGATCCCCATAAAATCCCTCTTGTGATTTAATTATCAATCTAATGGTTATATTATATTTTAAAATAGAATACTTATGATCCCTGAGATAGCCATAGGATAATATTAATTCTTGTAATTTAATGTAATTTTGTATTAATCTTATTATTTTGAGATTCTTAAATTATAGAAGAGTAGTTACAGCATTATTTAAATGAAATATTATGTTAGTCATTGTTTGTTGTGGGGATTTTCCTAATGGTTATAATATAATGGTAGCAGGAAAATTTTTACAATAGCAATGCCATTGTGAAGTATATTTTATATAGTTCTCAATGTTAAAACCTCTATGTTGTAATTGTCCCTAAAGTCTATTTTATGTTTTGATGTATCACAAGTTTCAATTCCCATAAAGAGTCTTATACTTTATTGTTGTTATACTTTATTGTTTATTATTGAGATAGTAGCATAGAGGAAAAAAGAGAAGGTAGGGTAGAGATGGTGAAGAACCAAAAGGGATGGTTACAATATATACATATATGCTGATAAAAAGATTTTCATGGATTATAAATCTAAATGATATATTTTCCGAGTTCATTGTATATGATTTTTATTACAAATAAATCATTCTACTTTATCACACAAGCCATTAACTGAGTGATAAATATATTACAATAAAAATGTTTATAGAGCCACTATAAACAGTGATTTATGACAATGCTAGAAAGTTCCACCAATAGAAAATAAAAAAATTATAAAATTGTAAAAACAAAAATCAGAAACTTTAGATTAATATGTTTTTTTTTTAAAAAATCTTCCAAATAGGAGGAAGTTTGCATATGTCATCATATTTATTGTTGCATTTTGATCTTTTTAAATATCTCCATGGTTTTTCTGATCTTCCATTGTTGGAGAGTGTCACATCTGGATAGGATCCTGGTACTAGAGAAATCAATATAGTGTTTTGATGCTGATCCTAGTTGCTTAATTGCATTAGCATGTTCATCTCTTCTAATCCAGGTGTGATGATTTTTCATAATTAAATAAGAAACTTTACAAATGACCCAAGAAGTTTCATAAACTTCATGAGCCTCAAGAGGAATTAAATCTTTAGACTTTGTTAGAATGTTACTAATTTTTTGATAAGTAATATATGCTGTTTTTATATAGTATTTTAGAATATGTCCAATATTATCTATAGCTCTTTTTATATAAAGAATACAAATCCTAACAGATATTTCTTCTTTTTTTTTTTTTTGGTTAATTCTTATTTTGATTGTTTTGAGCTCAAATTAAGACTTGATATATAATTTTATTATTATAACTATTAGTTAATAAAACATTATTTACATTATTTATTTCAGATATGATTTATCTGAAAGGATGCTTGCTGTAGTGAAAAGAGTTTTGGATGATGATGTGTTGAAAATTGTAAGTATCTGTCTATGTGTAGTTTTTCTGAAAATGATAAAATATTATTTTGCTTCTTGGTGATGAGTATCAAGAAGGGGAAATTTTTTCTCAGACAAAGTTTTATTATAAATTTAATATGAGATTGGATATTATTTAAATGTGAGGAGAAAATCATATAATTTACTTTTCCATATTGCCAGATGATAAATGAGTCATCTGAACAAATAAGAAGTTTTAACGGTGCTGATTCTAATGCAAGAATTTTTTTTAATTCCCTAAATAAATCAGTTATTACTCCTCATTACAGGAGTACCAAAAGTTTGTTTATAATGTCCATTGTCTATGATATATGTGTTTGAAAGACAATGTTTATCTAAGCAATAACATAGGTAAATTGCAATGTTGAGAAGTTATATTTAAAGCTTTGTCAATTGGAATATTTGTAAATAAAGAAATAACATAGAAGTTGGTGAAAATTTTATTTGTAGTAACTTTTACATTTTTTAATAGAGAACTAAAATGTATAGAAGAAATGAACACATTAATGCAGTTAAGCATCATTTATTAGCAGCAGCATTCTCACTCTATACTATGGATTCAGGTCACTATTGATTTTTCTAATACCAAATTCTTATCTAGATATTACACTCTCCACCAATGTAATGTTAAGTAAGATATTGAGATATTCAAAAGACTAAATTGTATCAACACATGTGATGACACATTCTAACTTCTTCCAATTTGGAAGAATTTTTTTTAAAAAGGCTATTAATGTGAAGAGTTTGACTTTTATTTTTCAATTTTAAATACTTTTTTTTTCTATTGATGGAACTTTAACCTTGTTATAAAGCACTGTTTCAATGCCTCTATATACATCTTTATAGTATTCCAATCATCATCCAGCTGATGGTTTGTGTGATCAAGCCAAAATGTCTGTATATTTGTAATAAAAAGTCATACATGGATGAAGCCAGAAGACATTATTTATATATATTGTAACACAAATCCTTTTACCACTTTTTACTTGGTCAGTCTTATTTCCCGATGAGCATATTGCAGGAAGCAAACAAAGATTGATTTCACTCAATGTTTAATTTTACCGATCCTACAATAATATTTCCTGCCCATAAGAGGATGTAGCACCATAAAGACTGGAAACATCTAGAAATTTTTAGGTTTGAGATTCCCCAAACAGCACCACTAGAGTTCCAGCTCACTACAACCTTACTTACCAGGGCTTGGTTATGCCAAACATAACTCAGGAAGCATAAAATTCATGTAGACCAGTGCAATAATACAATTGATGCAACATGCCATGGACAAAAGGTATTAAAATTTCTTGTTGTTTATTATAATTTATTTAACAAAACAGGTTTGAATAATCAACCTTCAAACATCAAACAAAATATTTCATTGACGGTCCCTTGTATCTCTTCAGTCTATTTCTAATAATAGTTCATTGAGAATTAAAGAGTGCAATTTATTAAGAGTATACTAAAGTCCTTCTTTCAGTAGTTCTTTAACAATTTACATCTTTAACAATTTACATCTTTAGTTACTTAGTGTTAGTTAATTCAAAGAAAGGAGTACAATATATGAAGACAACAGAGATAATAATGAAGACAACCGATAGCATTTAATTCAGAGTTTCACCTAATTCAAACAAAATATTTCATTTATGGTCCATTGTGTCTCTTTGGCATACTTCCAATAATAGTTCAATATGAATTAAAGAATGTAATTTGTTGAGAGTATAATAAAGTCCTTCTTTCAATAATTCTTTAACAATTCACATCTTTAGTTACTTAGTGTTAGTTAATTCAAAGAGAGGAGTACAATATATGAAGACAACAGAGATAATAATGAAGACAACCAATAGCATTTATTTAATTCAGAGTTTTACTTAATTCTGATCTGCAATCTTTCAGGTAGTTGTCACATGTAATGTGGCCTAAATTAACTCATGTATGAAGAGGTTCTTTACAGACAAGAGCATTTCCATTATTTCAGTTAATTTTAGGTAAGTCAAAGCACAATAAATATATTTCTATTTGTTGTTATCCAATTCCAGGTTTGAATCAATAATATAAGCATTTTTATCCTAGGTTTATTGGTTATCCTGTTTAGGATTTGAATCGATTGATATAAGCACATTTATATCCATTGGTTATTCAGGTAAAATATAAGTATGTATTTCCATCTGTCCAGATATCAATTCATCTTGCAAATGCATTTATTTGGTATTCACATACTCTTATCCAGATTTATCATTAATTCACGTGTTTTCCAATTTCATAAGACTCATATACATAACCTATTCAAACTAATGAATATATTTTATCTGTATATGCATCAATAACTCTGGGTATATCGTTGTACATTTAATCGTGACACCTTGTTTTGGTATTCTTACTTTTCAACTCGTACATATAACATGTTTTAATTCAGTGTTTATATTCATTTCCTAAGAGTAGTCAAAATAATAAAAAAATGATTTTCTTAATCTTTCAACTTATTCAAGTATGTGGTTCATTATACACGTATAACCATTAAATTTTATTTATGTACTAAATCACATTTAAATGTCTGAATTTATTCATAATATAGTATAAATTTACTAAATACATTCATTTTGTATATTTGCTAATTTCATCGGGGTTATAAACAGGTTATTATAATTTTCATTGACGATCTCATTTTAAAAACAAAATCAATAGTTAACAGAATCATTTTAAATATGCTGCTTTCTTTATCGCTTGGGATAGATCATTTAGAATAGAAAATAGTATTAATACTATAGACATTTCACTGTATTTCAATTGCATTTTAATTAAATATATTTTCATTTTAATAATATTATTTTCTGAGTAATATCAAAGCTTTCTTATTGTAATTTATTATTTACTGTTTCCAGGATTGCTTGCTAGTGGCTTTGTTGAATGACATTTAAATGACAGGCATCTTGCTTTAGTTACCCCTTTGCATGTAGATGTTTCACAAGCTGATGTTGGATAAGTTAATCATGGAGCAGGCTGAGAAGAAAAAAGCTATAATTCCCTATTCACACATCTTGGGAGTTTTAATCTTCTGATACCGTTTATAGTTGTGCTTGATAGATCGCTTCTTGTAGAATTCTTACTGATAGAAATTCCTGCCAGATTCCCTTATCATAAAATTACTCCCCTTTTATATCTTTCAACTGGATTCAGTAGTTAACCAATAGTATGCCTTGCTGAGAATAGCTTTCTCGGTGGTATGTTTTCTTTTTCCCCGCCTTGATTTCCCTTGGATCTACTTTCATGTATTATTTAGCCAAAGGCAACTAACAAAACAACAACAACGTGTTTTTACATTTCCAATCTAGTTCACAAACGGCATTTTAAATCCCAATTTATTAAATTTTTATTTATTAATGTTTCAATTTCATTAATAAGAAATTTTGTTATTTATTAAAAAGAAAAATTCTTGTTCTTTAAAGCTTTTATCATTTTCCTTTTTTAAAAATAAATAAATAATGATTTTAATCACTATAGTTGTTTACCTTTCTTGATAAACTGCATTCATGAAAACTACGCATTTTTTTATTTCTCCGACTTTTAAATTCTTTTGAATGTGAGAATGGAACTAAATATAAATGTATCTGTTTCAATATATATTGTAATATTAAAATGGTACAGAGAATAATAAAAGTAAGTACAAACAAATTGTAAATAAATTTAAATTTATCACTTATTAATAGTTACACCTAGATGCATCATTTATAGCAATAAGAGAAGAATAGAACATTTAATAAGAATCTGAATACCAGCTAAAATAATTTAAATCATGAAATCTATTTCTAAATGCGTTGGTGCCCACTATAACGCTGGCCACATTACTAATAGTATAGATTATTAAACATGAATCCTCACCTGCGATTCTATTTGTAATTAAATTCTTTATAAAATACTAATTACATTTTTTGATCATCATTATTCCTCAAAAATAAATTAAAAAACTAGCATATTGACAAAGGATCTAGTCTGCTAAGACTAGCTTTTATTTAAATCTTTGATGTTTATCATAATTCTGAGTACTATCTCACTGTTCAGAGCAATATTCTGCAAATCAAAGTTCAAGTTCTTTTCATATTTTATTATCATTGAGCAAAGCAAAGATCTTATATATTCTATAAAGTATGTTAATTCATTAATTGTCCAAATAAATAATATGGAATGTGAGCAAGAGAGTTAAATGATAATAAGCTATGTTTAAACTTACCAACTGATTTATTAAGCATATAACAATAACAAATATATTAATTGTCACACAATAGTCAAAGTTTTAAAACAAATAGAGGTGAAAACAGAACATTGATCAAGCACTAGTATGAATAAACTAGTATTTTCTACTCTCCACTTTTGTTGGGATTATACTTCTGAAATATCACTTTTAGAACTACATATGATTAATGATTTTGCTTCATCACTTCAAAAATTCCATAAATGTTAATAAAAAATTAATAACTGTCATCTCACTTATTGATGAAATTAATAACTCTCATCTCACTTATTGATGAAATAAGTATAGGGTTCCTCTTTGCATATAAATATCAGTAATGGAGAAATATACAAAGGTTATATATTTTTAAGAAACTTTGATAAATTTAAAAACTGAATGAGAAAAGTTTCTTATTAACTTAAATATTCTTCCCACTTCAGAGTGCTTTCAAGTTTCATAGGCATGGTCCAGAGTTTACTTGAATTAGAATTTCAAATATAATCAAAGATTAGTTTTCATTACGTTATTAAAAATAATGATAAAATGTGTATTTTATAATAGTTTTTTAAATCTCCACTTGGCATATTGTTATTGAATTAGATCAACATATTTTTGATGATGAGAGGAAAGTTCTATACTTCATTCTGGAGCTGGAGCAGGCAATTCCCCTCTTTTAGAAGTTATGTTGGTGGTGGGAGGGGTGAAGGCAGATATATTGTTAGAATGCCTTGGAAATACAGACTACTGTAGAGCCACAAGCTTGCTTTATCACTGTCAGGTTTACTATGAAAAATCAGTTGAAGATGTAGGAATCACTTTTTATATCCAACAATGAAATAACTTAAGACTCATATTTTAAAACAAATAACCAAGATTTCATCTGACTTTATCCAGTCTTTTAATGAAATCTGATCTTGTTTTTCTTCTGAGCAATTTTATATTCCATGTATGGTTTTTAAAAAAAACAATACTTCCTTTAATTTGAATACTAATCTGATTATTTCTAAATATTTTTTAAAACATATTAAAGCTTTTAACCTATTGCTAACTTTATCTTTTGTTTATTCTTAACCAATTTAAATTACTTAACTAATTTTGATTACTTCTAGTTTATTCTAAAAATAACTATTTTCTTAATATTTTCAGAATAAATTTGATCTTTAAAAGACTTCACATAACATAGCCTGAAATATATGCTTGAAGTCAGGCAACCTTAATTTATATTCAATACATAAAACATATCCTGCAATATATGCTTGAAATCAAGGCAAACTTAATTTATATTCAATACAAATTTTCTAAAAATTGTTATAAATTGTTATGAACCCATTAATTTTTTGTATTATTTTTATTTGAAAATTCCTAGTGATAGATTGGATTACATTTATAATTTTTTATTTGATTAAAATTTACCTCTATTTTTTATTTTCAGAAATTTTGAATTATTTATTAGTAATATATGTTTCTAAACAAAACTTTTTCTTAAAAATATTATTTCAATTTTGCAAATATAGAAAAAAAAAAAAATTAAAATAGTAGTAAGATTTATAAAGAACAACACCCTCTTTTCTTCCAAAATGTAAGCTTGTGGTTAAGACCTGTAGAGGTCCCTACTATCGCATTTTTATGTGCATATTCTTGAGGTTACAGCCTTAGTAAATATTACTTATGTAATCAATGTGCATTTAAATAAATTTATAAACAGTTATTGCATTGTTGGTAAAAGTATTAAACTGAAATAAATCGGAATTGTTTCAACTTAATTTGTAAAGTCTGAATTAATTATTATTCAGAATATTTCAAGCTAGGAAATTCTACTCAAAATTTAATACTATTTATAATTTTTTTTAGAAATGACAAAAATAAATCTGCTATGCAATATGGATGCAATCTTTGTGCAGCAATTACAAGTTGTAGTTATATGTTATTTATTTGTTTTGGAATTGTCTTTTTCTAAAAGTAAATTAAAAATAAAATCTGAATCTAATAATAGATTACACAAATAGTTTGAGAAAAGTAATCTTAAATAAATAAACAAACTACAGAAAATATATCTTTTTATTTTTAAAATTAAAAAAAATAATATGCTTAAAGCAGGGAGAACTAGAAACTATATATTAGTATGGTTGCTCACTGACTGCTGACTCATTTAATTAAAAATGGCTGTATGGAAATCTTGAAATGTTTCTTAAATTAATAAATCAATACTTTAGTTATAGTTTGTGTCATAAAATGAACACAAAACCAGAGAAATAATGCTAAAAATAGCAGCAAAACAAATGAGTTAAAGCTCAATCACATACTCTGGAATCATTTCATTAAAGATAATAGAAAGTTTAATGTAATTAATCCAATATCTCTAATAATATATATTTAACATTTACATCTTAGATTGACCATATTTAAATCTGTAAATTGTTTCTGTGTACATTTGCATGATCTACTCCCCTTGTCCTCAGTTTTCATCTATACAAATTTACATTACATTAATAGCTTTTAATAAATTATTATTTCATTCATTTTATTGAAATAATGACTATTTAAATCCTCAAAATGCTTTCCATTATTTAATTAAACAGGCATTAATTTTCTTTTTTTATTAATTTATTTGACTGTGTGAAAAAATATTCACATTTACTCAATGTTGTCTTAATTCCTAACTGCTTACTATTTCTCAAGTAAAGTTAACTTGCATTTATCTACTTGCCTTGTGACCTAATTTGTAATCATTACAATATCTATGTATACATGTGCATATATATTTACTATTATTTATAAAATATCTTAAATATATCTCATGTATAATAATTTTCATAAAATAAAAAAAACTAAAAACATTTAATACGTATATGTGTAAATTACATATATTTATATATCTATTAGGTACTCATCTTATAGCTAAAGACGCCACTCTATGGTGCTGTTTTCACGCTAAAACACATAAAAATGCTGTTTCTGCGGCCGACACGTTCGAACCCGCATTTTCTATAATACAACTTTTTTGTTGTGCTACAGAATGTAGGCCGCTATGTCGCGTCACAGTACAGCATGTATGTCGCATTGCAGCAAATACATTTTCCGAATTCGCACAGTTTATAAAATAGTTACGGCTTGATGAGAGAGTTTGTATTTGAATTGGATGGAAATGTTGTTTTCATTGGATTTTTTTTTATTTTAAAATATTGAAATGTTCAGATTTTTTAAAGTAATAATTCTAAGACTTTTTTACAACGTACTGTATTGAAGTTTTAATTGGGAAAATGTTAAAGATCTATGTTTTTAGTGAGTTGCAATTAGGTAACGCATCAAGTAATTTATTGTTCATAACATTCCACGAGACAAAGAAGATTCTATCATGGTATATTTTTGAAGTAAAAAAGAGTGGTACCAAAAAAATAACCAGTAAGAAAAGTACAAATATGCACGATTTTTTGTAAATTTCATAAAAAGCAAATATTATAAACATGTTTAATAAGTAAAGAAGACATTTATATGTGTTTGTTGTTGTTTAAAAAAGTTTGAGTTTCTTTCTTTCTTTTGTACAGTTACGATTTTGATATTTTTTATTTTAGCATTACAAACAACAGAACACTAATCCTAAAACTAACCCTAAACCTAACCATAACAACTTTTACTTTTTATTGTCATTCTATTTGAAGTAAAAAATAGCCGTAATATCTCTTTGTCTGTAAAAAAAAAAAAAAGTAAAACGAAGACTAAAAAAATAAAAAATAGACTAAGAAATTTTACTTTTTATTACGATTATTATTTTTTAGTTAAACAACAACAACAAAAAAAGTCGTAACACAAGTAAAAAAAATTTCCGATAGAAAATTGATAAAAAAAAGTCGTAACACAAGTAAAAAAAATATCCGATAGAAAATTGATAAAAAAAAGCCGTAACACAAGTAAAAAAATATCCGATAAAAAATTGATAAAAAAAAGCCATAACACAATTAAAAAAATATACGATAAAAAAAACACAAATCAAATTGTAATTTGTTGATTTTATTTTACATTTATTATTATCATTTAAATTGTATATGTTAATAAAAAATAATATTTATAAAAGATGATTTTATTTTGTTTTTATTTTCACATTACAAAAAAACTCAGCAAAATTATTATAATCAATAGCCCGGGAATGGTCATATTTTATAGTTTTAGCATGAAAATGGCACCATCCAATGGCATCTTTATCTATAAGACAAGCACCATCTATTATAATTATATTATTAAATCATTTATTACCTTAACATATGTAATTTCTTTTTAAAATGTTTTTATATCTTAAGGCCATAACCTTAACCTTGAAACAGTATGATTTCATCGTCATACGTTTCATCTATTCTAGAAATCAGTAGCCTTCATTTCCCTAGTTCAAACCCTAAAGGTACACATATATATAACTGTATACTTGGGAATTTAACATGTATAAAAACGTATGTTTACATGTATATGTGTGTAATTGTATATGCACACACGTCTGCTATAATTGAATATATTTTGTAATAATTTTATTTGCTAAAAATGGTATATTCACATCTGAATGATATTATCATTATATAACGTACACACCTTATAATTTTATAAATATTCATCTTATGATTTTAAATAATTGAATGTGTTTCAAGCTGGGAAAATTATATTAGATAAGAACAGAATTCTCTAAAGTATTTCAAACTGGCTTTAAAGTACCCAATTACTTAACCATGTAGAGCAACTAAAAACAAAGGTAGATGTCTCACGTCTAGGATAAAACGCTAGCAGCTTAAATCTCTTTCAGTAAAAGAAAAGGAGAAGCAATCCAATGTTTAAAAAAAGAGCTTTACCAATCTCATGAGACACCGCCGGTACAAATTCAGATTTTAGGATTCTTAATAAAATAAAAGTTGGACAATTAAACCTGCACTGAAATCCAGATTGGAACTGGAATCTGAGAAAAATAAAAGGAACAATGAATAAACCTGAAATCAATTAACCGATTCGTCTGAAGCTGATGCAATTAAGACTTCTTAGATTTTAATGTCTAAAAATAAAGATTGTGAATGAACTGTAAGAGGGGGAGTTAAAAAAGTATAAAAAAGGCAGTTGAAAGAAAATTGTGATCCATTTTTGCTTTACTCATGTTTCAACTTATATCCAGGCAGCAGGCCCAGTTTCTACCATGCAAATAATTGGCTAGAAAAGCAAAGGCCATCTTCCCGATGGTCAAGAACTGTTTTATGGAGCCCGGAGATCCAAACCACAGCCCTACTTAAAGAATAGCCCAACGATGAACCAGCT
Source organism: Epiperipatus broadwayi (assembly GCA_028023455.1). Lineage (NCBI taxonomy): Eukaryota > Metazoa > Onychophora > Udeonychophora > Euonychophora > Peripatidae > Epiperipatus > Epiperipatus broadwayi. The sequence continues at coordinate 2,015,449 of JAQFVV010006404.1, forward strand.
CAGATCAATCAGTCCATGCGTGTATTTCATACTTTCAAGCTGCAAGCCTCCAGATAAATAACCGGTAACCACTTCTCAATCAAACTAAATCTTAAAGCTATAGCCATCTATAAATCTTTCCTAAAGCTAGCTATATAATAAGTAATGTGCACAAACTCTTCCATTCAAATCTTATAAATTAATCACACTATGTTTAAAAGGTGTATTCTCTCTTAAAGTAATTAACTGTATTAGATAAACGTATCTCAACCTGTATAATTTTAAAATACTTTAAAAGTTAAATGTAAATCTTGCCTGATTTCAAATTCTTAAATCTCTTTTAAATTCAACTTATAAAAGCTTATTTGCCTTATTATTTTCTCTATTTGCGTCTATACTTTTGCATCTCTATATATATTTTGTTAAAATGCATTTATTGATTTATGCTTTGCCTTCGGAGCAGAGACTATTAATTATTATAACTTAAAGAGACGTTTTGTTCTCAAGTAAATTAATTATGCTGTTTGGCATATCTATAGATTGTCTCTGGTCCGAAACCTACTTTGATGTATTATTTGAACTGCTATGCGTAGCTTAATATCACATATGTTGCTTATTAAAAGGTTTGTTTGGTTAAATAAAAGAGAGTGATAATTTAAGGCATATTCAGTAGTTAGCCAAGTTTAAGCCCCAGATATGCTTTAGACCCCCTTAATGTAATTGCATATATGTAGTTAATTAATAAACTAGACCAATTTTAATAAAGTCCTCTTTAGCACAATTTCAGTGTTTATTTAACTAACTGGCGTAGGGTAGTTTGCAGAAGAAACTATAGATTTTGTGCTTTACTAGTTGTTATAATTAAGATTCCAAAAGCGTTGTGAATGAGTTTTTGCGAAGCACTGACATGCATTCCGCCTTGCTATCGTATAATTATTAAGATAAGATTAGGTTTTAAGGGCTATCTTATCATCCTTAGTTCGGACAGCCTTCTCTTGAATGGGATAATGATTTTAAGGGTCATTCCCATTTCCTCCTTTAAAAACTGGAACACCGGAATTCAGCATCTTATATCGTGGCTGTTCGAGCATCCGAACTAAAAGTTCATGTATAGCAGGCGAGCGGTATCTGAGAACCGAGCAAACGTTGCTGAATCTCATGAGTAAAAGCGCATTCAAGACGCATCTGATGTAATTTGCATAGCATCATAGCCTCAGAAGTTATGCTACAAAACGCCAGTTCATCTGTTGTATATTAATTGTTCAGCATTGATCTGAACCTAAGATCTAGTTTATCTAAGAATACCTACATAAAGAGCAAATTGACTGATCTCCACGTATTGATAAATTTAAGTACACATAGTATAAAGTTCCCACTCTCTTAGAGTTTAACCCTTAACATACTGAGTAGGAATGGCAGAACATAATTTAGACATCAGTATAGACGTAAAATAATTATTAACATATAAACGATATAATAGAATAATGATCGTTAAGTACAATTGATTACAGAACGTGTAGTTCGTATTTTCACCATCCCACCTGCGAGTGGAATATTCAGTATATTTAATTGTTATTGTTTGTGTTTTGTCAATATTAAATAATTTTAAAATCTATTAATGTCTGCAGTATTATTCACTTTATTTATATTAAATCACCATCCATAATGATTTTATATGCATGAGATAATCAGCCATAGGTTGTGTGAGTGTGTTTGGTTAAGCTATAAAACATTTAGTTAAATATCCTCGAGTCTCTCGTTTTACCCTTTGCTATTGCCAGTGCGGAAATTGAGAGATTACGAGTGTAACCTCATATATGTCATTCATAAGGTAGTAAGTCAGGGAGTATTGGTGAAGGAGCTGAGGTGCAGTTAGATTTGGGTCTCAAACCCTCATCTAGATCAGCCTTGGTATAATTTACCAAAACTCTGGATTTTGTTGCGTGGATGTTCAAATATGACTGTTACAACCTTAAGACTATGTGCCTAAAATGCGACAGTAGGGACCTCTATAAATCTATACACAAGATTAACCATTTTTAAAAGACAAGAGCGGTCACATCTTTGACCTAATTTCTAAATATATAGGTGAATCTAAAGCATTTTGATTTGAGAGCATGAAGCCATTAACTACTTCACTGATTAAGTCCACAATTTCTATACAAACTAACATACATGAAATCTTTCGATTTACAATGAGCAGTATGAAGTTCTTATAATTAGAAATCTTTTTTTAAACAATTTAAATTTGTAATTAATAATTTGTAAAGTGCATACTCATTATGTAAGTAATATATATTAAGGCTATAACCTTAAGACTATGCACATAAAATGTGACAGTAGGGATGGTCTACAAATCTAAACACAAGATTAACAACTTTTAAAAAGACAAGATTGACCACTCTTATCTTCAATCTAATTTCTAAATATATAGGTGAATCTAAAGCATTTTGATTTGAGAGTGTGAAGCCATTAGCTACTTCACTGATTAAGTTCACAATTTCTATACAAACTAACATACGCAAAATCTTTCAATTTACAATGAAATGAGTTAGTATGAAGTTTTTATAATTAAAAATATTTTTTTAGAAACAATTTAAAGTTGGAATTAATAATTTGTAAAGCACATTCTCATTATGTAAGTAATATATATTAAGGCTATAACCTTAAGACTATGCACCTAAAATGTGACAATTTATTTTTCTTTAACTAGTTCATTATTATGAGCAAACACAGCGCTATAGAATTTTCGAATTTGCAATATACGTTTTCAGTTTAGAATTGTGGGAAATGTATGCAGTCTACACATGTGCATTTTGCATCTTCGGATCTATCATTTTCTTATGTTTCAGAAAATGTAAGTTTTATTTTTCTATCATAAAAATTGACAATTTTATGATAATTTTTGTGATCAAGTAAATTGAATTTTTTTGTCTTTCTCTCAATTTTTTGCCAGTTAGTGGAAGAATATTCACTGTAAAAATTACATCAGAAAAAATATAATTTTTAAGTGATGTATTTAGAACACAATGGTAAGTAATTATTTTTATATATTTTTTTACTTATTTTATTTTTTTATATTTTTTTTACTTATTATTTTATTTTTATATATTTTTTAATTATTATTTGAATTTATATTTGATAAAAAATAACTCGTGATTGTGTAAATTTATATCGCAAATATCTGCATTTTTTGATATGATGTGGGTTTGGATCAAATATTTGAATTAGGTGATATGAGATAAAGATAAACATATTTTGCAAATATTATGACCCAATTTAGATTTTTCTATAATGTCTTGTCTGCATTTTAATAATAATAAAAATATGCAAATGCTAAAAGTAAAGATTTTGATAGTATATATATATATATATATATATAAACTTAGGCCAATTATAGACTACTGCAAAGTAAATTTTAAAGCTGCAAATCAAATGCAAAGAGAGGTGACAGTTGATGAAGATATAACTAAATTTATGGTCATAGTAGCACGAGCTCTCAAAACCTGTAAAGATAGGATAAATAATAATACATCACATTGACTTTAAACTACTAACTTATGTACCTCAAGCTTAACTCTAGAATTAATTTAGTATTTCATTCACATTTTATTTTTTTATTTTATTTTGTATGTAGCAGTACGTTTTAATAAATTACAAACTGTATTGAAGTTCTTTATTATAATATTCAAATTATACTAATTATTGATCAATATTAACTACTTCTTATTAGAGATGACATATTCATTGCAAAGCCCTGAATGGAAATACATTTTGAAGAACTACTAGGAAAAATGAAAGTACTAATGTCTTTATTCTATAAAGTTTTAAGTGATGGCTTACCTTAGGTAAGTGTTATTGTATACTAAATTTTTTATAAATTTTATGATGAATGCAACTAATCTACTAACAAACATATAATTTTAAACAGTATGCATGATAATTTTGTATTTATGAAATAATATTAAATTAATTATTAGAAATATTAACTTTTATTCTTTTTTTTATTACTTTGAATATCAATAACTATATTTTTTCCACTTAATTACATTCTTTGGTGTATAAAACAATATATATTATGTTATTTTTGAATAATACAAACTTAAGTTATGATCAAATTTGTGGCTTAACATAATTTTTTAAATATTCAATATGGCCGCTTTGCTAGGCAAAAAGTTAATAAATAAAGTATAGTCAATTTTTGACAGAAAAGTTCTTTTTTATTAAGTCACTCTTAACTAATTATAGTTTTCTTTTTTTTCTTCTTTTTTTTTTTAAAAAAATAGTCACTTTTATGACAGATCACTTTTTGATTATTGATTAATTAATTATTAATGCTTTTAATTTAATCTAAAAGATTGGCTTTTTTTCATTTCAATTCAAACAAAATTATGGTTGTATTATTTTTAAAAAATAGATTTTAAAATAATATTCTTCTACATATGTCTCAGATCACAGGTTGTTTCTCTAAAAGATTTTTTAATTGTTAATTCTGATTCTTAGATTTTTTTAATCCAAGCAGTTATTTATTTGCATTACTCTTTTTTTAAATATATAGAGTTTAAACAATTTTAGATGACACTGTTCTATGTTATATATATCACTTTTTAGAATGTCATTTAAAAAAATGAATTATTTAAAACAACTCACATTATATATGTTAAGTAATGCAGTTGTCAGTGGTTCCTTGCATGGCTAGATAAACAGCAGCATATGGATACCAATTTTTTCAAGCTTTCTCTTGGTAAGTTTGGTCTTTGGTCCAACAGAAAAAATATAATCCAGGCTTGTTATCATCATCAGGGAAAAGTATAAGTCAGGTAATTGTCATCATTAGGGAAGTATAATGAGGTATGTTGGCATTCCATGAGCTCCCTTCTGTCTAGGACTTAAGAAGCTGTCTTAGTTTGATAGATTTCAGGCAAACAATTGTACTCAGCACAAGTCTGTAGTTATGAATTTTAACACAAAGAAGTGGGTAATTTTCCTCCATGTGAATTCAACCTCCACCACTGAACTGTAGACTGCTGCTGGATCTCCTGTCTTGACTTCAGCTACATCTTCATAGGAGCTCTGTCCAACTCTGCTAGATAATTCTGCAACTATCTATTCTGCTTTTCAAAAATATTATTAACCAAGCCCTCTGACCAGCTCTTACAAAAACTACAAGCCAAATTGAACTGATCATTTTATCAGTCTTTTTATAATATTGCTTGGGTCAGGTGATAAAAACATAGTGACTGTTTTCAATCTGTAATCCTTTTGAAAACAAGTTTGAAATTTAATCAAGGTGTGATAAACATGTTCTTACTTAGATAGAGATTTACCAATTAATTAAAAGATTTCAAAAATAGACATTTTTACAATTATCAGAAAACATGATTATTTTTAAATTTCAAAATCAGAGTTACAAATAATATTTATTAGACTTTTTAAAATATTTATTTCATAATAAAATTCTGTTTTAATTCAGAGTTATTTAACCATTTATTTATTTATTTATATTTCAAGTAAAATGTAGAAAAATATCTACAAAAATTTATGTCTGTATTTGTTTCTACTTTTCCTTTCAACTTTATATATATATATATTGCACTTACTATATTATTGTGTGCCATGTAACAGACCTGTTATAATATATACCAAGTATTTTAATTTCAGATACATGTGAAGCAAGCAAAGTAAACCAGCAAAATGCTAACAAAATTAAGACCAATAAAATCAGCATATTAAATGATTTATATAGATACAGGTATTTATGTTAGACACAAACACATAGTAATTTACATTAATGATTAGAATATCTTCAGAGAGACACTAAATTTATATTAAAATTTAAACTAAAAAAAAAAAAAAAATCTTATGGGGTTTTTTTAAAACTTTTTTTTATAGAAAAAAACTCTTTTTAGGAGAAAGATAAATTTAAGCTAAATGTCAATTATTTTAAAACTAAATTCTGATTATTAACAATTGCAGAAGTGATTTTTAAAAATTTTATGAGGGGAAAGGAAAAAAATTAAAAAACCAAATTAATTTTTTTTATCTTAATTATTTAAAAGAAAAATATAAACTATTATAGTATCTGCAAAAAAAAATAAATTATTTACAGCTTATTACAATATCAATACAAAATCAAATTTTATAATATCTAAATATTAAAATAAGCCAAAATAAAAAATAAAGTTGTAAATCATTTTAATTATAAATATGATTGGCTTGTTGGTAATATAAGTTTTAACATTTATTAAATAGTTCATAAATAAAAGATTGCCTTTAAGTTCAAGGGAAAATATGGCTGAGTAGATATTATTTTTCAACAAAGTGGAATGCTATATATACATACATATGTTGATGAAATAGAACTCTTCAATAATTTATAAGGTCTTTTTGTTTACTGGTTTTTAATCTTGTTCACAATCTGACTAGGTTCTTATGTAGAATTATGAAAGTTTCCTTTACTGTTGAGAAGCACATCTGTTTAACTGCATACAATAAGATAGTTCACACAATGTTGGATCAAACTCAACAAAAAAGTTGGGCATCCAATAGTTATTTGTTTCATGCTGAAAAAATGAAATTCATTTATGTGGTTAACAATGCATATTGATTCAGTTATTAGAGGGTCAATATTGTTCATATTAACCAACAAATGCAAAGACCAAAAGAAGAAACAATAAAATTATTTTCTGAGTTGGTCTTTTTATATCCCCAGTTTTTCCAAATACTTTTTAATTAACAAGCTCACTCATTTACAAAATTGCTTAATTAAACAAAGCAGTAATTACTTTAATTACCCCTATTTACAAAATTCTCTAATTAAATATGCTAGCAATTATTTAATTTTTTAGGTTTACCAAATTCTTTAATTAAACCAGCTTTCATGTTTATGGATGATACTTGAAAATATTGTTAATTGAATTTTAACACCTGAACAAAGCTTAAGAAAAAGTTGGTTTTCCAAGAATTTTAATTAGTAAAATTACAAAATACTTGAATAAAAGTTTTATAGATTAGTATTAAATTTTGTTCTTATAACAAATTTTAAAACAGATTTATTAGCACTGATTTTAGTATGTGCTCATGGCCATTTTGGATTATAAGAACCACCCAAAACCTAGGCTGACCCATGCAAGTGATAAATGTCATCGATCAATCTACATGTCATGACCTGACCATTCATTACAAACTTGCCATTTTCAATAATAATAATAAAAAAATGTACAGTTATAAGAAATCTAATCATGTGATTAAAAAATTAAAATGTAAATTTTCCAATTTTCAGTGATATAAAATTAAAACACAATTTTCAAATCCCAATTTTCATCAATAATAAAAAAAAAACTGACTGTTACAAAATCGCCATTTTCATACAGTTATAAAAAATTTAGCAATTTTCATCAATTATAAAAAGTCATTTTCAGCAATAATTATAAAACTAAAACACAATTTTCTTATAGTTTTATTTCTCTAAACATGTGACTAAAAACGTGCAAATATTTTAAATTAACATTTGTTATCAAAATTTACATCAATATTTCAAAAATCAAATTTATGTTTTCTAGTTTATTAATCAATCTACCTATGATCATTTTTTATTACAATTTACATAAATATTTCAAAAATCAAAAGACAATTTACATTTGCTATTTCAAAAATTTTCAAATCCCAATTTTCATCAATAATAAAAAAAAAAGACTATTCTTTACAAAATCACCATTTTCATCAATAATAAAAAAATGAATTTTCATAGAGTTATAAAAAATCTAATCATGTGATTAAAAAATTAAAAAGGAAATTTCATAATTTTCATCAATAATAAAAAAACAATTTTCATCCAGTTATATTTATCTAATCATGTGACTAAAAATGCACACAAATATTTTAAATTAACATTCATTTTCAGAATTTACATTGATATTTCAAAAATCAAATTTATTTTTGCTAGTTTATTAAGTATCAATGCGTGGACATAGGTTACTATGAGGCTGCATGCCTACTACAAACTAAAGTTCTAATAAACAAAACATAGTAAATGGTCTTTAAATGATTTTCCCTTTGCATTATCAAGAGTTAGTATCTGGATGTCCAAACACCAACATAAACTCCTACATCAATAAACCTAATCATTATGCTTTGAACTAGCTCAGGAAGCAAGAGCTTTATGAATTGTTATGATAAGCAAGAGAAAAATAAATATGACCAGCTTATTCTAATTTATTTTAAAATAACTTTACTGGGATAATCTGAAAACAATTTCTCAAACTTTAAGCTGTATTGAAATCAAATCACATACACTGTCAATTCATGTAAAAGATAGTTGAAGGAATAATAACCTTAACACTAGAATATTTTTTATAAATAATTATTCAATAAACTAAGTAATTAATAATAAAAAAATTCATATTATCATGCAATAAAAAACTTATTTAAATAATGCCTATTATTATTTTAAAAAACCATACAGCAAAGTTAAATAATATATTCCCACATTTAAATCCAGAGAGCATGTTGCCAACTATTATTTTCAATACAGAAATGTAGTTACAAGATTACAATATATTGTATTATTTCCAGATTAATAAAGAAAAAATGACAAAAGAGTCAATTGTAGAGAAACCAGTGATGCAAGAGGCAAAATAATCAATGGAGTTGGAGCTGCAACAAACAAAAATTAAATCGGTTGAAGCAATACCATTCATAGTTGATATGAAAATGTATGATTTAAACAAAGAAAACTAACTGGATATGAAAAAAGATATACAAAAAAATTAAGAGGAAATGAAAAAATATACATAGAAATTGTAACAGAAAAATGATGAATGATTTAAGGAAATACTGCAAAATATAAATGAAATGCATTAAAAGCTCATTGAGTGGCAACAAAAAAATGATGCTAAGATTGAGAAAACTCAACATATGATTAGAGAAGTTTGTGAAGAAATAAAAAAGAGAATAAGAGTATGATAGAAATATTCTCTGAGAAATATGAGGAGAGATTTAGTTAACTGAAAGAGCAATAAGAAATACCTAGTGAAAAGACAGAATAGATAAATATCAAAGTGATAGAGAATGAGAAATCAGTAAATGAAATGCAAGAGAATGTAAAAGAAGTGATGGCAAATATACACAGCTTGACAAGATAGAAGCATAATAAGGAAAATTAAAAGGGGTGATGAAAAAATGAAGTTGGAAATCCTAGAATTAGACAGCCATAAAATTGGTTATAAGAAAAATAAAGAAATTGAATCTGTAAAAACAGAGGTTATATGTGATAGTTTTAGAAATCAGCCTTACTATAAATCAATTTTTACAAATTGGAGTATTTAGAGGTCAAGAAAGCACCTGTAGAACATCTATGTAATTTGGAAAGATATTTTGGGGTAAATTTGATGGTGATGAATGTAAGTTAGCCATTGCATGTAGTCACTTTCAGAATGATGTGTTTGCGTGGTGGGATTCTGACATATAAGGAAACCTTGGTAAATAACTTTTGGACAGAAGCAAAAGAACAGGCTGAAATTTCATGGAGTAGAAAGCTACTCTCAATTTTGTAGAGGGCAGGTAGACATGTTTAAATTTCTGAATGCTTGCAGTGTGACTGAAAGTCAGACTATATGAATAGCCCATCATAACTTGCTCTTGACAATTGAACAAATAAATATAAATTTGGATAAAACAAATTATAGAGGCAGTATCCAAACTCCTAAAAGCACTGAATATCCTTATGCATTGCCAGTCAAGTATGCAGTCTTAGAAAACTCATGATAAAGCTTATATCAATGTTCTGGACTTAGAAAAAGAAGAGCATAGGCCAAATAAAAATAAATCATGGAGACCTTGAAAAAGATGTTGACCAAATTGAAATGAAAAGCAAAATTAAAGGTTTAATCTGAACTGGAAATGGAACTGAAATTTTAAAAAAAGTTGTGAAACCTCAACAAATGTGTGTCATTTATAGCTGGATGTAATTATAATCCTGTTAACATGAAAAAAGAGAAGAATGAAATCAAACATCAATAAATTGTTCCTCATTTTGAATCTCAGAAAAATATAAGAGAAACAGTAAAACAAAGATTATTAAATTAATATCAAACTTGACATGCATATGGAAGAATCATATGCCTCTCTAGGAAACCAGAATTGTCCAAAATTTAATTTAACCTTGGAAGAGTTGCCACAGAGACTTTATTGGATGTTGGTAGTCTGATATCTGTCGTATCAGAAGATGTGTACACTAAAATTGTGTCAGTAAATCCTAAATTAAAGATATTACCTTTGGAGGCAGTAAAAGTAATCCTCACTAATAATCAAATTGGTAAAGAAACAAATTTGGGTACAGTTTGAGTTCAATAAAAACTTACGCATCTTATCTTTTTAATTAAGATCTGATCCATGATGTGATGTTAGAATCAAATTTTCTGGATAAATCTATTTGTGTATTAGATTGTACAAGAGATGGTGTGCTATGTGGTAGAGAAACTTCACTTTGCATCCTAAAATTTGTACACATCTATGGAGATATGCTCTTGAATAGATTGGTGCCTCACATGATGATAATGAGTAAAATTAAGTAATCACAACTAATTAAAGATGGAATGAATGATCAGTTATAATCTGTTTTAGAACAATATCAAAAAATGTTCCAGAAGTTCCAGGAGAAATAATAGGGTTTGAACATCAAATGTAGATAATTCAAAATCAAACTTACCAAATTAGATCTCATCCAATGCAACATTAATATAAACTGGAAGTAGAAAAATAATTGAAACAAATGATGGAATATGGTATTATCTCCAAATGTATCATCTTCATATAGAAAATCCATTATAATAGCTAAGAAAAAGGATGAATCAGTGAGACCATGATCAGAGGCACATCAATTAAATAAAATAATAGTACCTGACCACATTTCTACTCCCACTCCAAATGATCATCTTCTTATAGAAACACCATTGTAATAGTTAAAAAAAGAATGAATCGGTGAGATCATGATTAGAGGCACATCAATGAAATAAAATAATGGTACCTGATCATATTTCTATTCCCATCCATGAATTGTTGATAAGGTTCAAAAGCAAAATTTTTTTTCCTATCATTGACTCAATCTCTAGTTATTTACAGATTAAACTCCATCCAGAGCATTACTAATATATTGCATTTAGATATGAAGGCTATTTATATCAATCCAATTGAATGTCTTTTGGTTGGATTAACAGTGGTGAATGTCTGCTAAAATGATTGGATCAAATTTTACTTCCTAGATCAAACATATAACAATGTATATTTATAGTTGTATTGGTGGCATCCAATGATTTAAATGAACATTTACTGTAGCTGGTGATTTTTCTAGGGGTGTAGTAGAAAGAACATTAAAATTAATTTAAAGAAAAGTATTCTAGCCATTGATGAAGTCATATTTTTAGGCAATATGTTTGGCTTCACCCAGAAAAGATCCAGGTATTAATGAGTTTCCAATATCAAAAGATAAAAAAGTAAATAAGGTCACTTTTAGGATTCAGAAGACCCAACTATTACTGCAATTACTGTGAAAAGAAGTGCAGAGGAAATGGATTCTAGAATATGCCTTTGAAAATATAAGAACAGCGGTTTTGAATATTTGCATTTTCTAATTTTAAGAAACCCCTATTGTTCAATCTGACAGTAGTTGAACAGATTAGAGATTACTTTATCCCAAGTTTTGGCGAAATGCCAGATTGGGGTTCTATATTTTATAAGCTATTTGATAAAAGGTTTGAAGTTCAATTATATAGTGTTACTGAAAAAGTTGATTTATCAATAGTATGATCATTTTAAAAGTTTAGACAATTTTGATTAGGATCTGAGGTGATTGTAGTCATGAATCATAAAAGTTTAAAATTCCTGTATAACAGGGTTATTTAACTAATGGCTGGTTGGATCATTAGAGTCTGAATTTACAGAAATCCCAATTATATAATCAAATATTGTAGAGAATCTGAGAACATAGTTTGCAGACATCCTAAGACCCAATCCAATTCAGTAACATCTCAATGTAGAATATACATTTATAACAAATGTAGGCTTAATAGCAGATGAATTTATAGAATACTGTATTTGAAGGAACTTGCTAATAGGCAGCGGCAAGATAAATATCTCAACAAATGATCAAGTTTTTAGAGAATTCTAGTGATGGATCATTTAACCATAATCAAAAGTAGAAAATAGAAAATGCTATTTTAAAACAAAAGAATAAAAAGTGATGATGGAAATCAATAATTCCACCTATCATGCCTGGTCCTCTTATTCAGTACTTTCATTATTTATATGGTCTTTATGGCATTCACCAAACAGTTTATTTAATCAAAAATTGGTTTTATTGGCCACTTATTCATGGCTGCATTTTTTTAATTTAAAGAATCGTGATGTGTGTTAGAGTAACAAAACCAATGAAATCTATATGAGCCCCTTACAACTAATTATATTAGAAAAAAATCTAAGAAAAAGATAAAAATCATCGATTTCTATGGACCATGGCCACTATTTAAATGAATGAAATATCTATGTGGCTTATGATTTATTCTCAAAATTTATAATAATTTACTCTCACAGGCAACCCTACATGATAACATCAATATTTTGGAATCTTAGTATTTCCCAATTATGGGGAAGTCTCAGACAATCATATATGTGTATGAAACCCTATTTGTGTCAGAGTAAAAGAATAAATAGATGGTAAAACTAAAAGCCTCAATTCATGTGAATGTGTCATGCATGAATTAAGTTGTCTACTAAAAAATTTTCCAGTCATTATTGTTGGCTGAAATAGGTACAGCAGGTAGTTAACTATATATATTAGTCAATGAATGAGTCCACTGGATTTGCACCTAATGAGATTGTATTTCAGCAGACACAGCCCAAAGCTGTTTAAAACAGAACTTGTAGTGATTCAGAAGAAGATTCTAAATAAAGAATCTGATTGTGTTAAAGATATTCAAAGATTAATACAGTTGGCCAAGAAAAAAGTAAAAGAACAAAGAATTCTATGTACAAATTTCAGATAGGGAACCAGGTATTAATTGAAACCTCCAGTCTTTGTAATCCTGATGTTTATATATAAGAACTTTATAATCTGTATGATAGTCCCTATACTATTGCTAGGCAACAGTGCTTTTTGAATTACAACTAATTATGGCATAAAAGAGACTGAATGTTGAACTAGACTTTGTGATCATTTGAAAGATTCATGTGAGTGATTGGTAATTTGCCTATTTGTATTGACACCTCTACTAAGTTGGAAATATTTAGTTATTTGACTTATATGCTGGTAATTTATAATGAAGCCACAGTTTTTATCTTTAAGGAAAATGATACTTTCATTTCTTACAGATGGCCACTCAGTAGAGATATTATGAATCTAACTGTATATACCAGTCAATGATTAGGTAGATTTTATTAGTACACACACATATATAGAAAATGCACAACACTAGCTGAATTTATATAAAATATTTTAAATACCCATAGCTATATTCCTTCAGCAATGCTCCCTTTAAGTAAAGAAACATTTGCATTTTGAAGCTCTTTCGAAAGGACTTTTATTGAATGTATACTGTAATGATCTGTAATGATCTTATATATATTAAAATTCAAGCTAATTTAAACAAGGAAATAAGCAAAGATCTTAAATTGCAAATAAACAAACACGTTTAATTTTAAATATACTTATAAAGACTACAACTCAGACTTTCAAGCAACTTTCAACTATCCACACTATCTCTTACCATTGAAACTAATGACCACACACATGTAAAAAACAATAAATCATCACCAATATACATATTTCATGCTGAACCAGCACTCATCAGTTGGTCCAGATTATCTTCTTCCACACATATATACAATCAATGCTCAGTTTATTTTAAGATAGTAAATCTTTATACTTTAATGGACAGGCTTCAATCTACAACCTCCAACTCTTCAGCCATCCGTACCATTGAAAATCTGATGATACAATGCCAAATCCCATGCTGATACCAATATTGTTGTTATGCCCATGTTGACCTCAAGCCATTCTGACCCCTCATGTATAGTACAATATCCATTTAAATATGTAAAAGAGGGATGGACAGAATAGTTTTTTTGTGTAAGATTTGAAATACAGGTGTTCTTATACCTGTAACTTAATTGTAAATATAGGTGATTTGAACTCAGACTTTCAAAAAACTTTCAATTATCCACACTATCTCTTACACTGATACTCATGACCACACACATGTAGAAAAGATAAATAGTCACCAATATATGTATTTTGTGCTATACCAGCATTCATCAGTTGATCCAGATTATCATCTCCCACACATATGTATAATTAATGCTGTTTATTTTAATATAGCAAATCTTTATGCTTTAATGAACAGGCTTCAATCTATTTCAACCTCCACTCTTCAGCCATCCAAACCATTGAAAATCTGATGATAGTATGCCCAAATCCCATGCTGATGCCAATATTGTTGTTATGCCCATGTTGACCTCAAGTCACTCTGACTCCTCATGTATAGGACAGTATCCATTTAAATATGTAGAAAAGGGATGGGAAGAATGCAATGCTTATTGTGTAAGATCTGAAATATAAGTATTCTTATATCTGGAACTTAATTGTAAATATAGGGGATTTGAACTCAGACTTTCAGGCAACTTTCAATTATCCACGCTATTTCTTACACTGATACTCATGACCACACACATGTAGAAAAGATAAACAGTCACCAATATATGTATTTTGAGCTTAAACAGCACTCATCAGTTGGTTGATTATTATCTCTCTCTCTCTCTCTCTCTCTCACACACACACACACACATATATATATATATAATCAATGCCTTTATACTTTAATGGACAGGCTTCAATCTACTCCAACTCTTCAGTCATCCATACTATTGAAAATCTGATGATAGAATGTCCAAATCCCATGCTAATGCCAATATTGATGTTATGCCCATGTTGACATCAAGTCACTCTGACCTTTCATAATCTGGACCAACAGATGAGTGCTGGTTCAGCATGAAATATGTATATTGGTGATTATTTATCTTTTCTACATGTGTGTGATCATGAATATCAATAGTAAGAGATAGTGTGATAATTGAAAGTTGCTTGAAAGTCTGAGTTCAAATCCCTTATATTTCCAATTAAGTTACAGGTATAAGAATGCCTACATTTCAAATCTCACACAATAAGCCTGCATTCTGCCCAATCTTCTTTTATGTATTCAAATGGATACTGTTTTATATATGAGGGGTCAGAGTGACTTGAGGTCAACATGGGCATAACAACAATATTGGCATTAGCATAAGATTTGGGCATTCTATCATCAGATTTTCAATGGTATGGATGGCTAAAGAGTGGGAGGTTAAAGTAAATTGAAGCCTGTCCATTAAAATATAAAGATTTGCTATCTTAACTGAGCATCGATTATATATATATATATATATATATATATATATGGTAATCTGGACCAACTGATGTATGCTGGTTCAGCACGATATACATATATTGGTGATTATTTATCTTTTCTACATATGTGTGGTCATGAGTATCAGTAGAAAGAAATAGTGTGGATAGTTGAAAGTTGCTTGAAAGTCTGAGTTTAAGTCACCTATATTTACAATTAAGTTCCAAATATAAGAATGCCTGCATTTCAAATCTTATAAAGACTACATAATATTCATTTTTACTTCTCAAACACTAATATAATAAATAGAAATAATGCATAATGCTAGTTGAAATCTTTTATAAAATATTTTTATTGCACCATAGCTATATGTGTAATAACTTCTAAAGTATGCATGATAAGATATTTCTTTACTGTATCTCAGCTTTAGCATCTGGCAGATGGCTCAACTAGATTTATCATAAGGTGATTATGCATGTGATCAACCAATATGGATAGACTAGGTAACTGCATACATTGAATGGTGTAGCAATTGTTGATCAAAATTTCTCTATGTAGTATCCACTTCTTTAATTATTAAGAAAATGTGAATGTTTAAAGAAAATCTTATCTCAAAATAAGATATAGAAAGAGTAAATGAGAAATATTTGTTTATGTTGTCCCATTTCTTTAAACAGGAGGAGGGGCCACTAAAAAGAGTAAATGTGTAAAGAAAACTTTACCACAAAATGAAATATAAAAAGAGTAAAAATGAAAATATTTGTTTTTTCATATGTCATAGCATCGGCCAGGACGTGAACCCACAACCGTCTGCAACCAACTACTTGTTTGCAAGGCGGCTGTGATGACCTCTCGGCTAACAATGCTTGACAAAAAATATTTGTTGTTATTGTCTCATTTTTTAAATTGGGGAGAAGAGTTTGTGCTGAAAATAGAAGGTTAAAAAAGTGGTCAATAAGCAATACATAAATACTATAGTAGCCTGTAATCAGTTATTCAAAATTGTTTTAAAATTACTATTAATAATTCCATAAGATGGTTTTCATGTGCATGCATGTGGGTTTCCATGTGAGATATATAAAAATATCTTAGTTGAATTAAATGAAGAAATAGTCATAAATAGAACTTAATTTCTTAAAATAATTTTTATAAAGGAATTTAATCCAGAGATACTTTGGTATTATTTCTGCTATGACATTTATTCAAGTGATGTTTGCAACTAATATTTATTCAAAGTTTCTGATTGTGATGTCATGTCACCCAAGAAACCCAGCATGATTAATCCATGTAAAATAAGCTGATTATTTTCCATTTTGGAAGATATTAAATGGTTCAGTTTGCCAGGAGTGACTTTTTTCTTTTTAGATTTGACACATATGCTTACGATGACACAAAATGCTGTATTATGACAGTGAGAATTATTATGCCAAGGGGAAGTTTCAATGGCACAAAGTTCTGTAACATGCTGGGGGGAGGGTGTTTTCAATGGCACAGTGTTGTAATAAAAACTCACAATTATCGGTTTTAGTTTAGTAGCATGATATATTTTTTCCTTTTTCCATCATTTTTTTTAGATTTGGAGTTTGGTATTACACATATATTATTTTAAGTTTGAAGTATGTCCATCTCTTTGAGGCGTTATTTTAAACATAATGCAAACTTAGAAAAATACATCACCAGAGTAATACATCATAGTAGGAATAATACCAAAGTACCAATCCAGGTAATAGTATTTAGCTTGAAATATATGTATGACTATTTATTTTTTTGAAAAAATAGTTTACTTGGTTAGATTTGTAGATAAAAAAAAATGAATCTACAAATCTGGTAAGTAATAATAATTAAAAGATAAGTAAAAAAGAAAATCAGTAATCTATCATGTATTTTTAATTAAAAGCAAAATTGCTAGAAAGAAAAATGTGGAAACATTTTAAAAAATCAGTTTTTAGCTGCTTCCAATGAAAAGAATAATACAAAAGGATTGTCTGTGGAAATTGAATTTAGTATTATAAATTCAATTTCCACAGACAGAAAAATCCATTTTAATTTTTTTAATTATAATGTTTGTTTAGACATATTTATATTACTATCCTATAAAAATGTATTAGCAAATATAATCTGGACCAAAAATCATAAAAATATTTACTCATGGTAAGATACTTGGAAAACAACCATAGAAAATGCATTACTGATTAATTTAAATGTGTATCAGCCCACCATAATTATGTAATAATCTCCTGAGGATCACCTGAGCTCGGTCCTTAAATGCCATAACACTCAAATATATTACAAGTAGTCTATGTCTATGAAGAATATGTAACACTACCATAACTGGATACTGAACACTTAAATTATACAAATTGAAAAGATAAGACATCATGGATATATTACATAATGATCAGTAATGGAAATTATAAATTTCATGGTAAAATGGTTCTTTTAAAACATTAACAAAAGGAAATAGAAAAGATCTAATAGGTCAGTATAATCGAGTTATTTTTTTAAATATATTACTAATTATTTTTATTTTTAACTTTATCTTTTTTTCCCTTTCCTTATTCATTTGTATCTCAGTATATAGAGATTTAGTATGGCAGAATGATTATAAACTCTTTAAAGATATACAGCTTAGCACTGCTTTCAAACAGGTCAGCCATATTTATAACACTAATATGGATATAATATTAATATTTAAAAAAGGTGATAAAGAAGATATTAGAAATTACAGACCTATCAGTCTTTTATCAGTTTTATACAAAATTTGTACTAAGATAATTACAACTCGTCTACAGAAAACACTGAACTTCCATCAACCAAGAGAACAAGCTGGATTTAAAAGTGGTTTTAGTACAGTAGATCATATCCAGGTATTGAGAGAAGTTATAGAAAGGACGAATGAATATGAGTTGTCATTATGTTTTGGATTTGTAGATTATGAAAAGGCATTTGATTCTATAAACATTTCTTCAGTGATTAAAGCATTCATATTTTAAAGAATATTTATAAAAATGCAATAGCAACAATTAGATTACATAATGATAGTAGGAAAGTCAACATTGAGAAGGGTGTAAGACAGGGTGACTCCATATCTCCAAAACTTTTTACAGCAGTGCTGCAAGAAGTATTTTGTGGATTAAAATGGGAAGATAAAGGAGTGAAAGTAAATGAAGATTATTTAAAACATTTAGATTTTGAAGATGATGTAGTTGTTTTTGCAAATAATGCTTTAGAGTTACAGGAAATGTAGTAGTTATCAGATGAAAGTAGGAAAGTAGGACTAAAGATAAATGTTAAAAAGACTAAAGTAATGTTTAATAGATTTTTTCAAAATATGAAAATAAAGATTGATTATGATGAGTTAAAAGTTAACAGCTACAAATACTTTGGTCAGCTTATTAATGCAAATGGAAACATAATGGATGAAATTAATCATAGAATTAAACTTGGTTGGAGTGCTTTTGGTAGAAATAACTTGATACTAAAAGGAAATATGCCTATATGTTTGAAAAGGAAGGTTTTTAATAAATGTGTTTTGCCAGTTCTTACTTATGGATCTGAGACTTGGACACTTAATAGAAGAGCAATACAGAGACTTCAAACCACTCAAAGTATGGAGAGATCGATGTTGGGAGTAACAAGAAGAGATCGGAAACGCAATGTATGGGTAAAAAAACAGACAGGTGTTACTGACCTCATTGAAAAATTAAAAGACAAGTGGAGTTGGGCTGGACATATTGCTAGAAGAGATGATAATAAATGGACAATTGAAATTTTAAACTGAATTCCAAGAGATTGTAAAAGACCCAGAAAGAGACCATATGTGAGATGGATAGATGAAATAAGAAAGTGTGCAGGGGTGATGTGGAGAAGAGAAGCTAAAGATCGGAAAAGATGGATTGAACTTGGAGAGACCTTCATCCTGCAGTGGATTGATAATGGTTGATGATGATGATGATGAATATGGGTATATAGAAGCATTTGTTAATATGCAAATTTGTAAATTTAAATATACCATGTGTGCAATATTGCAATACATGAGTCTTAACAAGCTTTTCAGAATATCCCTAATCTCAGACTGGTTTCTAGCTTTTGGTTTTCATCAGTGAAGTACTAGGATATTCAAGCATTAGATTTAAAATACCAGGTCAAGCCCAGCACTTTATCTAATGGTTAACTATTAAATAGAAAATCTGAAATTTTTAGGCATCCATATCTTCAAATCCAGATATCTAAATTTTAAGACTTTGGGAATTTTATATTGCTAAAGCTATTAATATATAGTGTATCTGAGTTTAGTTCAGTTCCATATGGCTATTTAAGCTAGATAGTTGGATTTGAAGACATATGGATGTCTGAAAATAATTAATCATTAGATAAAGTTCTGGGCTTGATCTGGTATTTTAAATCTAATGCTTGAATATCCTAGGACCTCACTAATGAAAACCAAAAGCTACAACCAGTTTGAGGTTAGGAGTATTCTGAAAAGCTTGTTAAGAGCTATTGGCATGCTCATTAGATAACATTTGTAATACAAGCTTATTAAATTAATTCACATGACATATGTCTTGATTTCTTTACACTTATTATTATATATTTATTTACCAATTAGTATTTTATAAAAAAAAAAGGAATTATTGTTACATTAGAAGGCCAGTCTAGGATACTTTTTGATCAAAACAAACAGGGATTGAACCTAGGTTTACTTTTAAAATAATATTTTTATTAGAATTCAAAAATAAATAAATTATCCATTGGAAAATAGAATATAAAATACTTTATCAGATGAGAAATATGAGAATTTATTTATTGTTGTCAAAAAAATCAATAAATTTGTGTCTTTAAACAGTGGTGGTAATAGAAATAGGTTGGTAGAAATAATAGTATGCAAATAAATAACATAAGACATTAAAAATAAGTACAGCATAGTGAGAGAAATTCTACATAATAGAAACAGTAGTGGGCATTCTAATTGTCAAATCAATAAAGGAAGAAAATAATACATATGTTCTTCAGTTGTCATAAAAAAATTAGCAGCAAATATTATAATTTTTTATATATAATTATCTGAGCTAAAGGAAAATGGAAGCTCAGGGAAATGAAACTGAGACTCTTAGTAATGTGTTTATGAACATCGTTATGAATATGTTCAATAATAGAGGCAATTTTTTTTTATATTAACTGCTTTTATTTACTGTGCACTAAAAAATCTGTTTCTTCAACCACAATTAGAGTTTTTAGATTTAACTTGAAATAAACATTTGATGATCCAGAAATTAATTAAGTTAATCCCTTGTTATAAAAAATAGGGATTGACTTAATTAATTTCTGGATCCCCATGCTTTTATTTTGAGTTAAATCTAAAAACTTTAATTATTCTTGAAGAAACAAATATATTATTTTTAGTGCACAGTCAATAAAAGCATTTAATATAAAAAAATTATCTCTATTATTTTAAGTTTTTAGTATTCACACAGTAAATAAAAATATAAAACTATACCATACTTTAAATAGACTGGACACTTATAGTTGATATATATCACTAGATATTTCTGCTATAAGTTAAAGTGAATATCCCATAAGTATATATCATACTTATTATGGGTACATAACAATACATTTGCATAAATTGTAAATGAACTCTCACTTATCTAGTTTAAGGGACTTTGGTGCCATAGTGAATTTTTAAAAAACTGAGTTGAGACACAATTTTCACAATAACTTCAGTTTTCATAATGTTAGAGCAAAAATTTTACATTGATAAAAACTAGAAAAACTAAGGAAAACAATAAGGTTAAGACAAAAAGGGGGGGTGTCAACATCTGAAATAATTATTACTTTATTGTTTGTTTATAATTTCTAATTTATCATTAATTAAGTTTAAATTACATCTTCATTGGTAATATTTTTGTATTCCTCACAAAATTCTCATTCAAACTATATATAATATTTCTTATCTGAGATAATCCATATCTTCAGAATCTACAAAAATAGTCACATAAGAATTCTTCATTTTTAGCTTGTATCCCAAAAGTTAATAAATCTCAAGGCATCTATAAGAGAAAGCTTCATTCCAATAAAAGATACAAAATAAATCATTTTCTGAAGGTGGATATGCATTTTTCATCATAAAAATTGCCTTCTGGTTTATCCAAAACTAGAAATTAAAGGCTACTGTGTATCAACAATAAAATGAGTTTCATCTCTTTATTTTACATTTTTTGTGTACACCAGTGATGTTTATATTCTTTGTGCTAGCTATAGTCTTGAAAATAATGTGATGCAAGATGTGGCAAAACTACTGACACTACTACATGAGTACCAAAACATAGGCAAGAATCAGGACTTGATTCTTTGACTGCATACAATTCCATGTGGGATACATAACCATTGTTGCTATCTCCACACACATCACTTGAAACCTCTCTTTATTGGTTTAAGAGTTTATATTTTCACATGGCACTATGGCTAGTAAATTGTGCAATTGCTTTATCAACTGCAATCTTTCTGTACATCTGATAGTCTTAAAATTTATATTCGACTGCTCTATAATACCTTAATTATATATATATAAATTATTACTTGTTATACAAACACAGACATGCAAGTGCAAACATATTAATACATATATAAACATACTAATAAATTATTAAACCTTTTGAGAATCATTGTCTATAAAATAGATTGCCTCAAACTTGGATCAGAGCCCCAAAATTAGATTGTATATAAACCACTATGTTATATTAAAATATAAGAATAATTTATATAATAGACACAGTAATAAAAACACAAATACATTAATAAATTATAATTTATAAAATAAAACTATGCAAATAATAAAAAACTTTAAAATGCTACACATATAATAAAAAAAATTTAAATTGAATACATACAAGCCTCAAAAATACATTATACATAAACCACTATGTTATATTGGAATAAAAGTATAATTTATATACTACACACACTAATACAAATGCAAACACATTAATAAACACATTAATAAATTATAATTTCTTAAATAAAAAAAACTTAAAATAATACTATGCAAATAATAAAATTTAAAATACAAAAAAAATTTAAAATCGAATACTTATGATATTATATTTTTATTGGGATTAAGGCCTTGAATCATCAAGACATTATTAATCCATTTTACTTCAGAGTCTTGCTGAAATAAAAATTGTGCCTTTGTCTTCTTTGTGCAATCTAATAAACTGAGCAGAAAAGAAAAAATATTAAATGAACCTATTAAGAAAAATAATAAAAATCTAAATTTTGTCTGATTTTAATATACGATATACCATTTTAAAAAGGAATTCAAACAACAGCAAATTCCAGGATTTCTGATGATGTCATGCTTATAGTTTTCACACAATTTTAAAAAGAAAACAAAATTTCAATGAATCAGCTGCTATTAGCAGCTATTATACTGCAACCACTCAAGTCATTAATACATGTAATTTTGTCATAAATCAACACCACACATACAGTATATGTAAGTCATTAGATACTTCTGCTGTAAGTTAATATATATATACTCTTAATGTTATATGAATTTTTATTTTTATACTCTAAATGTATATATTATATTTAGTATGTGTACATAATAATATATGTATAATAAATCATTAACTAAGTTTTCTATTTAAATTGATAGATTTATTTTTATTTTAAAACAGTTTTTTTTTAAAAAAAATGTTAAAGAAAAAAATTTGCGATTTTTTTTTTTAACTTTTCATAATTGTTTTAATTAATGCAAGTTTTCTAGTTTACTTTTTTAAAAAAAATTGTTTGAAAATAAAAAAAAACAATTTTAAATAGAAAATTTAGTTACTAATTTATTATATGTATATGATTATGTACACATCCTAAATAGTGTTCCCTCTAATTTTTTGTGACCTGTGTGTGCACTTTTTAAAGTGTGTGTGCAGTTTTTTCAAAAATAAAAAAAATTTTCTGTGGCAATTTAAAAAAGCACATATAATAAAAAAAGACAATACAAGAATAGTATTAATATTCAGCCAAATTTTGTACCTACTTATATGCATTGACTCGATCTTACAGCATACCACTTGTACTACATACATTACAATGGAACACAATGAAAAAATACTCTAAAATCAAGTCAAATCATTAGTTTGTGAAGACAGAATTAAGCTAATTACTGTGGCTTCCCTTTTCCATTCAAATGAAAAATAAGAAAATTTAAATACTTACAATGTAAAAATGTTGTCTGCTTCTAATTTTTTCAATTAACACATTTGTCAAAACAAACAAACAAGAACAACAATTCACAATTACTTATTATTGAACAATTCTAGAATTAAGGATTACATTTGTTATTAATGGCATTTATTTTATAACTTCTCTCTCCTGTCTTTTTGTTTTAACCATTCTGCATAAACTTTACTTAAATTTGCATTGTTTCCATCATTCATATATGATTTTACTCTCATCAGCATATCCATATGGTTTTCTTGTAATCGATTTCTTTGTTTCATTTTAATCAAATTCATCAAACTAAAACCGCACTCACAATCCACACTACTGGCCAGAAAAGTGCCTCCGATATCTAGTAATTTGGATAGATCTTTAAATTGTTCGTTATTCAAACTAAACATAACCATTTCTTCAAAATCTTTTATTTGTTTAATTTTTTCCCACACTGCATATTTAAAATCATTATACTGTTCGCTTATAACAGATTTATCTCTAAGAAAAGCATTATATTTTAAACATAATTTTTCAATTTCCGCTAGTCCATAATTACAATAGCAGGATAGTAAACTGGAAACATCAAAGGATTTCCAATCTTCTACTTCATCAGTTGGAAACCTTTCTTCCAAATTTTCACATAATAAATTACTAAATTTTAACATATCATCTGTTTTTATAGTTATATTTAAATCATTAGCCTTTTTTAAAAGCCAGTTTATTTTATTGTTCCATGCCATGTTTCCAAGATGCTTTTCCTTGATTTTATTAATTTTTGCATGAGCAAATTGAAAAGCATCTATGGGTGTTAATTCACGGCATTGAAAAATTTGACATAAAGCACTAAGTTCTTCTAAAATTGAAGACAAAAGTTCTAAATTTATTTGAAATTCAATGTTGCTTAACTTTTTCAAACAAAATTGGAAATTGGATCATCTTTATCTTGCTTAAAATATTCAATTAATGATTCATAATTTGTAATAATTGCTTTTATTGCAAAATGTCTTGACAATCACCTCACCTCATTAATAGCTTGGAAAGCTATAGATTTATTTTGTGAAGCTTCAATAATCTCTTTAAATTTACTTGTTTTTGTCGTGGATCTCGAGAATAATATGTAAACAGTTCTCACCACTGTTTCGATTTCTCTTGTGGCTTTTATTTCTTTCCATGCATCCGAAATACATAAATTTTTTCGGTGTGCAACACAATGTTGTTGCACCAAATGTGGTACATTCTGCTTTAATTTAGCTGCTACACCATTTTGTTTTCCAAGCATTACGGATGCACCATTAGATGTAAACATAACCAGCTTTTGTAAATCAATTTGGTTATCTTCATAAAATTGTAAAATTGCAGAAAAAATTGAAGAGGAATCGCATGTCTTTAATTGGATTATCCCACCAAAAACAGTTTTATATTGATCAGATTTTCTAAACTTAAAATATAAAATTAAACATTTGGTTGTAGAAACGTCTGTGCTTTCATCAACAATTAAAGTATGAAAATGTGCCATTTTAATTTCATTTTTTACAACAGTATTCACCACTTCCAAAAATGAAAAAGCATAGTTTTTACTATGCCAACTTTCTGGAATATGGACGTATTTTGCCAGTGGTTATTTATTTCTTGAACCAAAAACAAAGATATGTTCATTTTAATTGCCAATAATAGATTATCAATTAAAATTTTTACTTCCTCAGGATTTGATTTCTTTTTCCGCAATCTTCTGGTGTTTCTTTTAAAAACCATACCAAACCAGTTGCTGATAAGGAAGCATTCTTATTTTTCAGTTTTTGTACACTTTCCAAGTGTGATTTACTAATTAAATGCCATTTTAAAAAAGTCTAATTTCCACACGCAATCCCACATTTTTCCACTAACAAAATCATTACATACCTCTCCGATTTAGCAGTAATTACAAATTACACCTTTTCTTCATTAAATACGAATATTTCTTTTAACTGAATTTGTAATTTATCATGACTTTTCGGAGTATCAGTTTCCACGAATTTATTAAGCCACTCAATTTTAAATTCATTAGCTGTTCTTTTTCTTTTCAAACTCATTTTTAATTCTATACTGTAAAAATACTTTTAAAAATATTTATTTTTACAAAATTATATCACTGAAACACATATATTCAATAATAAAAGCTGGTAATGATTTTGAATTTAAATTTTAACAAAAATATGCAATTTTAACACTGATAAACGATGGTGCAATCTTTACGTATGGCATACAAGCGTTACGGTAATTCCCAGCCTCGTTTCTCATCAATGATAAATGTGCTGCCATCTATACCTATGCTGCACAAATACTATAGTTGGCAGTTTATTTAAATCTAAAACTACATTTGATTCAATTTTTTTTCATTTTATTTTTTTATATGGATTTAATATGCAGATGCAATTTTGGTAAAACTGACTTATAGCGGCTTGAACACTTCACCCTCTATTTTTAAAAAACTTAACTACTTTTTTCCCTCTAATAACTGTATCCAAATTTAATAAGTGTATGTAACTATATCTAAGTCTAAATGTTAATAAAAAAAAAAGAAAAAAAAAACTTACATTTACATGCGTATTTTTCACTTATAGCGGTCTTTGTTGTATATATAACTGTAAATAAATTAACTATATTAAAGTGGAGATAGACACCATTAGAAAGATCCAACTTTAATCAGTTTATCTAACAATAAATAAACTCTGTCTAAATGTAAATATTAATAAATAAAAAAGTAATAAAACTTACATTTTTATGCGTACTTTTCACTTGGAATGTATATCTAGCGGTCTTTACTCTATATATAACTATAAATAAATCAAGTATATTAACTATAAATCTTTTGACATAATGATGAATAAATAAAAAAAAAATGAACTTACATTTAGGATACGTGTGTCGAACTACGTCATTCTCACTATGTAATTGCAAAGTATATCTAACTATAAATGTATTTTTTACATGAAGATTAATAAATAAAATGTAATAAAACTTACAGTTTTATGCTCTATGTAGAGATATGGTATGGCAAAAGTGTGACCAAAAAAGTCACTACTGTCAAAATTAGGAACTACTTTTGTCACGTGTAATTTTTCCCGCGTGTAATTCCCCCCCCTCCCCCACCGTCCATTTACTTTTTTGCCAAAAAAAGATTCAAGTCAATGTTAAAAATAAGTATGTCAAATTGTGAAAAACTGTTTTAACATTGATTTGAATCTTTTTTCGGCAAAAAAGTAAATGAACGGGGGGGGGGGGATTACACGTGGGAAAAATTACACGTGACAAAAGTAATTCCTAATTTTGACAGTAGTGACTTTTTTGGTCACACTTTTGCGTGGAAAAAGTACTTAAGTTTTTTAAAAATAGAGGGCAAAATGTTCAAGCCGCTATAAGTCAGTTTTACCGCAATTTTATTCTCTGCACAAAAAAAAAAATTTTGTATGCGCAGATATTTTCATGTGCGCTATGTTTAAAATTTTTTGTGTGTGCACACACACACAGCTTAGAGGGAACACTGATCATAAATATGATATATACATTAAGAATTTAAAATTGGTTTTAAATGTTATTAAATTAAAAGAAAAAAATATAAACTGCCCTCTCATAACCATTATTTAAAACATGAAAATTCTAAGAATATAACTGTTAATTGCAATGCATTAAATTATTGAATATTTATCATATTTTTTCCAACTCCGGGTTCCATATCTATCAAACTAGTTGAAAAACTAAAAAGATATGTGTTTCAAATGGATTAGAGTAATATGACTTAGTTATATATCGATTTTCAAGCAGTTATATTGAATTTAAATATAATAAACCTCAATTGTAAAATTTCATTCTAACTTGGAAAAGATCAAAATTTAACAAACAGATTTTCCAAAATCAATGGAAGCATTTAAAAAAAAAATAAAGAGAACATGGAGAGCATGTTCACAGAATTGGAAGATAAAATTAAAAAACAAAATGAAGATCTAAACAGACAAATAGAAAATCTTAAAACACAAAATAAAGAAATCAGGGCCTTATCAAAGATCTTAAAACACAAAAAAAAAATCATAGGTCATGAAAAAAAAATAGAATGAAGAATTAAAAAACAATAGGAAAATGTTATAGAAATAAAAGATGATAGAGTCCAGTTGATAAGGGAAATCAGAGAAAATAATAAAGAAAATGTGGTAACTGAACAAATAGATAAAGCTAATTGTGATATAATTTCAGAATCATAAAAGATAGATATTAAATCTAAGATATATGAAACAGATAAAATTAATGATAAAAGTCAAAGTGCATTATTAACACAGTAGCCTTGAAGGGTAATGTTTGCATTATAGTTTTCCATGTATCTCAAAGAACACATAATAAAGATAAAAGTAAAGACATGTCTGATTTGGAAAATGAATTAGGTTTCTTAAATATCAAAGAAATAGATGATCAAGATAATCAATTTAATAGAATTAAATATAATAGTATTTTGCTTGGTAAAATGTATAAAAGAAAAAGTACCAAGGAACCATCAAGATTAAAAGTTAGAGAATTGGAGAAGAGAAACCTAGAGTGAAGACATGTAATTAAGCTAGATAGAGTATCTAAGAAATTATTAAATTCAAGAATTCATTATGTGAGAACAAAACTAAAAAACAGAGCTAGAAAAGAAGAAATATATTTTTTTTTTTTTTTTTTACAAATGAGTCTGAGTTATCATGTGGTAAATAAAAGATTATCCAGATCATTCTAAGTGAGGGGCTGCATATTAATAAAAAATATTAGAGAGAGGCAAAGTTTAACCCTGGTCTTTTTAACAGGTCCATGTTATAGGAAAATGAAAAATAATTACATAGTACATACTGTAAAAGTAGATCAATTGTGACACTGAAAATGACCATTATATGATTTGAACTTAAATTGATTCCATTGGTTTATTAATGGTTGATTATTTTTATTTTTGTATTGATGATGAATGGAGAAGTTTTTATTGTTTTAAGGTTATCATGTTTTCATGATACTTCATAATCCTTATCTCAGCACTGGTCTCAACCATTTTATACTTGTAGTTATCAGTCTCTATGTCTCAAAATTGAGCCAGGAATAATGTTATATTTGTTTGTCACTAAGTCTCAAGAATGATCCAGGTATAATTCTTACATTGTATTTTGTATTAGCTTCTAATTCTCATAATGGAGCAAGGCTTTAGTTAAACATATTGGTGTTCATTTATATGTGATTTGGTTGATATTATTTTGTTCATGTTATACGGTATACACATCATCAGTGGGAGATTTCTTTATTTATCTCAGCCTTGTGGGTAGATGATCAAACTCGATAAATATTTTTAATTGAATTTATAAAAAAATTATATGTATACCAAATGTAATAGAGTTAGGAAATAATATCTAGACAAAGGATGACATATTGTTTGTTATATTTGTACTAACTTGTGACTTCATTTTTAAAAAAATATGGCTAAGCATGACATTTTAAGATTTAAAAAGGATTTTTTTTAGTTACATTAAAATTGAGTGACATTTGCAAATCAACTCTATTTTATTGTTAATGAGGTGGGGGGGGGGGGATGGTAATCCCCAAAGACAAAGTTTATATGTATGGCTTTTGGTAAATATGTATGCATTTTTTATCATGTATTCTAAGATGTATAAAAGACATGTGTGTAAAATGAATTATGAAGAAATATAAAATAATAATAATTGTAAAATTTAAAATTTTATTACAATTCTTTATTGTAAAATAAAATTAGCTATTAATAATATCAAGTTGCTATGGAAACCAATTGGAAATGAAAAAGAAATTGATTGTTTGCTTTTAAACAAAAGAGGGAAAATCCCTTCTTCATTGTATCACAAGATGGAAGTCAAGATTATTTTAATGATTATTTAAGTAGATGTAACGCAGTTACAGGGGTAAAATTTCCAGAGGGGCTCACACTCTAAACTTTTCATTAATGTGGCTTATTACAGAACTGTAAATAAACTAATGCCTTAGAAATTAACTTTAATTTTGTGAGTCTATCAATTAATTTCAGATGCTGAAAATATGTGACAATTGATATTAAGTAACTTGTCCTCTAATTAGTTGTCAAACAGAAATACTCTTCTATGACTGGCTTTATAAATTTGCATAATTTTGATACCTTCAATCAGAGGGAAAAAACTTCTTGGGAAGAAACTGTGATTGAAACAAACCATGAGGAAAAAATTAAAAATTGCTTGCAGACATTTAAAATATAAGGATTCTTATATTTTTATGACTATATTCAAAAGTTATAGAAATGAGCTTACTGAAACATAAATAGATAACTGAATAAACTTATTATAAATTTTGTTTTATGAATTTCTATGAATAAATATTGTTCTGTCATGTGTGCTTTCTATACAAATATTTAGATGTAAATATGATTTATTTTATTATTTTCATTCTGTTTACTAATTAAAATTATTGTTATTATTACTCATTTTGTTGCTTGTTTATTTCTCATCCAAATTCTAGGTATATTGTTTTACTTTATCTTTTAATATTATTAATGTGGATAAGCTAATGGGCTTAGATTGAAAACATTAAGGTGTTTTTGGTTTATGACTCATAGTTTTGTAGTTAAATGGAGATAAAAAGTGGTTGCTGGAGGGTTGTATTAGATCCTAAGATCTAGACACAGTGGTCTCAGATCCAAGGCTCCTCACTGACGAAGGCCATAAGCCAGAAACTAGCCTGGGGATATTGGATGAGTAGGCACTAGATGGGGATTTTATGCACAAGCCTTCTGGCATCCATTGATTACTCTAGCTTGCTGTGTGTGTCAATATAGATAGTGAGTTTTGCCTGTTTTAACAACAGTTATACACAAGCATAAGAGGAGGTGGTCATGTGATGTTTATTGGCTTAAAACCAATCCTGCCTAATAGGATATTGGTGGTTATGGTTATTAAAAAACAAAGACACCAAAATGTATGGGTGCTAAACTGGCCAAAATGTATGGGTGCTGAACTGGGTTCAGACCCATATGACTATATAAGCTAATGGGTTTAGATTGAAAACATTAAGGTGTTTTTGATTTAAGACTCATAGTTTTGTAGTTAAATGGAGATTAAAGGTTGTTGCTGGAGGGTTGCATTAGATCCTAAGATCTAGATGCAGTACTCTCAGATCCAAGGCTCCTCACTGGCAAAGGCCATAAGCCAGAAACTAGTCTGGGGATATTGGATGAGTAGGCACTAGATGGGGATTTTATGCACAAGCCTTCTGGCATCCATTGATTACTCTAGCTTCCTGTGTGTGGCAATATAGATAGTGAGTTTTGCCTGTTTCAACAAGTTATACACAAGTATAAGAGGAGGTGGTCATGTGAAGTTTATTGGCTTAAAACCAATCCTGCCTAATAGGATATTGGTGGTTATGGTTATTAAAAAAACCAAAGACACCAAAATGTATGGCTGTTGAACTGGGTTCAGACCCATATGACTATATAAGCTAATGGGCTTAGATTGAAAACATTAAGGTGTTTTTGGTTTAAGACTCATAGTTTTGTAGTTAAATGGAGATTAAAGGTGGTTGCTGGAGGGTTGCATTAGATCCTAAGATCTAGATGCAGTGCTCTCAGATCCAAGGCTCCTCACTGACAAAGGCCATAAGCCAGAAACTAGTCTGGGGATATTGGACGAGTAGGCACTAGATGGAGATTTTATGCACAAGACTTCTGGCATCCATTGATTACTCTAGCTTGCTGTGTGTGGCAATATAGATAGTGAGTTTTGCCTGTTTTATATCTAGTATGGTCATTATTTGTGACTATTATAAATTAGTCAAAAATAAAATTTGTATAGTCACTACACCATATACATGATTGCTCATTAGATATTCATAATTCCCCTAGACTGGTTTAATTTTTGAATAATATACATTCATTATATATTTATTTACCAATTAGTATTTTGTAAAAAAAAAAAAAAAAAGGCAATTACTGTTACAATAGTGTTTCTGATTTCAAATCCATAATATATTGATTTAGTAAAAAAATATATCAGATCAATCTTTCCCACAATACATACATTTCTTAAACCATATCCAATTGTCAGGCAAACTACATGCCTAAAAAGTTTTTTTCATCAGAAATTATAGATACATCTTCCATTTAAATATGATTATTATGAACTTGATCCATTTATATAGGATTAAGTCTTTATACATCAGTCAAAATCATAACACTGATGGATCATCCTTATGTAATAATTTACAATTACTCTGAAAATATATAGCCAATCTAATTCACAGCCTCTCTGTTTCGAATTCTATATGATTAGCAATAGTAAAATAAGTACATCTACGCCCCCCTTCATACATTTATAGCTATATTAAATATTTCATCAGGAAACTTAAAATTAAATAGTAAGTAGCCAGCAACAATCTTAATTGAGAATATTTATTTCATGAATCTGTTGGGGTGCTATTTTTATTGATGGACAAAGAATTCTTGATGAATATAAATCACCAGTTGCGAGAAACAGTTCTATGCACTTATATATACTGTATATATATATAAGTAGTTTTGTTTTTGTTTTGCATAAATTACCAAAGATTATTTTCCCTTTATAATAATAAATGCTTGTTTTTGCAGCAAAACAAAATTAAGCTGCCTGGCCTACATTGACTTTTAATAAAAAATAATATTAGTTAAGCATTTAAAAATGGTTTACATAAAATAAGCTATTTTTTAAATTTATATATTAGATCCAAGTTAATTGTTCTACAATTCATCTGTAATTACAGTTTCGCCATCTTTTTGCTATCCAAATCGCGCGAGTTAGTTATTCGTAACTTCGCGCGGATAATATGGCGAAATTTTGAAAAAGTTTTATAAAATCTTCAAAAAAATAATAAAAATGGGAAAAAAATAAAATATGTCAGTATGGAGTAAAATAATTGTTCTAAATATTGCTCTTGTGTACGGTTATTTAGCTTATAAATTATGTGTTGTTGGACAAAGAGGAAAAGTATTTGATAATGTTGATAAAGGTAAGTGTAATATATATATTATTTAAAATTTGATTTCAGGTTGTGCTCATACAATACGCGGCTATTAAAATGTGGGATCCAATTTTATTTTTTACTGCTACTTGGGGCTTGGAATATTTAGCCAGCAATTTTACTCATCTTTTTGCGAAGCAGATATGCAAAGGTTAGTATATTTTAAATATCCACAGATTAATCATACTATTGTAATTGGAATAGAGAGATAGATAGATGTTATTTAATATAAGAAATATTTAATACTTATTTCTTCTAGTTTAACATGTCTAAAAGCATAAGCATTTATACCTAACAATTCTTTAATAAAATAATGATTGCAATTAAAAAAAATATTGTGTATATATTTACTATATTTATTATATCATCATCATCAATCATTATCAAGACACTGCAGGATGAAGGTCTCTCCAAAGTCAATCCATCTCCGATCTTTAGTTTCTCTTCTCTATCTACACTACCCCTGCACACTTTCTTATTTCATCCATCAATCTCACATGTGGTCTCTTTCTGGGTCTTTTACAATCTCTTGGAATCCAATTTAAGATTTCAATTGTCCATTTATTATCATCTCTTCTAGCAATATGTCCAGCCCAACTCCACAACAGTATTTTAATTTTTTCAATGAGGTCAGTAACATCTGTTTGTTCTCTTACCCATATACTGCGTTTTAGATCTCTTCTTGTTACTCCCAACATGCATCTCTCCATACTTCTTTGAGTAGTCTGAAGTCTCTATATTGCTCTTCTATTAAGTGTGCAAGTCTCAGATTCATAAGCAAGAACTGGTAAAATACGTTTATTAAAAATCTTCCTTTTCAAACACATAGGCATATTTCCTTTTAGTATCAAGTTATTTCTACCGAAAGCACTCCAACCAAGTTTAATTCTATGATTAATTTCATCCATTATGTTTTCATTTGCATTAATAATCTGACCAAAGGATTTGTAGCTGTTAAACTTCTAACTCATCATAATCAATCTTTATTTTCATATTTTGAGAAAATCTATTAAACATTACTTTAGTCTTTTTAATATTTATCTTTAGTCCTACTTTCCTGCAGCTCTAAAGCATTATTTTCAAAAACAACTACATCATCTTCAAAATCTAAATGATGTAAATAATCTCCATTTACTTTCACTCCTTTAGCTTCCCATTTTAATCCACAAAATACTTCTTGCAGCACTGCTGTAAAAAGTTTTGGAGATATGGAGTTGCCCTGTCTTACACCCTTCTCAATGTTGACTTCCCTAGTATCACTATGTAATCTAATTGTTGCTGTTGCATTTTTATAAATATTCTTTAAAATATGACAATATTCTGGATCTATATCTTGATGATCCAATGCTTTAATCAATAAAGAAATGTTTATAGAATCAAATGTTTTGTCATAATCTGCAAATCCAAAGCATAATGGCAACTCATATTTATTTGGCTTTTCTACAACTTCTCTCAATACATGAATATGATCTATTGTACTAAAAACACTTTTAAATCCAACTTGTTCTCTTGGTTTGTGGAAATCTAATATTCTCTGTAGATGAGTTGTAATTATCTTGGTAAAAATTTTGTATAAAACTGCTAAAAGGCTGATAAGTCTGTAATTTCTAATAATTTCTGTATCACCTTTTTAAAATATTAATATTACATTTTTTGAATCATCTGGTACATTTTTATCATTTAGACATTTGGTATATAACTTTGCTAAAAAAAATATATTTCTTCACCTCTTTCTTTTAATATATCAATTATAATTCCATTATTACCTGGATCCTTTCCTTTATAAATAAAGGAATATGAAATAGATTTAATTTATAAGTGCTTTTTCCAAATATTTTTTGATTATCTATAACAATATGTTTGAAATAAATAATAATTTCTAAGGGAAACAACCTTTGTAATGAATACGACCATTCTAATTCTAAGAGAGGAAAAAGATGAAAACAAAAAAATACACTAGAGATAAGTTTGCAAAGACTATTCTCCAATCCCAAATACGTTGGCTCATTATTCTGTTCATTTGATATTTTAGGTGTGTTGTATTTTCAACTCTAATTATAGTATTTCATTATTAACTATTCTCATTCATATCTTCCCAATGAAAAACAATAGATATTGCATTTCTTTTTTTACAATCACTTTGAGTAAATGAGTTGTTGTTTGTTTTTTCTTTTTTCTTGAAAACCATGTCCAAGTTCATTATATATATATTTTAGAAAGTCTTGCATTATTTCTTCATTTAATTAAGCATCATTTTCAATTACTATTGATCTACTACAAAATGAAAGTCCAAGATTAATCCTCTGTTCTCCATATCACACCCACAAACTTCATTATTTTATCCATGCACCTCACATGCAGTCTTTTTCTAGGTCATTTGCAATCTTCCAGGAACTACTTTAACATTTCAATTGCCCATCTACTATTATCTTTTCTAATAATATATCTAGCTTATATCCATTTAAGTCTCGTAATTCTTTCAGTGATGTCAATAATATCTGTTTATTTCTTATCTATTTACATAGATTTTATTCCTTTTTATTACTCTCAATATATATTTCTCTATACTTTGTTGACTGATTTGAAGATTCTGCATTGCTCTTCTGTTACATATCCAAGACTCTATCCATAAGTAAGAATTGATAAAATACATCTATTAAAACATTTTTCAAACACATTGGCATATTTCCTTTTAGTATTAAGTTATTTATACTAAAAGCATTCTATTCAAGTTTAATTCCATTATAATTTTATTTATTATGCTTCCAACTGTATTAATAATCTGAATAATATATTTATAGTTGTTAACTTTTTTAAAATCACAATTATCAATTATTATTTTCTTATTCTGAGAAATTGAACTTTAGTCTTTTTAGTCTTTATCTTTTACTATCTTACTTTCATATAACTCTTACAACATTTTCTGAAGTTCCAATACATTATTTGTAAACAAACAATCATATCTTTTCCAAAATCTAAATTCATTAAGTATTCACCATTTATTTTTATTTTCTTAGCTTTCCACTTTAATCCACATAAAACTTTGTGTAAAAAAGATATAGAGATAAGAAATCACTCTGTGATATACTCTTATCATCCATCATTAATCATCTTAGTGTCACCAATTAGTATTTATTTCATGATACAAAAACTATAGAAGTGCTTACATAGTCAAATGACTTTTTGTAATCTATAAATCCAAAGCATAATAATTTATATTCATTGATTAATTTTTTTCAAAATTTAAATGTCAATCAACTAGGCTAAGATCACTTTTAATTAAATCCATTTTATTCTTTCAGTTTGTTAGAACCCAAACTTTGCTATTGATGAATTATAATTGTCTTGGTAAAGATTTTGTATAGAACTGATAGAAAACTGATAGGTCTCTTATTTGTAATACTCTTTTTATCACATTTCTTAGATATCAGTATTCCTACATATTATTCCAATAATCATCATTTAGACATTTAGTATATAGTTTTGTCAACAATTTTTTTTATTTGTTCATTGACTTCTTTTAAAATATCAATAATAATTATTACACCATTTTCTGAAGCATATTGGCATTTCAGAGGATGTAATAAATATAGAATTTTTTACAGAACTCTTTTACATATTTTAGGATACTTCCCCTTTTTTGGTAATAGTTTCTTTTTATTTTTGAAATAACTTTTCTTCAAAGATCCAAATATACTCTTGAGACTTTTATTTTTTTCCATAGCTTTCCTAGCTAATTCACACTTATACTTTTTATATCATTAATTCTTTTTTTTTTTTTTTTGCCATTTTACAGAATTTCAGATAATCAATTCTTTTTAATAAATCATTTAAAAACTTATTTCTTTTTTTTCCTTATATCTTATCTTGTCTCAGGTGAAATTTTATTGGTAAACTGCTGTTTATATATATTGTACTGGACGAAAGCTTTGGATTCACATATATTGACCACAAGGGCGCCGCTCGTGGACAGGACATGTGAACCGAATGCGCCGGACTAGCTCAATCAAGCAAATGAGATCTTATGTTTTGTTCAGAAAGTTGGAAAGGTAGCAACAGAAAACAAAATCAACTAAGTAGATGAATAAATAAATAATTTTATTAAAAGTATGATTAAATAAACATAAATCTAAATAATAAGCTTATAAAATACACTTAAAATGTACTACTTGTACATTCATCAAAATTAAACTAAAATATTTTATATGTCATAGAGCATGATTTCCTGTGCATGAAAGAGTGCAAAATACTGACCGTAGCAGAAGTATTAGTACATATACAGTGATCTCATGCAAGACAAGGGAGGTTAGCTTCCTGCTTATAACCCATAGTTAGGAAAAGGTTGAATCTCCGTATTAGAGATTTATACAAGCTTATGTCGAAACTGAAGAAATACAAAGGTAACTTCCAAAACATTAATAAATAATAATAAAAAAAAGAGTGTTGAAAGTTATTACTTTCAATTGATTGACCTCCCTTACAGTGAGACAGGCTAGGAGCTCACGATCTACCTATTGAAAGGGTTATAATGATCGTACGTGCCCCTAATAAAAGAATTGGAAGTTCGAGATAATAAAACTAATGACTATTATATTTCATAATAGTCTATTATAAATAATTATAGTTTCTTGACATAAGTAGAACTAATAATAAAGTGGGTCAAGAGCCAGAAGCTAATTAAAATAGTCTGTAATATCCAGACTGCTTTATATACTAAAAAGGAATGTAAGATTATAAATAAAACTATACCATCTTACTTACTAAGACTTAAATGGGATATACAGTATATGTTTGAAACTAGCACTCGTAAAAAAAAAAAATCAAACACACAGAAATGAATTACATAAAATAAAACTTGAAACACATTTATATTTTAAAAAAAAAGGAAATCAAATTTAAGACAAAATTATTTAAATTGTAAAATGTAAGGTACCTTAATAATTTATTTAAATGCTAGTGCACTAGACTTCTTGAATATGTTCCATTGATCAGGATTCACTCATGGTAGGCTTGGGCAAGTAAGTTGATGGTTTCTTTGTAATTGGTCCTTATAGCATTATAGGCAGTTAATGGAGACACAGGGAGTCTGAACCTGAACTGGCGAGAAGCTTAGCACATCATGGTAGGAGAAAAGATCCTTGCTGTAGGTTTAGCATTCATTCTAAATAGAATTGCCAGATTGGCTTTGCTTTCGGAATATGCAGGAACTATTCTCTCCTAGTTTTGCAGGAATAGTTTGTCTAAGTATCTCTCAGAATTTGTGCAAGTATCAGAGTTTGTGCAATTCTTTTTCAGAGTTGGTGTCTGTATCTCCTGGAGTTGGTGCAAGTATCTCAGAGTTAGTGAAAAAGATAATACAATGGCCTGATTAAGCCTTTTATAGCTGAATCATATCTGAAACAATTACAAAACTTTTTTTTAATTAAAATTCTCCATCTAGCTAACAATAGTTATCTAATTAATGAAAATAAATTGCCCTTTACAGATCTAGGAATTAACTATTGAAAAATTCTTTTCTTTTTGTTTTCTTTCTTTTTAATTATTTTTATCAATCTAAATCCCCAAATCTGAAAAGCAATTTATTTATACAATTTACTTTTACATAAATTTAAAAAAAAAAGTAATCTTAGTTTTTTTTTTTTTAAAATTAAAATTAAAAACCAAATATAATTGTGGTATTAAAATATAATTCCCACATACATACATATATATTTGTACAAATATAAAAAAAAATGCAAAACTTTTAATCAAGTTTTATAAATAAAAAAAAATCGACATTTATAAATTTATTTTTAGCCCTGTAACACTTCAACTTTGTAATGGTGTTTTTAAACATCCATTACAATATATTGTATCCACTCAGGTTTGAGCTGCATATTACAGTATATAAAAAAAGAAAATATATTGATCTTGTTTGATTGCATTTGACTTGATTTATGGATAATGCCGGTGTTGAGTTATCTTTTCCAAAGACTTTATCATGTGTTTGAGTGTTAGTATTCATTCATTTATAGTTAAAATCTTCAAAGCGCATGTGCAACAGTGTAATGCTGTTTTAAATATTATAGTTAACTAGGTAACTATGGCAACCATAATATTAAAACATTTTTATTTAGTATTAATATTATTATCAAATCATAAATTGGTTGTAGTCAATTTTAAAAGAAAAATAAGTGAATCATAAAATAGATCACTTGAATAAAATTATTATTATTATATGTTTCAACTTTTATTATTATATTTATCATAGCAACTTATTTATTACAAAATTAAATATTTCATATATGTGGGTTTATTTATTAGTCTAGTGGGATATATATATATATTTAAAAAAGCATGTATTAAAAATATATATTTATTAGAAGGTATAGAAAATGTCATGTGAATTCTTTGTTTTTGGTTGAAAATGAAAAATAATATTGAAATTGTAAAACGAAAAATTTTTTTTTTAATCTTCATTTTTATTTATTAAATGAAAACAAATTTTATTAGGTTGAATTGAATTACTATTGGGTTCAATTGAAAAGTTGCCTTAGTAACATAATATCAGCAAAGAGAGGTTATAAATAGAACTTAAACGCTTTATTTCTAGTTCTTATAACTTTTGTCATTGTCCAGAATGGATGCTTTTATATTTGTCTTTAAAAATTATCAATTTTATTTTAAAACTGATTAATTTCTAAAATAATGGAAGAATAAAAACTTAAACTATCTGCCCATTCAGTTGAGGCAGTTCATTGATAAAATTCCAAAAAAAAATGGCAGAATGTATTATAAAAGAAGAACAAAAAAAACATCAAATTTCATTGTATTATCCATAATCTATAAAATATTCCGTTATTAAAATTTGTGATTTCATCTATATATTTATGATGAATACAAACCCCATGATGTATATGTGGATATCATATTTTTGTTCAAGGAATTTTACAAGATCAATTAATTTAATTTCCATGTGATATTAAATAATTGAAATTTCACCTTATTGACTTGGAAAAAATGCTAGCATTTATTACTTACTTGGATTGTAACTGAATTTTATCAATAGAAAAATATTTCTTCATATATCATTGCAAACAAAAGTTTATTACCAGTAGTGTATAATGATGCCTCATCTAAATAACTACTTTTTATAAAATAAATTGGATATATTTGAAGAAAAAAAAGGCAAGATATTGAAATAAAAGATCCTCAATTATTATTATTATTATTCATGCTTGTCTCTTTTCTACTTCAAGAAGAATTATTTCTCTACATTTAAATCATAAACAAGGAAACTAGAAACTACAGTGGACAGTGAGTTAAAGAAAAATGAAACTTATCACTTATGTGGTATAATATTTGTGTGAATATTTTTTTGTTAAAAAAATGTATATTTGTTCATATTTATATTTTAAAATACAGGATCAAATAATATGTATATTTTATTATATGATAAGCTATCCACACAATAAAAGATTGGAGAGATTTATTTTTTTTAAGTTTAAACTTTTATCTGATGATATAAATTGATTCCTGACTCTATATTTTCAAATATTCATTTTCTTTTAATTTAAAATTTAACTTAGGGATATTTATATAGAAGTCTTTAAATACAATCAATTTTGTTAGTTTGATTATTTATAAGTCATATCAATAGATGAATAAAGTCAATTTTATTTAGTTATATTTTTGATTGTATATTTTATTTAAAAACTAGGGAAGATATCTTGAAGTTTCTCCAACAGTTTATATTGTCAATTGTCCAACAACATATTTTGTGATGCATATATATTTATTTATTATTTGTTATTAATTTTATAGAATAATAAACAATCAAATTTATTATATATTAAACACTGATGCACTTGAACACATATATGTTGAAAAGATAAATAATTACCAATATAGGTATTTCATGCTAAACCAGCAATCATCAGTTGGTCTAGATTATCATCTCTACACATATATGCAATAATCTAGACCAACTGATGATTGCTGGTTTAGCATGAAATATGTATATTGGTGATTATTTATCTTTTCAACATATATGTGTTCAAGTGTATCAGTGTTATGAGATAGAGTGGAGAATGGTGGGTCGTGTGAAAGTCTGTGCTCATATACTCTATATATTATATATATTGATGCAGGTATATAATAAGCCTGTATTTTAGTAATTATATATTAAAGACAAATAGTATTTGTACTTCTTAACTGGCTACAATTTTAGTCAATTGCATACATCGTTTTTTTTTTTATTACTATCATTATTAATTCTTATTATAAATTTAAAAAATTTAAATTTCACTGAAATCTAATAAACCTGTCTAATTGTTTGTTTTTTTTAATGTGGGAGGTAATTTTTATAGTTAAATTTTAATCTAAAATCAAACCAATATCCGTAAGTGAAATAAGATTTTATACATATATATTTTATTATAGGATTATTATTTAAATCTAATTGGAGATAAATTTTATATGGTCATTATGTTGAAATATTTGTTTGCTTTAGCTGAATTAATATCGATAATAATTATTAAGATCTTATAGTGTCCAGTTATAATAGATTTTATTCTGTCATTAATGAGAATGATGTGCATTAATTATCTTTAAACTTCTTTGATGAGGATCATAAATTTAATTAACTATTAAATTTTAATTCCCATCTTTGACTTAAATAAAGGGCCAATAATTATTTTATATAGTTTAATTGTCATAAAATCCATTTTAATAATTGACTGACAAAAAATTTAAATAGATGAATAGGATTAGTTGATTATGATTCGGTAAATATCCAATAGAAACTTACTGTATGTTTGATATAATATGATTGAATATTTAAAAATGCAAGATTATTTTATAGGTTTATTGATAACGGTTTTTTGTTGAGTATTTCATTTTTATATATAACTTAAGTAATAATAGTAGATTGATTTAAGTATAGCAGAGATAAGTTAATAGTATTTCATATTTTAAAACTAATTAATGGCTTATTTTTATTTACATATTATAGATATTGTAGGTTTATATAATATTCCCCAAATGTTGTTATAACCATTTACGAGTTAGTTTATTTAGTTAGGGAATATCATTAAAGTTTATCATAAATTTATGTTACTATATAATATTTAATTAGTAATGTATATCAGAACTTATTTATTGATTTGAATTTGGTTTCATTCGATTACAAATTAAATGGATATCTTCTTTTAGGACAATGATTTGGTGATAATCTTGTTTGCTTTTTTTTGTTTTAA
This sequence comes from Epiperipatus broadwayi, assembly GCA_028023455.1. Lineage (NCBI taxonomy): Eukaryota > Metazoa > Onychophora > Udeonychophora > Euonychophora > Peripatidae > Epiperipatus > Epiperipatus broadwayi. The sequence continues at coordinate 2,057,351 of JAQFVV010006404.1, forward strand.
TATCTGAATAAATTAGATTTTAATAAAGATTGCCATCAGTATTTTATTTTAGTGTAGTGGACAATCTAAATAATTATTTATCAGAAACATTGTTACTGCATAGTGTAACTAATGACTGAGTTAGATAATTTATATAGGTTATAACAGAATTAATATTTATTGGTACATGATTTGCTCTGTTATAAATAATATTTAAACGATAAGGGCATTTCTTCATTATCTTTTATTTTATTTTTGTGTCAGTAATAAATGGCTGTCTAAAACTTGCAGGGCAATTGCTTTTGTTCCATGATAAATAATAACCAAATCAGTAGAGAAATAACAGGGTAGAAGATCAATTATTATCCCATTACAATATGTGCTCCATGTTGCAAGACTGGTATTAGTTCTGCAATGTAGGGGAGATGATACTCCTTTTCACATCTGCAATAAATGTGTAATCTTGTGATCACATCAAATTTAAGTGAAATAAACCCTGCGATGTTATCCAAGCTCATGTGAAAACATTTTTCTCTTTATCAAAATGTGCTTTTTTTTATATTTCGACATTTTCAGTTATTGCCCAGATTTCTTTCTGACAAACAGATTTCATTTCAATTGCATTTTTGCTTCATCCAAGTATTTCTATACTATTTCTACTTCTGAGTTACTCCAGTTCATTTAATTTTGTGTGTAAGTATACATAGTATTTGTTTTTGTCCTTTTGATTTTCTTTTCATAACTTCCTAATGTTGGTTACAATCATTTTCATATGAACTGTAGATATAAACTTCATTAGTCTAGCAACTGGGGTTCACACCCAAAACATTGAAAGACTACACAGTGTTGCAAAATGGTGAAATAAGCAGTGAGGGACATCAAGACCACACCTCAACTCATATTTGACTGAATTTATATGTTGTGTAGATTGCCTTTAAAATGAAAATGCATTCATTTGCATACTGAATGACATAAAAATATTCTGCCAGAATGAAAAGTTAATAAAAGTGTTGTAATTTATATTCTTTATTTTTGTGAATTTTTTGTTTTTAAAAAAATACATTCGTTAGTAGCATTTTTGTGGAAAATCCCATTTAACTGATATACTGCTTAATTAAGTGTTAAGTAAAACTCCATTTTGGGAGAAATTTTTCAATTGAGATCTCCATTTTGTGTCAAAAGTGTAAATGCCAAATTGCTTATTTCAACCTGACAAATCCTGTTATATATTAGATGGTAAGTAGTGTATGTGTATTTTTTTTGTAAATAATATTTTAAAAAAAATAATTTAATGATTGTTTTGTCCATATTTAAAGTAACATTTTGGTACTAGAGTAATGGCATTTTGTATATATTTTTATATGGCAAATCATATTTATTTTTAAAATGTTCTTTTTAATATCATTTACTATTGTCATAAATTTTAGTTTTTCATTTGAAAGTCATATATATTTGTTTTCAGCAAATCTTTTTTTTTTTTAAAGTTTTTTTTAATATCGATTTCTTGTTTAAATTTATATAAGTTTATCATTGTTATAAATTAAAATTCCACACCATTTTTTATTGTTATAAATTTTATACTTTCTTTCATATGAAGTCATATATAATTCTGCTCTATATTTTATACTTTTAATTGTGTGAAAATAGTATTTTAAGTGCTGCAACATGGAGCATGTATTAGACACGTCACACCTTTTTGCATATATAATCAACCTGCCAATAACTTTGTAAATCTTGCAAAAATATCATGTACAAGATCTGTGTATATGTTACTTTTTGCAATCTTTGGGAAAATATCATGTACAAGATTGTTGTACACATTATTTTGGTCAGATCACAAGATTATACAGTTATCAGCAGATTGATACAAATGTGAAAAGGCACAGCAATCTAATACATGCTCCATGTTGCAGGACTAATATCTAAATACCCATATATATATTAAAATTCTTGATTGTTATCTATATTGGGATTATCTAAGGATTGACTGGTTTCTAATGGTTACTTATAAATCCATTTACCCTGAGCATTATTACACTTATTATTTAAGTAATACTTTGAGTGAAATTTGAAAATTATAAGTGCATACTGTAATGTTGCAATTGACTATTTATTAGTCTGCATTCAGAACAGGTTATATTTACCTGTTTTGTAATTTCTGTGGCCAAGTTGCAATCTCTAAGACCTTTATAAATATGTGAGATCATTAATGGAGATGGAATTCCACCTCTATTGCTAAAAGGAGGTTGCCTTAACAACAGTTTGTAATTCTTGATCATTATCTATATTGGGATTGTCCAAGTGCTGATTCATTTCTAATGGTTATAAATATATATATATATATATATATATATATATATATATATATATATATATCTTTATCACAGTTTTAGTAGTGTTTTAACTTTCTTCTAATTGATCTCAAGCAAATCTATACCATCTTCAAAATCTATTTATATTTTTAAATAATTAGCCAGTTCTCAATTTAAATTCATTTAAATGTTTTTGAAGAAGAGATTAGGAATATAAATTATTAATAGTGTCTTTCTTAATAGTTTTTATCTGTAATTATGCCTTAATATATGTAATTTACATGTTACTAATCAACAATCATTTCTTGTGTTGAATCTATTAAGAACATTATATTCTTGAAATACATATTTTCTGTTAGATAAAATATAATCCAATTCTGCAGTATCTTCATTTGAATACCTTTATATTTCTATTTAGCATTTTTTTTCAAAGAAGGAATTATATATACAGTTTTTCCAGTATTAATTCAACAAATCTATGCCCTCTTTCAGTTTTGTCAACATAGCCAAATTTACCTGCAGTATTTCATAGTATCCCATGACAATTTTAGTTTGCTGTGATCAAAAGTATTTTATAACATCTATTTAAAAATGAAGTCACAATGAGAACTTGTTGGGGTATAAACCTGAAATATTTGCATTTAGTATCTTTAATGAACTTGAATAACTAATTTTGCCATGCTATTAGAAATATTATCAATCTCCATACTGTTGTTCTTCCACTTGTTATTTATAAATGAATTCTGTTCTACTTGTGCTTCAAATATTTGTGCTTTTATAGTAAAGTGTCAAATTTTCAAATTAATTGTTTTTTCATCTTATAACTTTACAAAGCCTGACAATGTTCCATCTAATATTAAATAGTTTTTCCAAATTGTGTAATGAATTACAATTTGGAATACTGATCATCTATCTACATCCAATTTTGTCTTTAATTGAATTTTAAATACTGCTTCAATAACTTGAAAGAATACTGGAATGACTAATTGCTAAATTGAAGATTCTTTCAATTTTGAAAAGAATTACTACTTCCATGTAATTTATTAATTCAAGGTATAAATGAAAATCTCATTACTTTTTATTAGCAAGTCTTTTTTTTTCAAACTTTTAGTATATTTGGCTTTCTCAGTTTCTTATTTGGTTTTGAGAAAATGGGAGTGGGACAGAGGGGAAGGGGGAGAGAGGGGAAAAATACAGTCAATTGTAAGCTTTCAGTGTTGATTTGGATTTCTCAAAATACTACACAATATTGACTTTTCCAAATTAATTTAGTTATAATTTCAAGGAACATTTTTAAATTTATAATTGACAGATCTGTTTGGAGTTTTTATTCCTATTATTTGTCTTTAAAATTTTTAAATTTATTATTTGTTTTTTAAAAAGAAAAAATGGTCAATTGTAAGTGTTGTTGACTTTTATGAAAGCAATAATTGTTAGCTACATTGAGTACAAATAAAACCAAATAAAAATGAACTGGATGGTTTTGAAACAAACAACCATACAATAAATTAAATGGTTAAAATGAAACTTATTTCTTATTTCTTTGGATTCCCACTGCATAATAGTTGTTTTTTTTTACTTCATAAAAATCAAAAAACAAAAAAAAAGACATTGCCACTTTGTTCAAAATAGTAATTTGGCCTGGATGGACAATGCAAAATTGATCTAAACTTCATCTTGCTTCATAGAGGACTAGAAGTCTAAAAGAATAACATATGGCAAATGAACAACTTTCAAATATAATATTTCCATTTCGTTTTCAAATAAAAACATTTAACAATATCAATGAAGAACAGAACGTTTATTTTTAAATTAATTTATTAAAAAGTAAAAAAAAAAGTATTTCTTGTAATGCACAGGAAAATGTTTCATTTTTATCTTTTCATTTTCTGTTGTATTTTTGAACTCTTTGTGGATCTAGATTTTACTTACATAAAGTACATTATATCTCAAATTTATTGATTAGTTATCTCAAAATTTAGATGTAATGTTTTAAAGAAACCATTAAAGAGATAGTCCAGAAAATCAGTATACCCAATTTGTGTCCATATTCATAATTTTGTCTATCAAGATTAAAATATACAAAATAAAAAAGGATAATTTACACACACATCTCAATTGATATTTTTGCAAAAAACTTTTAGGAAATTAAGAAAAAGGCCGTGATACTTCAGTTTTAAACTCATAAGTAAAATCCAGTAAATTCACCATACAGATTAATAAATATTGCTAGTGTGCAGCCTATTTCGAACATACAGACATTAATAATTGCACCTGCTTTTTTCCTTTAAGGCTTTAAAGAGGAATAAAAGGGTCTCCTTCAATTAACAGCAAACTTTTTTTGCAGCCAGTTGGTTTAATAAACTTCTAGTTTTCTTATATTTTTGAAAACTATGATTTCTACTTTAAGGGAATAAATGTAATATAATATTTTTTTTTTTGCATATACTGTACACTTTTTTGTTTCTCTTATTAAAAACACTGAGTTATTTTTATATAAATTTTATTTATTAAACTTCTAATGTATTAGTCTCTTTATATTGTAACCCTCACCCAACAACTCTCCTACCTTTCCTAACAACAAACACCCGGGGGTGCCAATTCTATTGATCATAGAATAAACTATTAGTCTGATTTTGCTTTAAAATTATTAATGAGGCTCTTAAATGATGTTCTATCTTAGTTTAGCTCAGTTTGGGGATACAGAGGTCTATAGGGTGTAAAATATATATTAGGTGTGGGAGGAAACATTTTGATTAATAGGAACAAAACATCTATTAAGTTCTAAAATAAATAAGAACTAAAATTGGTAAAATTCTACCATTTAAATTAACAAGTTATAGTCTATACCTCACCTCCTCCCATCATCCACATGCACTGAACAACCTCTACTATGTTAGAAAATTAAATTAATAAATAAAATGTAATGCTGATTAACTATACTGCATGGTAAGTTAAAGTTAAATATAAAATGAATATAACATTACTTAACTTTTAATTGTACAGTAATTTAAGCTAAGTAACTGACTCAATGTCTAATTTAAATAATAAGTGAATATCTCAGAGAATTAATTTATTGCATGGCTTAATTTTAAATCTATACTTTACAACAACTGTTAATTACTATTATAAAAGTAGTGATACAAATTAAGCATTATTCTGTTAAAATGGTAGCAGTTAGATAATGAAAGAAATAGGGTGTGTTTTGATTTCAATTCATCATCTAAATAATAACTAAATGATAAAATTTTCATAGAATAATTAAATAATCAATATTTCATACAGTGTTTGGATCACAGAAAGCAACACCATCAGATCTGAACATGTTCATCATTAAATTAAATGGAATAGTGCAATCATATCATATTAGATATGTAAATGTGTGTGCATGTGTGGAAATATGAAATATGAATGCATGTCAAAGAAGAATTCTGAACACAACTTTAAATAAATAAAACATTTATTTACAAGCATAACTTAAATAAACATTTGGTTTAATAGTTGACACATATACATGTTTTGATGATTCCAACATTAATGGTTAAATGGTCTACATAAGAGCAAGTAACATAAAGATAACTTTCTATATTTTATCTTAAACATATGCCAGCTATCAGTACATTCTGATAGACTTATGGAAGAAATGTTATATTTTCAGTACTAAATAATAACACAAAACTAAACTTTTTATTTTACTTGCAAAATTGGCTTAAGCTATCAGTCAATTCTGATAAACATATGACACAGAAACATTATAATACTATGTTAAGATAATGAAATACAAAATTTATTCTACATTTGGTATCTTATTTTCAATACACTCAAGCTATCAATCACTTCTGATATGCTCATGAAAAACAAAACTAAATTATAAGATGAAATTAAACTTCTTGGCATTTTACTTCAAATGCACATCAAGCAAAATGAGAGGGGTTTAAATCTAAGAGTAAGAGTAAAAATAAGAATAAGATCAACTTATACTTTATAAGTTAAATAATTATGTTAATTAGCTACACTTTGTCTCCTCTTGCTTGCTCATTCAAATGAAGATGGAACATTATGAGAGTTGATGGCATGAAATGTAAATAATTAATATAAAATGATTTGAAGCAATAATTAGAGAGTTACACATTAATAATGGATTTCTCCATATCTTCTAAATCAATAATTTATGCATGTGTCTGAATTATGCTGTCATAAAATAATTAATATAATTAAATCCAATCAGTTTACTTATGAAATTGGGATAAAGATCATAATACGGATGATGATAATGGCCAACCAAGCTTTAATACTAATTCTGCTTCAGCTGTTCTGTGAGAAAAAAATCAATTCTACTTTTATTTTCCTTTTTTATCAGCAAACTATCTCACACTTGGCTATGAATAAAAGATGAAAAACATTTCATATGGCACATGGGGATAAAAGACTTTCCTAACTCTAATCATCTAACTGACAATATACAATAGCTCCCAGGTCTAACTTCTGAGACTTAAAACAAACTGGTGTGGACACTGTCTCATCACCAAACTAAGGGAGATACACTACTTGGCTTCTCATACTATAATTCATAAAATACAACTACTAAATCTGGTGGATATAATCTACTCCTAACAAATACTTCAATAAATTAAGGGAGAATTTTCTCAATCCCAATAATATACTATATAATCCACTCATGTCAAATACTCAAATAAGTTTGGACACTTCACCTCAATCCCAGATAATACACTATATAACAAATAACTTCATTCTGTATAGCCACTAAATACATTTCAAACTAAGCCTAATAAAGAAATAATAAATTCACACTTAAATAAATCTCTAATCTTTCTACTTCCATCAGCCCATTTTCATCATCCGAAACTGATAGGCATTAAATCATTTTTACCTTTTAATTCAAACATTATTATAGCTAGATTAAATAACAGACATGTATATATGAGCACAATAATGCACAAACAATTTCAAATCACTTTGGTAAGAAATACTGTAATGATATTAACTAATAAGTTGTAGAGATAATAATGAATAAATCTCTCATTTCTGACAAGTGTAATATTTTAACTTGGAAATATCTAATCATTATTAAACAAGCAAAGACAAAATAACTTATTCTTTTTTAAATGCATTTTGCATTAGCACAAAATTGAAATAAAAGTTTGGTTTAGGATAAAGAACAAATCTGTAAATTCTGAGTTAAATAATTATTATGAGATAATTAATTTATAACTTATTGAAAAACACAAAGATAAACAATCAATTATATATAATGAGCTCTTCTCAACAATAAGCTGTTCACCTTTTAATACTGAATGGATGTTTCTAATGCTAACATGCATCTAAAAACATAAGCACACAATAAAACTTTATTAAAATCATATTAATTACCCGGTATAATATTTTTCCATATTATACCTTGTGAGATGTTCTTAAATAGAAACACAAAAAAAAATCATAAGACAATATTTTCAATCTATCTGCTATTAAATGCTAACAATTAATAACTAAAGCTTTTTTTTTCTTGGTAGAAACAAAAGTTTATTTACAGTTTGTAAATGACATATTTTAGTCATGTACTAAATGTTAATAGTAACTGGTATAAATATAAACATTAACAAACACACAATGGTTTCCTGCAGGAAAATAAATAACACTAATTTGGATCCACTTTAACAGCATTCAATGTTTTTAGCAATGACTAATGAACTGCTGGCAATATTATATATGAGAATTCTCCGTTAGGCAATAAACATTTTTGGCATAATTAGAGCAATAATTTATTATTTAATTCATTAGACATATTTAAGCATTTGTTCTGAATTTTCAAAGGCCATTCATCAAGCAAGTCACAACTCAATTTATAGAATCCACCTAAATTCATGTAAGTTTGTTGATAACACAATTTTTTAATAAGAGAATTCAGCTGCAAATGAGGAGAGCACAAATAAAAGGAATTCATATTCAGTTTTATACTATTCTATACGTTCATTCCTCAGAATATTTAGAGATAAATAAATAATCAATCCATTAAGTTACACATTTGTTCTTTTTTTTCTAGATGGTTAGGCAAATGTTTTAACAATAATACTAAAGCAGGTTAGAATAAATTATTCGCACACATCTTTTTGTCTAAACTTCCTTTTATAATTAGCAAAATTTATTAATAAAGAGTTCCTGAGATGTCTAATGAGAGAGTTCACAATTTTTCCTAAGTAATAAAAGAGTTCACACATTTCCGTTACTCCTTTAACACTAGTATTAAGTTTTAAGAAAAATAATTTTGAAACATAAACATGCATTTCCATTATTTCTTTAACATTAGAATTAAGATTTAAGTAAAATAATTTTGAAATATAAACACACACTTCCATTATTTCTTTAAGATTAAAAATTAAAGTTAAATAGTTTTTTGATATTACACACATATGTATGTATTTCAAACGATGGCCTGAGAATTTAAATTAGTTAATTTAAATCAAGGAATAATCTACCTCATTACAGCCATTTACATTTCCATTTTGCAGAAAATTAATAATACTTTTTTACTTTCAAATTTGGGTCTTGGAAGAATCAGCTTATAAAACAAAATTGTACGAATAAAACTTTTATTGGGATAAAATCAGAAAGCAAAGTAAAGTTCAATCAGCAAAAGAGTTCAATCAGTCCGGTTAAATGAAGTACCCCTTCTTTTATAGATCCCAGACTATTACCCAAGCATCTATTCTTCCAATAATCCAAGGTCATTTGAAAGTTCAGAGGTCTCTAGAAACAGAATCGCTCCACCCATTACACTGAAATTTTAATTAAGAGAAGATTATGCAAGAAACTTTTCTTGAAAAAGAAAAAAAGCAAAAAAAAATTATTCTGTCTGTTAATAAAAAAATATTAAATTGAACTAAGAATAGAATATTTTACATTTCTAAAGTAACAGGATAAAATTAATGGTAATTATTTTTGCAAATAAAATACTTACTAGTATATTTGTTATTTAATAATTTACTAGTCCAGTGATCCATTAATTCATTTAAAAAGTAATTAAGCTGGTTATTCAAGCTATTGGTTATGAAATCAAATATGTTGCTATGAGATATATTTGGTGGTTTAATGAAGTGTGTGAATAGAAAATGAAGCTGAAAAATGGCACAAGCATACATGAACATTTACAATTACTATGCTACAGGTACTAAACTGATCTGATTGAAATGACTGTTTCAATGATGATGAGCCACACATATTGCACTAATTACACTATTGATTAAAATATTATAAGCAAGTAAACCAGAGAATCATCTAAACAAATATCAATACTGTTCTGCTAACAAATAAAACAAACTTGGAATCAATTTAAACTAAACTGACAACTTCTATGACAAGCCACCCCCCTTTTCATCATTAATTACTCACTAAAGAAAAATATTAAAGATCTCAAAACCTTCAAATTACATCTATAAGTGCTTTTAATCATAGTTTTAGATCATTGATAAAAAAATTTAAAAATTTTAGGTTATTTCATTTTTTTTAGTAAGATGCCATCAGATGCTACTTATACAGTGCTACATAATTATAATCAATATTTCTGATGCCAATTCAGAAGGTTACAATATATATATATGTCATTTTAGACTTTTAATATATATAAATATTGAAAATATATACATCTTATAAATTAAACAAATTAAATAAATTAAAAAAATGAAAATATTAAATTTAAATTTTCATTATTACTTCTATGAATGATCAAGAGAGGGCAAAAAAAGATTAAAAATAATATATACATCATGAATAATTAACTAAAATTGGATGCAAAATATGAAAATGTAAGATAAATATCACTACAAAATTAATAAGTAAAAACTGCGAGTCCACAAATCATGAAAAAAAAATTAATAAATAGGACACAAAATAGTGATATGCGGCAAAAAAAGATTAAAAATAATATATACATCATGAATAATTATATATAAAGTCAGTGGTGGCTATTGATTTCAAGAAATTAATATTAATTTAATTCGTATAAATCTATTTGCAGATTTTAGAAGTTAGCGCTATTATTTAATTAACCAAAAAAAAAACACATTTCTAAGAAAATAGATTTTTACTTAGTTTTTGAAAATAACACTGTACAATAATTATCAAATTCTGATTTTATTTCCCCAGACTGGCAGGCACCCGCTATACTAAGAATAATAAATTTGTTTTTAAAAACTACTAGGTTAATTACCCTCTGAAAAATAAGGAGGGTTTTCTTTTATTAAAAGAGATAGCGTAAGCATTTGCGATTCTGGGGGGAAATTATCGACATATAATTTAGTATCTGAAAGTATAAAATATAATAATGAAAATAAAATATTGCCGCATAGACGTGAAATTAAGAACTAATAATTATTCAGGAGAGGTTTAATGTAGGAGAGATTACAACTAAGTTATATAGAGAGAGAACAAGGTACAATTAACAAAAAGGTAAGAACTTTACAGATTGATTCATAACTAATATTAAATTTTACAAATGAAAGATTAAGTCATCTTAAAAGTACTATATAAATTTTAAAAAATTATCATAAAGCAAAACTGCAAATCTACTTATCAACAATTAATGTGCTAGTATTGGAGATGTGATCATGTGATGCTTAATGGTTTAACAGCAATCCTGCCTAATAGGATAGTGGTGGCTATGGTTGTAAAAGAGCCAAAGACACCAAAATGTATGGGTGCTGAACTGAGTTCAGACCCAAATGACTATATAAGCTATTGAGCTTGGATTGAAAATATTTTTTTTGTTTTTTTCCAATTTCATTCTCATAGTTTTGTAGTTAAGTAGAGATAAAAGGTGGTTGCTGGAGGGTTACATTAGATCCTAAAATCTAGATGCAGTGCTCTCAGATCCAAAGCTCCTCACTGATGAAGGCCACAAGCCAGAAACTAGTCTGGAGATATTGGATGAGTAGGCATTAGATAGGGATTTTATGCACAAACCTTCTGGCATCCATTGATTACTCTGTTTAGCACAGGAGGCAATACTGTATGGAGAGTTTTGCTCTGTTTATCAACAATTAATGTGCTAGTGTTGGAGATGTGGTCATGTGATTCTTAATGGTTTAAGTTGAGTATATATATGGATGTCTATTTGCAAAGGTATATGTGGATTATATATATGTCTATGAGTGTATGTATATCTGTGTATAAATATGTATGTTTAAAAGAGGTATGTGTATGTATTGGATATGCATATGTATATATAGATGTAGCTATGGTTTTTTTATATATGTCTAGGGGTGATGTAGATCTATATTTATATGTATGAAGGGAATAGGTGTGTATATTTTGATATATATATATGTGTATTTTATATATACGTGAAATGATGGTTACGTATTTTTTATATATATGTGAAATGATGGTTATGTATTTATATTATTCAAATCTTGTAGCTCTGATGAAGACTGCTGGACAGTCGAAACTGTAAGGAAAATAAAGAAGTTTTAAGAAAATTTGTTTGCATTGAAGTGTATATGAAAGAAGTGTTGTAAGAAATATATATATATGATTATTTGTAATAGCGCTCTCAGTATTTTTGTTTGTTCAATAATTATTTATTGACCCATTCATTAGATATTATTGCAAATTATTAGATAAATTATTGATAAATAATGGTTGGCATAAGTGAGTTTCATTGAGGTTGCAATTTGGCACCCTGGCAATTATTGTTATTAATATGCTATCCCATCATCGTCGATCCTGGGGCAGGACGCTCTAGAGATGGGTGCATGGGGTTGATTAGAGAGTATCTTCTTTAGGTTATAATATATATATATATATATTACAGTATAAGCAAAGTTTAAAAATTGAGAGATCACATTTATACTTACTGTGTGTGTGTTACTTCATTCAGATTCACCCAAGAAATAAAATAATAACAAATTTATGATACTGATTTTTTATTTTTTAAATAAAATGAGTAGCAAAATGTCACTTTCATCACAAATAAACTGCACTATGATGATATCTTTTTTTCCCATATGGAAACAAAATAGCAGTTTTGTTATCAGAAGATTAAGACTTTTTTCATTGTTTTGACATATTTAAGTATCTATATAGTTACTCCTACCTGCCATTAGCCATTTCAATATTCTCTTTTAAACTCAAGCAAAACTCTCCATACAGTAATGAGAGCAAGCTAGAGTAATCAATGGATGCAAAAAGGTTTGTGCATAAAATCCCTATCTAGTGCATACTCATCCAATATTCCCAGACTAGTTTTTAGCAATGCTCTCAGATCCAAGGCTCCTCACTAATGAAAGTCAGAAGCTAGAAACTAGTCTGGGGATATTGGATGAGTAGGCACTAGATAGGGATTTTATACACAAACCTTCTTGTATCCATTGATTACTCTGGCTTATAGTGAGTGGCAATACTGTTTGGAGAGTTTTGCCTGTTTTAACAGCTTGAGCAAGCATAAGAAATGGTGATCATGTGATGTTTAGTGATTTAATACCAATCCTGCTCTTTTAAACTCTTCACAATTTAACTTTTTTGATACAATGTAAGTACAATTGATCGTTTTCTTTTCATTGTGTAAGAAAGACACTCTATGAATTTTATTAAATTTGTAAAGCTTTTTATGCTTAGAAAAACATTAGTTTTATGCCTACAAAATATTTTATTACTTAGTTTTACATTTAGTAAACATTTTATGTGAAATACTGTAAACTTTAAATTTGGAAAAGATAATAAAGCACATAATGAAATATAAGTATTTGTAAAATAAGCCAAATAAATAATTATAAATGTGATTACATATGAAGCTCTGTGATAGAAAAATGATTGCTGCCATATTGTAAAATTAATAAATTTTACAATGTGGCAGCTTTTAATGTTTTCATTTGTTTTTTTATTTACATTGTTTTTGTTTGTTTATTTAAATTTTTTGGATAGCATATAACTTACTGTATATTGATACAGTGTATATCGTGACTTCCCTGTATTCAATTAGAATGATTTTAAAAAGGTGATATCTTTGATGTGTTAATTAAAAAAACTGATAAACTACACATGATAAAGTAAAAATAAATATTTCATCATTAAACATCATGTTGAAAGTGAAGATAAATTATAATAACCACATTGGGAATTTCTATGAGGATAACCAATAAAAGGTCATTTTCACTAATGAAATCATATTTTTATAGAATGAAAGTAGTATTTTCTTAATTATTCTTATGGAAGTGTCCAAAATTTTGAATTTGAAAATAACAAATTTACACATACATTGAGTCACTGCAAGATATGAAATTCAGGCTTCCTATCATACAAATAAATTGCTGACTGTATTAATGGGTGAGAAAAAATGCAACAGATTAATATATATATAGTTTTGACAAATTAATTATTTTTTTAAAAGGATATATTGTTAGCATTGTATTTCAAATCTTTTATAAAATTAAATGCATAATAAAATGTGCTATCAGTGTGCATATGTTATAATCTCTCCCTCACTTGTAATAAAGACTGCATCATATCACAATCATATTTTTATATTTAGTACATTAACATTTTTCTTGCTAATCCATGTAAAATCCAGGGTATTTAATCTTTAGATAATAATCTGTTATGATAAAATATGTTTTTTCTCCAACCTACAAATGTTTTGTTATATCAAAGTTATAATAAAGTATTTATAGGGTATATGAGCACAGTCTTTCACACAACCCACCACTCTCCACACTATCTCATAACACTGATACACTTGAACACATATATGTTGAAAAGATAAATAATCACCAATATACGTATTTCATGCTAAACCAACAATCATCAGTTGGTCCAGATTACCATCTCCACATATTGAAGCGGAATCTGAGATTCAGATTGCGCTTCACAGCCCACTTCCAATCTTCCGCTACCAACCTAAGTTCAAACCCTATTCTTGCATATATATTCCACTCACTAACACATTTTTTTTTATCCTTTTTGTTTGAGTATTATTAACTAACATATTTATTAACGAAGATATTGGCATAAATATCTGAATTTAAACATGCAAAATAAAATTAATAAATGTAGCATTTAAAAATTCGTATATGCAATAGGTAAGGGGGGGATTAATTATAACGGACTTATAATGACCAAATATATTCTAATTTCTGTCTTTATTTATTTTATAAAAGTTATAGTAATTGTTTGTTAATTGCAGCTCAGATATCTATAGATATTGTAGAGACAAAAGTACTGAGCAAATATTTAGTGGAAAAGTTTGTTATATGTAATTTTATAAAATTGTGTTTTTAAATTATTTTTGCCATTAAACTATACTTTTCTTTTAAATCCAATATGGAAGATGCGATTGTAATTAGTCAAAATTAATTAAAGGTGAGAAGCGTAATCTTGTATAATATTCTAACATAACTTTAATTAAAAGTTTCTCTAAAATCAAAAGTAGAAACTAAACTTAATTGATTTACTTTTGTTACGAACATTTTTTTTATCAAAATTAATTAAAGTTTGAATACTTATATAACAATGGCATCTTCCATCACAATGGGTAAAAGCTTGTGTACGAATTCTTTTGGAAATTAGATTGCAATGACCAATCAGAAAGGGATTCCAAAAATACCAAGGCATGGAACAATTACTAATTAATTTGGAGAGTAACTAGGACAGTCGAGGAGAGCAGTCACCAAGAAAATTTGCGTTCGTTAATTTCAATGTGTACTGAGTAAATCTAAGTCGCCTTTCTCACCATTCGAGATGGCCTTCCCTGCAATCTGTGCCCATGGATCCTGATACTCATAGACTATAATTATATGCCTGTTCGTTAAATAATAAACTTACTACCTGCTTGAATAACTATGCTTGACAAACTAGATCTAGTCTCCGCGGGAATTGAAATCATCAAAAGAACTGCCATGTTTTACAGAGGTAATCATTTCAAATGCTGCTAGACTCTTAAAGTTACAGTGAATAATTTTAACTCTCACCTATCTATTTCTTAAACATTTTGTAAATCTTTCTTTTGTAAAATTTAATATTAGTTATGAATCAATTTGTGAATTCTTACCTTTTGTTAATTGTACCTTGTTCTCTCTCTATATAACTTAGCTGTAATCTCTCATACATTAAACCTCTCCTGAATAATTATTAGTTCTTAATTTCACGTCTATGTGGCAATACTTTATTCTCATTATTATATTTTATACTTTTAGATACTAAATTATATGTCAATAATTTCTCCCCAGAATCGCAAACGCTTACGCTATCTCTTTTAATAAAAGAAAACCCTCCTTACTTTTCAGAGGGTAATTAATCTAGTAGTTTAAAAACAAATTTGTTATTCTTAGTATAGTGGGTGCCTGCCAGTCTGGGGAAATAAAATCAGAATTTGATAATTATTATACAGTGTTATTTTCAAAAACTAAGTAAAAATCTATTTTCTTAGAAATGTGTTTTTTTTTTGGTTAATTAAATAATAGCGCTAACTTCTAAAATCTGCAAATAGATTTATATGAGTTAAATTAATATTACTTTCTTGAAATCAATAGCCACCACCGACTTTATATATATTTAATACTATGAAAAGTATTTATTTATTAAAGCTTTCAAAACCAAAGATTTATATTATTTATACATTGTGGAAAGTTTATGTGTAGTTTGAAGTAATACATAAAGAGGGGGGGGGGAATCCGTTAGTTCTATGAGCTATATTATATTAGCCTTAAATGTAATTCTTCCATATCCACGTAGTAATCAAATCATACCGGTACGCGGGGTTTTTATTAATAAAGATAGGCGATAATTCTTTATTCCTTAGTTAAATATATCTATTAGATTAATGCAAGCGTTACGTGTATACCAGCCTTTCGTTATATATAGACATTTGGGCTTCATTCATTATTACTTCCAATACCAAGGACAAGATTTGGCAAACCTCTTTGGGATTTCTTCAGCACGAGATATTATTGCATAGGGTCCGCTCTGGCAAAAGTCCAGCCTATGGCCATTCAATAAAGCGCCTTCTTCGTTGTTTATGAACCGACCCTGCCAACATTTGCAGAGAGTCTCCTTCTTTAACTATGAATTGAAGCATCTTCTTGGATCTTAGAATAGATCGTTCCATTGCCATCATACACGTACCGCTCTCCCAGATTTTATTCTCGTTAAAAGCCTATTAATTCTCCTAAACCGTACTGTTATGATTATACTAAATGGATTGCCATTTTTTTAATATATATTTCATTCACACTTTCAGATACGACACTTCTGCCATTATTATTATTTCCCAAATTAGCTTCCCACACACGTTCTTATATAGCAAATGCAAATGTTAATTAAATAAAATTACCCTTATCATCCAACTTAATAAACTTACGTATTGGTATGAATGCTGTTGCTTTATCACTGGTGGATTCAAATAACTTTAGGTACCGTAGTCTAGCACTATTATTAAAAATCTGATGTATCCCATTCAATCGATAAATTATTGACATATAAATAGCCGCAATAGAATAAAGCCATGAATTATTTGTTATTGATGATTAAATATGTTCATTGTATAGTATTGTAAGGGAGGTTAATGTTGTCCAAGGGAGATAAACACCCATTTTATTTACATTGTAACACCAATAACGTTTGCAATCATATATATTCCAAGTTGATTTAATAAATTTTATATCTTTCTAAATATCTAAGTCATTGTTTCATTTATTGAATAGAAATAATTTTGATGTAATATAAAAAGGTTTCACTTACTAGATGATCGAAAATCGCTAATTATAATATTCTAGACATGAACAAAGTTCGAATAAGAGTCTTTTTGTGTCACGACTTTGTGATGCCAGCGGGGTAGGAATAAATTAGATCAGTATCATTGGAATTGTTGCTCATAAGTTGGTAGATCTGGAAAATAGGCAAATAGGGCAGAGTTCATGAATGTTCCTGACTTATGTATCTTGCACAGGATTGGATTCGAGGTACTTTTGCCTAGATGCTAGATCTTGTTATATGAACAGACGAAACCGACCGGTACAGGTTTTTTTTTCCCCGGGTATGGACGCCCAGCCGTGGGGCTATTAATTACTTTTACACCCTGCAGAACCCTGAATAATAGATGTTAGAAATATATGTGTAAAATTTTTCTTCTTAGTATACTATATATGATGTTTATTCTCTAAATAATGAAAATATATGTGTAAAATTTTTCTTCTTGGTTTGTACACCCAGTTCAGATGATGTTCTTTTTAAATATTATACACACTATGTATAAGTCATTACTAATATGTATATAATTTTCCCAATAATGTCAATCATATATGTAGATTTTTTTTCCATAAACAATATTCAGTATATATGTGATATTTTGTTCTTCTTCCATAAATAATGTTTTAAATATATATGTACACTTTCTTGGGGTGGTGAAAGAAAAGTAGTGGCAGCTTTTAAATACTTTCACACCCATAGTATGTGATATTTTGTTCTTCTTCCATAAATAATGTTTTAAATATATATGTACACTTTCTTGGGGTGGTGAAAGAAAAGTAGTGGCAGCTTTTAAATACTTTCACACCCATAGTATGTGATATTTTGTTCTTCTTCCATAAATAATGTTTTAAATATATATGTACACTTTCTTGGGGTGGTGAAAGAAAAGTAGTGGCAGCTTTTAAATACTTTCACACCCATAGTATGTAAAAAAAAAAGATATGTGCTTCAAATAGTAATGACATCTTTAATTACTTTATGATATTATACATCTGAACTGCTGTACAGCTGTCATAAATAAAAATATGCGTTTATAAAAATGTACAATCATCTAGTAAAAGTGTTGTAACAATCTACTCCTCTTGACTGGCACCCGGTAGTAATACCATTATAAATTTTGTCATCAGGTGGTAGATTGAATAAACAAAAAAAATATTAGAAACAATGATTCCAAAATTTAACAAGTTATATAGAGAGCATTATTTGTACTCAACTATTGTACTCTACTATGTACTCAACTATGTAATGTACTCAACTATGTAATGCAAGTGTTGATAATTTTAATATGAAGTAATACAATTTTAAGTATGTTTCAGGTGCAAAGGAACAACCAAACTTAAAGACCCAGCAAAAACACTGAAGAATGAACAAGAGTAGATTAAGTAACAATATGATGTTTGAACATATATATATATATATATTGTAAATGTTGGATCTAGAGGTTAATAATGCAAAAGGCAGGCATGGTAGAACACTAAATATAATAAATCAGGTATAGATTGGGTACAGGTATGGGGGAGCAGAACAAGGGGGAGACTGTTGAGAATGGGGAAGAGGTGTATCAGGCCATAAATAAATAAAAACAAACAGGAAACCATAAGTGAGCATTTTTGTGTCTTAAATAAATAAAAATATACATAAATAAAATACACATATATCTATCTAGATTTGAAGCTTAGCAGAATGGAGAATAGTGTAAGAAGATATAGGGAAAAGTGTGGTAGGAAGAGAATTGATGATGATAAAAGAGGAAGGGAAAAAAACTGATGCAGAGCAAGAACATCAGGAAGTTGTAACCATGGAATCTGTAGAGAGCTCCACACAGAAACAGAATATAAACCTACAAACATTGTTGATGAATATGTTCACTAACATGGAAAAAAGATTCGAAGCCAAGCATAATGAGATGAAGGAGTGGATGTCATCACTGTGTAATGAAATGAACAGTAATATATTAAAGCAAATAGATGAGGTGCGAGCAGACTGCAGGAAAGGCTATGAAAAGGTTCATACTGAATTGGAAGGACTCTTGGAGGAGCATAAAGAAGAAACTAAAACTATAGTATCCAAGATGACTGGAGAGTATGACAAAGGATAACAAAAAATTATATAATTGGAATTTTAGAATAAAAAAAAAAAATATAAATGACTGGAGAGTTAATGATGACACGAAGTGTGATAGACCAGCAAGAAGCTGCCCACCACATAGCCATAAGTCAAATAAATGAACATTTGGGTGATGAACTGAAGTGTCATGAAGAACAAGAGAGGATCATTTTAAATGTGCAGGAAACACAGACAGAGTTTCAAGACCAGCTAAAGGAACTGAGAGGTGAAATTGATAGACTAAAAAACAGCGCAGTGAAAATTTCAGAGTTCAAACCTGATGCATTAGGACCAATACAGGAACAAGTTGATAGGACATCAAATGTTATGCCCATAGGACAGATCTCGAATGCACAAGCCTACATGGCAAAGTTCATCCAAGTGAAATCATTCAAAGGTGATGCTGGAGAAAATCCGAAAGCGCATATTGAAAGTCTTCAAGAATTGTTTCGATTCCAACAGATCTCAGCACCGGATCAAGTAGCTTTGGCAATTCACTATCTCAATGGATATGCAAAATCATGGTGGGAAAGCCATGAAGACAAGCCACTGAATTTTGAACAGTATGCAGCAGCTCTGTTAAGGGCCTTCTGGAGCGAAGAGCGCCAGGACAGCATTTATCATTCGGTTTTAAAAGAGATGTATGATCGGCCGACAAGGAAACACACAGTTTTTTTGAGGCAAGTGGCATGTCTGTGGTCTCTGACAGCATTCCCATTTACAGAGACCCAGATTATCCATGCAATACAACAAAATATGCCACCATACATACAACAAATGATGGTAGGATGCCGAATAAGGAGAATTGAGGAAATGGCACAATTCCTCACCACCATTGACTACACGCCCATCAACAAAGGACCTCAGGAAAGAATATGGACAGTTGAGCGAGCTAGAAACCAAGCAATCTCTCATGATCAACCTAACTTCTGGCAGGGTGACCAAACCCTCAATAAACAGCCATTTGAACCTCCTGATCGGGGAAAGTAAGACAGAACAATAAATCACAGACGGATAGATAAGGAATTTGAACCACGTTTTTAAAAAGGAAAATATGAATATAGTTTTGCACTCAGTGATGATAGGTCAAAAATTTTTGTTTAGCATATAGCAGCAAAGAAAAAAATGGGGCTAGCATTAGTTTGATAATTTTTTACGTACTCCTTTCAAACCAGGTTGTTCTTTTGTCACCGGAACAGCAAGTAAGATATTTTTTTTTTACATTTTTTTTTATCAATTGTAAGTCCGGGAAAATGAAGCGGAATCTGAGATTCAGATTGCGCTTCACAGCCCACTTCCAATCTTCCGCTACCAACCTAAGTTCAAACCCTATTCTTGCATATATATTCCACTCACTAACACATTTTTTTTTATCCTTTTTGTTTGAGTATTATTAACTAACATATTTATTAACGAAGATATTGGCATAAATATCTGAATTTAAACATGCAAAATAAAATTAATAAATGTAGCATTTAAAAATTCGTATACGCAATAGGTAAGGGGGGATTAATTATAACGGACTTATAATAACCAAATATATTATAATTTCTGTCTTTATTTATTTTATAAAAGTTATAGTAATTGTTTGTTAATTGCAGCTCAGATATCTATAGATATTGTAGAGACAAAAGTACTGAGCAAATATTTAGTGGAAAAGTTCGTTATATGTAATTTTATAAAATTGTGTTTTTAAATTATTTTTGCCATTAAACTATACTTTTCTTTTAAATCCAATATGGAAGATGCGATTGTAATTAGTCAAAATTAATTAAAGGTGAGAAGCGTAATCTTGTATAATATTCTAACATAACTTTAATTAATTGTTTCTCTAAAATCAAAAGTAGAAACTAAACTTAATTGATTTACTTTTGTTACGAATATTTTTTTTATCAAAATTAATTAAAGTTTGAATACTTATCTAACAATGGCATCTTCCATCACAATGGGTAAAAGCTTGTGTACGAATTCTTTTGGAAATTAGATTGCAATGACCAATCAGAAAGGGATTCCAAAAATACCAAGGCATGGAACAATTACTAATTAATTTAGAGAGTAACTAGGACAGTCAAGGAGAGCAGTCACCAAGAAAATTTGCGTTCGTTAATTTCAATGTGTACTGAGTAAATCTAAGTCGCCTTTCTCGCCATTCGAGATGGCCTTCCCTGCAATCTGTGCCCATGGATCCCGATACTCATAGACTATAATTATATGCCTGTTCGTTAAATAATAAACTTACTACCTGCCTGAATAACTATGCTTGACAAACTAGATCTAGTCTCCACGGGAATTGAAATCATCAAAAGAACCGCCATGTTTTACAGAGGTAATCATTTCAAATGCTTCTAGACTCTTAAAGTTACCGTGAATAATTTTAACTCTCACCTATCTATTTCTTAAACATTTTGTAAATCTTTCTTTTGTAAAATTTAATATTAGTTATGAATCAATTTGTGAATTCTTACCTTTTGTTAATTGTACCTTGTTCTCTCTATATATAACTTAGCTGTAATCTCTCATACATTAAACCTCTCCTGAATAATTATTAGTTCTTAATTTCACGTCTATGCGGCAATACTTTATTTTCATTATTATATTTTATACTTTTAGATACTAAATTATATGTCGATAATTTCTCCCCAGAATTGCAAATGCTTACGCTATCTCTTTTAATAAAAGAAAACCCTCCTTACTTTTCAGAGGGTAATTAATCTAGTAGTTTAAAAACAAATTTGTTATTCTTAGTATAGCGGGTGCCTGCCAGTCTGGGGAAATAAAATCAGAATTTGATAATTATTGTACAGTGTTATTTTCAAAAACTAAGTAAAAATCTATTTTCTTAGAAATGTGTTTTCTGGTTAATTAAATAATAGCGCTAACTTCTAAAATCTGCAAATAGATTTATATGATTTAAATTAATATTACTTTCTTGAAATCAATAGCCACCACCGACTTTATATATATTTAATAATATGAAAAGTATTTATTTATTAAAGCATTCAAAACCAAAGAGTTATATTATTTATACATTGTGGAAAGTTTATGTGTAGTTTGAAGTAATACATAAAGGGGGGGGGATCCTTTAGTTCTATGAGCTATATTATATTGGCCTTAAATGTAATTCTTCCATATCCACGTAGTAATCAAATCATACCGGTACGAGGGGTTTTTATTAATAAAGATAGGTGATAATTCTTTATTCCTTAGTTAAATATCTATATATTTATATTAATGCAAGCGTTACGTGTATACCGGCCTTTCGTTATATATATATATTTGTGCGTCGTTTATTTTTACTTCTAATACCAAGGACAAGGTTTGGCAAACCTCTTTGGGATTTCTTCAGCGTGAGATATTGTTGCATAGGGTATGCTCTGGCAAAAGTCCAGCCTATGGCAATTCAATAAAGCGCCTTCTTCGTTGTTTATGACCCGACCCTGCCAACGTTTGCAGAGAGTCTCCTTCTTTAACTATGAATTGAAGCATCTTCTTGGATCTTAGAATAGATCGTTCCATTGCCATCATACACGTACCGCTCTCCCAGATTTTATTCTCATTAAAAGCCTATTAATTCTCCTAAACCGTACTGTTATGATTATACTAAATGGATTGCCATTTTTTAATATATATTTCATTCACACTTTCAGATACGACACTTCTGCCATTATTATTATTTCCCAAATTAGCTTCCCACACACGTTCTTATATAGCAAATGCAAATATTAATTAAATAAAATTACCCTTATCATCCAACTTAATAAACTTACGTATTGGTATGAATGCTGTTGCTTTATCACTGGTGGATTCAAATAACTTTAGGTACCGTAGTCTAGCGCTATTATTAAAAATCTTATGTATCCCATTCAATCGATAAATTATTGACATATAAATAGCCGCAATAGAATAAAGCCATGAATTATTTGTTATTGATGGTTAAATATGTTCATTGTATAGTATTGTAAGGGAGGTTAATGTTGTCCAAGGGAGATAAACACCCATTTTATTTACATTGTAACACCAATAACGTTTGCAATCATATATACTCCGAGTTGATTTAATAAATTTATTATCTTTCTAAATATTTCAGTCATTGTTTCATTTATTGAATAGAAATAATTTTGATGTAATTTAAAAAGGTTTCACTTACTAGATGATCGAAAATCACTAATTATAATATTCTAGACATGAACAAAGTTCGAATAAGAGTCTTTTTGTGTCACGACTTTGTGATACCGGCGGGGTAGGAATAAATTAGATCAGTTTCATTGGAATTGTTGCTCATAAGTTGGTAGATCTGGAAAATAGGCAAATAGGGCAGAGTTCATGAATGTTCCTGACTTATGTATCTTGCACAGGATTGGATTCGA